>JABFEB020000060.1:9915666-9929843 GCA_019775895.2 Stomatorhinus ivindoensis
TAATAATAATAGTAGTAATAGTAGTAGTAGTAGTAGTAAAAGTCTCATGAAATATAATGTGAAATACTGTTTTATTTTTGTATTGAATCCCCAAGAATGAAGAATGAAAAATAAATTACTTTAAATCATAATTTTCTCAGTTGCTGAAAACACGTACATTATACAACATGCATGTGTATATAATATGCATACTTAATATGTTTGTCCAAATTATTGCAACTGTACAAAAGTTTGTAACTTTTCTACAGATTACCACACAAATACACAAACACTCAGGTTTATAGTTTATAATTATATCTTTGTGGGAACTCTCCATTCATTTATATGGGGAAAACTGTAATCCCAACATGACGACCTTAATCCCTATCCAGCCCTAACCTTAACCATGAGTAACCAAACATAAGAGACTTTAGGGATTTTTAATTCTTTGACTGCATATCTGCATCTCACAGATCTTTGTGGGGACCCGCAATCTCAAAAATTTTGTTTTTAGTTACATTGTGGGGGTTCACGTCATATTAAAATGTTAAATAAGTGCCGTCGGATGCATGTTCTTTTCTGCCACAGACTTTTACAGCGTGGTGCAACTCGCATCTGAGGAAAGCAGGAACGCAAATCGAGAACATTGAAGAAGACTTCCGGAATGGCCTCAAACTCATGCTTCTTTTGGAAGTTATTTCAGGTTCTGTACTTAACTGGAATACTAACAGATAAGCAACCAATTAAAGTAGCAGATAAAAATATCCCCACAATAGAAGCATTAAGACAGCTGCTTAAAGATTTTACCAATCGCACTGGGAGTGTTGAATTTCTTGTCTACCTCATTTATTTGTAAGAATTGCCATTTTTGCTTAAATGAAAGTACAACCTTAACATATCCTACCCTAGTACATAGTGTAAATGGCACCATGCTGAACACATTGTAGAAATGTACACCAAGTTGGCATGCTTCCTGCCACATGACTCTGGGGTACTGATAAAACAATCACAGTAGATACCATTGCCTGCTTTTGCACTTTGCTGTCACTCCAAACAGATCCCTGCTAATTATGAACTGCTGTTGACACAATGGCATATTCCATAGACCACAGACGACCTTGCAGAATCCAGCAAATTCCTTTACTGGTTGAGAAGCTTAGAACCACCGTACCCCGTCTATTAGGATTCCACCCCTTTTTAAAGAGAAAATATAGCTTAGTCTTAATGCCTTACAGATCTTTTATTGTCTTTTCAGCTCACTAGCATTCTCTCACCTCAATCCATTGTCAACATCTCATAATTACATTAATACCAGCATGTTTATTTATTTGGTCAATAAAGAATGACCAAATAATATGAAGAATGATAACAAAGACAATACAAGTATGTCTAGAGAGATTTTACTCGGTATAATTTTAATAACTACAACTCTTCCATTTGATTTCTATTACAGGTGAAAGGCTACCAAAACCTGACAGAGGAAAGATGCGTTTTCACAAAATAGCTAATGTCAATAAAGCACTGGATTTTATTACTAGCAAAGGGGTCAAACTTGTGTCCATTGGAGCCGAAGGTAGAATTTTTGCTATTAACACTATTGCACTATTACAAACTGAGTCCTAGAGACAATAACTGGACTAACAAATATCTAAATCTATCAAAATAAGTTTTTTTTACCAAATGGGTTAAATTTAAATCCTCAAATATCATTGATTTACAAAATAGATTAAAATCATTTTTTCCAAATACTACCAAATACAATACAAACATGGAGACACGGCATAGCACAATAGTAGAATATTGATTCTTCACAATTTATTTTTCAGAAATTGTGGATGGTAATATCAAGATGACGCTAGGCATGATTTGGACCATCATCCTTCGCTTTGCTATTCACGACATTTCAGTTGAAGGTAAGAGGGATATTAGGTCTATATTGGATATTTTGGTACATATTTTATTGGACACTTTTTTTTTTTTTTACTAGATAATATTTTTTTACTAGCTGCTTTTAAGTTGCTGTACTTAAGTACAAAGTATTTATTTTTTCATTCTGCTGCCATTAACTTTTCCCATGATAATAAAATATTTTCAAGAGGAACAAATAAGTATTATCAGGTCGACATTTCTCCAAACAGCTCTGTGTTGAATATAGTGTAAAACACTTTTGTTTCTGGTTTCAGTTGATGAAATAGAAATGACTATATCTGACAATCCATAACAGTAGTATGAGTTTAAAGTTCTGCATTTGTCTATTGTCATGTGAATGGAATTGAATAGGCCATTTAATTTGCAAATACAGTGGTACCTTGGAACATGAACGTTCGAGAAGGCTGGTCGAGTTCCAAATCGAATTTCCCCATAAGAAATAATGCAACTGAATTTAATCCGTTCAAGACCCCAATGATTGCCTATTTAAACTTATCTACCTACCTACCTAATGATACAAATTATTAACAATCGATATAAAATAAATGCGCACATGAAAAAGCACACATACAGAAGTGATAAAATTGAAATAAATGACAATCTCACACTGAAGCGAGAGCAGACACACATGCAGCACCTTTAAGTCTGGCTGTAATTTCCTTTTTAGGTTCTGGAGTGTGAGTAACTATCTTCTTCTTTGGTTTGCCTGCTATCACTGCCATGATTACTGTATCACTAAATGTACTGTAGATAAAGCATAAAATTTTCACCCTGAACACAGAAACACTGCTTTCACCTGTCAAAATTGGTTTAGATGAACAGCAAGACTGAGCGCGATTCATAGGCATCAACATCCCAGTAGGTCAGTCTGCCTTTGTTTCAACCTATCAGAGATGCATCTCGATCTGTATAAGTTTTAGCAAGTGTTTTGTTTGTTTCGAGTTTTCAGTCAAGTTATAATCTTTCTCGACCACCCCATTCGAGGTCCGAGTTGGTAGAGTTGAACCCGTCTCGACCCACACAAATTTTAGCAGGAATGGTAGAGTTCCAAGATTTCGGTTGAGGTACAAGTTGAAGAAAAATTTGACAGACCTGTTCGATGTCCGATTTGGATGACTTAAGAGGCGTTCGAGTTCCAAGGTTCTGTTGTACAGTTATAATGTCTGGGTGACACAGAGGTTCAGTGAGCACTGCAATCCTGCAGATCATTCAAAGAAGATGGATTCATAGATCAAAATATTACAAACTTTTCAGAAACTTCTGCAAAGGAAGGTCTTCTCTTGTGGTGTCAGAGAAAAACTGCCCCCTACAGGAATGTCAATGTCCAGAATTTCCATGTCAGGTAAGTCCCGCAGTGGTAACAGTAGCAACAAATTGAAAATATGTTACTTTTGTTGGATTATAATAATACTTTAAAGTTAATTTTTTTTAGATTTTTTGGATTAGATAGGGTTAGAGGAGTGTTACTCCTTAACTTTAATGAATTAAATAATAAAGCCAGTGACACCAGTGGCAAAGTATGTAATTATATACATTGTAAATAAGAAATGATAATAATGCATTAATAAATTAGATCATAAACATCTCCAGTGAGTCTTATGAGTCTCACCAGAATTGCCTAGTAAATGCTTCGACTGAACGTGTTGAACTCAGATTAAGTCTTTTTTTGCACCACCATCTAGTGGGGTTAGAAAGTACAGCAAATGGTTCATGAAATGGCATTTTCATCCTTATGTGGGAGTAGTGAGCCACAGCCACCATGCACACAGCACAAATACAACAGATTTCGGTATGCAGAGGCATTGAAGGCAATGCTGAGAAGAACCAGTTCAAAGGAGTGATTTGTTTCAGAATCGTGCATCACTATCATTCCCTTGGATGGCTATTTTTCTGCATGCAAGAAGTGTTTCTTGCTAAGACCGTATCGCATTGTAGTTCACACAGTACATTTCTAGCTGGAAATCACACAAATACAAATGCAATTCTGCATTGTGTTGGACTTGGGTATTAATATATCAGTCGCAGTGTGATATCGTGTGTTGTAGCAGGACTGACTGAGTTTTTTGAATTTCTCTTCAAAATTTTTCCTTATCAATAATCTTAAAAATGTTCTTCCCTTGCTCTGTAAAGTTGGAAGGACGGTCTGTCGTTCTGTGCACTGATACACAGGCATCGGCCTGACCTCATTGACTACGCCAAGCTCAACAAGGTCATCTGTAGTGTTCTCAACAGCATGCTAGTCCTAACCTGCACTGCATGACAGTGGAACCCTACAGCTACTCCCTTATACTTATTATTGTTTGTTTATGAAACTCCTGAGCCCAGCATTGACCAATAGGGATAATCCATGTGGGGGTTGTATATTTAATTCACCTGCTGGCTGCTGTACCTACTGCTGTTGAGAAGGCTTGTACAAAAAGTCTACTTCTAGCTAGTTGGTCGGTCCTTTCATGTCCACATCCCGCAGGTACAAGTAATATGACAGATACCTACAAACCTTTTCTCTTAGATCATCACACATGACCCAGTAGCTCACTTTACATAGATTAATAAGAAAATGAACACTCATTAGGTTGTTAATTTTGTTTTGTATTTGAATACCAACATAATCTCAGGCACAGAGAAATTGATTCCTTTGATATTATAGCATGAGTGTTTGTGGTATTTATTGAATCATTTGCTTTAAATGAATTTGGAATTCAGCAGAACACAACAGCTAACAGAAATAAAATTTAATTTCCTTCTTACTTCAATTATTTTATGGTTTTATTTACATTGCATTGCAAATATATTTGCAATCATTTTATATAATAATTGGAGCTGATTTTGCATTAATTAAATTCTTCTCTTTATTTACCACAGGATGATCCTCTTGGTAATCTGAACCTAGCCTTTGAAATTGCAGAAAAGCACCTGGACATTCCAAAAATGTTGGATGCTGAAGGTAATTCACTCTTTGAAAGCCTTATTAGGAAGTTATGTAATTTGGAAAACCCTCAGCACAAAGTGGTTCATACATTAAGAAACGTTCAATGCTGTTCTACTTTCTTTTGCACAACCAAGTTTGACAATTTGAGCCAATGATGGAAACATGTACAACTGGGAAATTTTGTTTAAAAAGTTTTAGTTTAATTTAACTATTGGTAACCATGAATTATCTTGAAATGGATCTGATGTGCACTTCATGTGACATATCAGATATACCCCATTTGTAAAGCTTGGTATTTTACTTAAATGGTTTAAGTTAATATCTTGCTTTTTAGGCTTTCTAATCAAAACATGCTGTACATTTAAGCAAATTCAGTTTGTGTATAGAATTATTTCATTGAAGAGATAAGGGGCGTTCAAGTTATTAGGATTTAGAATAAGTGCTTTTAAGAATCAGCCCAGTCCTTTATTTTCCTTCATACTGCCTCTTTCCTGCTGTCATTTATGGCTTTCTGCATTGTATGCATCCATCTTTATTTTCATTTATTTTACCTGTTGTCTTCTCTCTGGGTTCCACTTCTAACACACCATTAGATATTGTAAACACCCCAAAACCAGATGAGAGAGCCATCATGACCTATGTGTCCTGCTTCTACCATGCATTTGCTGGAGCAGAACAGGTATACGTTTCATATTTTTGCATATGATTTTACGCATATGTTCATTTTTAATTGCACTTACTTTACTTCTCACTACTGGTCGCTGGACAGTGCCGTAAGGCATAAGAATCACCTTTGCTGTTTTGCATTATTGATACTTGCTCTCGCAGGCGGAGACTGCAGCTAACAGGATCTGCAAAGTACTGGGTGTAAACCAGGAGAACGAGAAGCTGATGGAGGAATACGAGAAGTTAGCCAGTGAGGTACAGACCCACCCAGGAATATATGACAAGTACTCATTTTGGGGGAAGTACTCATTTTGGGGGAAGTACTCATTTTCTACGAATGGAAATTATAACACAGAGTAAAAAAGAATTATATATTGTATGGCCCAAAAAAAATTAAGAACATAAAGTTATTTGAATCATCAAAAAAACATGTTTGGGGATTATTGGGTTTATTTTTAGTTTGTCAAATGCTTATATCTACGACAACATTAAATTTTATCCATTTGCTGAATATTTAATAAAGCGATTTGTGATAATTGCATTCAGGACGTAACAGTAGGGATGCCTCTCTATCATTAAACGTCAAACAGCTATGCTTCTTGTGCTGTTTTTAAGCTTCTTGAATGGATACGCCGTACCACTCCATGGCTGGAGAACCGTACCTCAGAGAAGACCATGGCAGCCATGCAGACCAAGCTGGAGAACTTCCGAGACTACAGACGCCTACACAAACCGCGCAAGATTCAGGAGAAATGCCAGCTGGAGATTAACTTCAATACACTGCAGACCAAGCTCCGCGTCAGCAGCCGGCCCTCCTTCATGCCGTCGGAAGGAAAGATGGTGTCGGTCAGTTCAAGACTCAGCATTCAAGAGGTCGTCATTGTCAGCCCATCGATATACTGTACATGTGATCATCCAGGATGAAACGTCTTCTCCATGAGCCACATTGTGCTGCATTCGCACGTTTATTAAATAATACTATAGTGTTCTAAGACGAAACAGATGTAGCTATTTATCATGTCACAACCAATGAGATTGCAGAGGAGGTGGAACAAGTCAGATTTGAGTCAGTCATTTTTTTTGTTCTGCCTGCAGAACTTTCGTGTTCCTCCCACAAACACACACAATAGCCGAAAGGTGAATTAAGTATACAACCCCCCACATAGACACAGGCCCACTGACTGGATAATATACTTCACATATTACGTTTACACAGTGACTAAACAACATGCTACATACGTCACAACATAAAGTGCTTGAGGTTACCTAAATGCAAACTGAGTAAAAAGTGCAGTATTGTCCCGATGCAAAACAGTTTTGTTTTGAAGTGTCCATGTGTAGCGGTGGGATGATGTAGTGGCATGAGTAGATACCATGCTAGTATATCCTGACATGATCACATTCCCACTAATGGGGTCTGTGAGAACTCCTCTGGGTGGGATGGGGAAAGTCAAGTTAAATTAGCACTGTTTTTTTCAGTGTTAAACAGGGGTGAAGTATTGTTAGCAATGAGAAAGAAATGAATGGAAATACAATAATCTAGGTTTATGAATTAGGACCAAAAGATAAGCCTAAGAAGTTGACATGAGGGAACAGACGATGTAAATTTCAGTATTGGCCTAAAATTTGTAATTGGATTGTCAGGGTCTAAGCGAAGTATAAAGATGTATACTCAAGGCAAGATGAAACTTAATACAAATAACTCAAGGTCACCTGATGTCACCCAGTTTGAGAAGCCCCAGGCAATTATCTACAAATTTGGTAAACAGGCTGCAGTTCTACACTAAAGAAACACTATAGAGGTAAATCCGCAGACAGAATTTTTGGCAGTCAGTTTGAGCAGAGAGTATTTGAAAAAATATTGCCCCTGCTTTCATTCCATACATGGTAGTGGGGGACTTTGTTATGGGGTTTAGCACAGTAGTTTTGAACTGTATTAACCTTAAGACCTGTTTGGTGCTGTGGTGTTTGTTAGGACATCGCAGGTGCCTGGCAGGGACTGGAGCAGGCTGAGAAGGGCTATGAGGAGTGGCTCCTGAATGACATTCGCAGGCTGGAACGTCTGGAGCACCTGGCTGAGAAATTCCGCCAGAAAGCCTCCACCCACGAGAGCTGGGCTCATGGTAAGTCTGCTTTTGGATTGGTAGTGTGTGGTTCAGCAGGCTAGGCTGATGGTCCTTATCTGAAGGTTGCTGGTTCAAATCCCAGTGCTGGTAGAGTGATTTCATCATGGAACTCTTGAGTGAGGCCAATTAATCCAGGGTCTGACTGACCCCGCTTTCTCAGAAATGTATGGTGTTTTCAATAAAAGTATCTGTTAAGTTAATAGGAACTGTAGAGAGGCTTAGCATATAGTAAGGAGAGTTTCTGATGTGTGCTAGTATAAGGTTGAGTATAAACAGTGCTGTGGAATAAGTTCTGTGTTTGGTTCTTGAGATTTATGCCAAAACACAACTTCATGTTTTTAATGATACAGGTAAGGAGCATATTTTGTCACTGAAGGACTATGAGTCAGCATCCCAAATGGACGTCCGTGCCTTACTAAAGAAACATGAGGCCTTTGAGAGCGACCTGGCAGCCCATCAAGATAGAGTGGAGCAGATTGCAGCCCTCGCACAGGAGCTAAAGTAAATCATTCATGCTCCTTGTCCTTCACAACATGGGATCTCATTTGGTGTTCACATTGCTTGTACTTATATATGGAGTACTTTTATATTGCCACATTTTCCTACTGATCTTGTATAGGAGATTTGAGGAAGGAGACAAGTGTATCTTCTAATAGAAACAAACTGTATAGACTTTAAAGATTATGAAAGATTATGATTATTTTACCTTAGGTAGTATGTTTTGGTATGAGTAAAAAACAGTTCCCAGTCCGGGTGTTTAAAATCTCGAAGAATGTGAAGCCTTTCCTGCATGACCCTTTCAGTCTGTATGCAGTCAGTAATTATCTGTCCTAAAGTCAGACTATAGATAAGTGAGGGAAGATGGGTTCACCTAAAGGCAAACCTGGTTATTTGGATTTCCTTCCTGTCTGTCTAGTCAGATCTGTATTTGTGGAAGCATCTGTCTTGAGAGGGACCAGTTACGGCCAATAGACTCTGCCTCCCCTAGTCCAAATTTACAGCTTTTTGCTTAACCCGCTTAAAAGTCATAAATTATCCATGGGTTTATTTGTATTAAGCATATTGTTTCCAAAATTAATTTTGGAGTCCGTAATTTATCTGGCAGAGTTGGCTCTGTGCACTAGCCTCACAGTAGCAAGTTATCCTCCAGCAAATTCTTTAAAGAATGTACATTTTAAAATCATTTCTGGCCTCTTCCCCTCTCTTTCAGATATATATCTCCTTATCTTAGCTGTGAAAATGCATATTTCTTAATGCGAAAGGATGGTCCTTTATTTTTTGTTAGTACTTGAAGTACTAATAACCAAATGTTAGCCAGATTTTAAGCATTCTTTACTATCACTACCATTAAGATGTCAAATGATCAGAACTCTGACAAAGTACCCGCAGACAGCGCATCCTTTGTCAGTATATGGAATGGTAGTAATAATAGTACTAATATTATAAAATATAGTTATAACTTTATTTCCAAATAATGAGCTGTATATGAATTTTTGTATGACATGTTTGGTACTTTTAGTTATATTGAAGAGCTCTAAAATAAAATATTTAGTGCTAAATATCACCATGGATGCAATTTGAAGTTAAATATTAATGGACTATGAAGAAGTAAACTTAGAAGCAGCGGTGTATGTATCTGTAACGTCTGCTTTTCTCAGTGAGCTGGACTACCACGCTGTAGCTACAGTGAATGAGAGATGCCAGAAGATCTGTGATCTGTGGGATCAGCTGGGGACCCTGACCCACAAACGCCGGGAGGCACTCTTGGTAAGGGAGGGGTTGAAGTGGAATTTCCAGTCAACTGGAAAAGTGGGCGGTGCATCACCAGGCAAGGATTCTAGAATCTTCTGGCCTGTATGGGGCTATTGAGTTTGTAACTCCAGGAGATATGTATTGTCTTTAAAAAGAAACAGGTGTGCTGACATTGATCACAGGATGGCAATCACACTGCTGCCAAATAAACAAGTAATAGTTTGTTTTTTTTATCCATACGTATCAACAATTTTCATATATTATACAGAAAAGTGGGAAAATGAATCACCCACTAGCGTAATCTCAGTGTTACTAGTTAACTCTCGATGAGAAAAATGGTCTGGCTGTCATGTCCTGCGCGTCCAGTCCTCGTGTCTGCCACACCCACCTCGTTGCCCGCGTGTGAATTCCCATCGTACCAACTGTCTTGCATTTGTTCTGATGTCATGTCCTGTATTTAGTCTGCGTTCAAGTCTGTTTTCCCAGGTCTGCCATTGACGTTGTCGACCATGTGCTCCCTTGTCTGCTTGCTTGCCCAAATAAACCCCTTTCTTTTGGATTTCGGTCTCTTGTATCCTGATTCCCCGACTGATCGTGACACTGACATCTCTGTGTTATCTTTCCAGAAGAAGTATGGCTGTTGAATTACCAACAATGTGTATAATTTAGTAGCTGTAGTGTGATATATGGATTTTGAGAGTTATTTGCATTCTTCTTCTTCAGTAAATATGTGTCATATTAGTAAGTCTGATATGACTGAGCAACATTTCTTGGGCTATTTTGGATTCCAGAGGACTGAGAAACTGCTGGAAACTATTGATCAGCTTTTCCTGGAATACGCTAAGAGGTCAGCACTGTTCAACAACTGGATGGAGAGTGCGATGGAGGATCTACAGGACATGTTCATTGTGCACAGCATTGAGGAGGTTCAGGTACGCTCAGCATTAATGAGTTTAGAACTGACAACATTGTGTATTTGTTCAGTGGTCAAGGCAGACCTTAAACTTATTAGTTCTCTATAGCCCACTGACATGGAATTGTGGTTGTATGGCTGTGTACAAGATTGCAGATTTTCTTGTATTTAATCCAAATATTACTGGTCTTATATCATGATTAATATTTCTTGCCCTAGAATCTGATTTCGGCTCATGAGCAGTTCAAGGCCACCCTGCCAATGGCGGACAGCGAGAGGCAGGCCATCCTTGGGATCCACAACGAGGTGCAGAAGATTATCCAGAGCTATGGCCTCAGAGGCAGCCTGACCAACCCTTACAGTACCATCAGCCCGGAGGAGATCCATGCCAAGTGGGACAAGGTAGCATCGCGAATTCTTGCAATTCCAAGAACCTTCAGTGCTTTAGGATTTATTGAGCAAAATCTAGTAATACATTATTTGTTCATTAATGAGAGTTTGTTTATTTAACACACATGATAAAAATTTTACAGTTTGCCCATTAATATTTACATAATATTAAAGATACTATATAATATTAAAGATACTTTTCTTAGGGCTACAGCAGGCAATTTTGGCAGTCTAACTACCAGGATGTGGGTCACAACTCCATGACTGTGTAACCCACCCTGTGTGTGTGTGTTAATGTGAGCAGGTTAAGCAGTTGGTCCCCCAGCGAGACAGTTCCCTCCAAGAGGAACTAAGTCGCCAGCACTCAAATGAACGCCTCAGACGCCAGTTTGCCTCCCAGGCCAACCTTATCGGGCCCTGGATACAGACAAGAATGGAGGTCTGAGATTGGCCATCGGTTTCCTTTAATTAAAAACTACCTAGAAACCATATTAAATCAGTGTCATAACTGTCTGTCTTTGGGGTTAAGACTAAGCCATCTTTCTGGATTCTATTTAAGCTTCATGAAGACGAAATTTAAAACATTGTACTGGGACACAGATTTCATTACTGATGGTGAATGTGAGTAGAAATTGCTTGATTCCTTTGGCAGGAAATTGGACATTGTTCTGTTTCGTTGAACGGGACCCTTGAGGATCAGATGATTCAGCTGAAGCAGTATGAAGACGTCATTGTCAACTATAAACACAATATCGACCATCTGGAAGGCGACCACCAGCTTATACAAGAATCACTTATCTTTGATAACAAGCACACCGACTACACTATGGAGGTGCTGCATAGACCTATTACACATTTCTTAAAACACAAGGATACTCTGAAAGCGAGATTAATCACATCTGTTCAGATCATTAATTGATCATAAAACTGTAAATAATGTTTTCAAATAATTTTTAAAAATGTTATACTTTCATCTTTTATGTACTGCATATATTTTAGCCATAAAATATGGAACTGCTCTACAGTATAGTTATAGATTTTGAAAGCTAAACAGGTTCAAAGCTTGCAGCTTCATTTGCATAATTTCCCGGTATGGGTGACAGCACATCCGTGTTGGCTGGGAGCTTCTGCTTACCACTGTTGCCCGGGTGATCAACGAAGTCGAGACTCAGATTCTGACCCGGGACGCCAAGGGCATCAGCCAGAAGCAGATGAATGAGTTCCGCTCGTCCTTTAACCACTTTGACAGGGTAGAGTACCACTGCTGCTCAACTATCGCTGACCAGTCCGTTTAGCCCTCTTGTTTCAGAATGTCTTCTTGTTTAATTAATGATGATATCAACAGTATGTGTGTCACTCTTAATGTTAATACAAACTTGCCGGTGTATTTAAAACCAAAATTCCACAATTTCTATTCACATCAACATTCATGTAAACATAGCTGTGGAAAACTTCTTCCTCTAACCTTGGCATACTATTCTCCTTTGACATCCTTAAAATCCTGCTCTCGATCTTCCTGAAACCTCTCTTCCTGATTCTCTCCAATGGCCTGCCAATCCCACAGAGGAAGAAAGGAGCAATGGAAACAGATGACTTCAGAGCATGCTTGATTTCCATGGGCTATGACCTGGTAGGCACACTGGTGTACCAATGCACACATTCATAACCTCTTGAAAAGGCTATGACAGAACACAAGGATTTACAATATAAAGGAAACTGGGATTGCATGGTGAGCGGCCATTAGGGCTTGGAATATTCTGTTATACCGGTAGAAAGTAAATGTATGAATTCAAGTAGGATGAATGACAACTTAGAGGGGATGGATGTTTTCTTAGGGCAAATGGCTTTCTTTATAGAAAAGATACAACCCCTAAATATATCAGTGTATGCAGCTTGTGAGACGTAGGTAACGAACTAAATCAGCCCTTAATGCTTCATGATGTTATGTGCTAGGGAAGGTGACCCCCTCTGCATGGCCACAGCATATTTTTCTCACATCTTTTCCAAGTGTATGTAATATGACTTCATTCTAGCAGATTTTTTTGTTTCCTAGAACTATTTGCATGGGCAGTCATGTAGAAGAACACAATTTGATTGTCTTAACACTGAGCCTGTTCCATCTATGGAATGCTGAATGCAGGGTGAGGTGGAATTTGCCCGCACCATGACGATGGTGGACCCCAACGCCATCGGGGTGGTGTCTTTCCAGTCCTTCATTGACTTCATGACCAGAGAGACTGCTGAGACGGATACAGCAGAGCAGGTCATTGCCTCATTCAGGATCCTGGCAAGTGATAAGGTGGGCTACACTCCACTCCACTAGGGGGCAGCAGAGGCTAAAGGGGTGACTACCAAACAGAGCTATAATCTATATCCCGCTATTTGGTAATCACCCCACCTCCTACATGCTTTAGGATTTTGAGCAAGAGGACAATGTGAATGTCCACACAGCCCTAAGAAGATCAGATCTGTGTCACATTAAGGCAAAAAAAATCTAATTTGAGTCACATCAGCACGGCAGTGTGAACATAGCCTTAAAGTACATTTGCTCCTTTACTTTTTGTAGATTATGTTGCAGTAATGGTATAAAAGAGTGGCAATGCTATTAACTTAGTACAAGAGATACTATCTGTAGAACATGTTTCAAATAAATTAGTCAAGTATGAAAAATTCCTGAATCCAGTTTAAAAATGTGAGTTTGTGTGCCCTGCAATGGACCTGCAATGCATCTTTTTAATTGTTTTCCACTGGCTTGAGCCCTGTACGGCCTACAAGAAGTTCCAGGACCTTACCCTTATGCTGGATAAGTAGTTGGAAGATTGGATGGATGGATGGTTACCAAAGACTTATGTAAGACTCTCTTGTGCCCACAGCCATACATCCTGGAAGAGGAGCTGAGGAGGGAGCTGCCCCCAGACCAGGCAGAGTACTGCATCATGAGGATGCCCCCCTACCGCGGGCCGGGGGCAGTACAAGGGGCCCTGGACTTCTCCTCCTTCTCCACTGCGCTGTACGGAGACAGTGATCTTTAAGGTTGCATGCGGGTCCTTGGATCGGATTTCTTATCCACACACAAATCATACAAGTTTTCCAAAGTAAAACAGCTTAGTGATTTATAGCACGATACAAAAAATAGGTCCTACATATTTGCGGTGGCATAATTGTTAGTCTTTATGAAAGTAACATGAATTATTTGTTTTGGCTACTTCAAGCAGAATCAGTTAAATGACTTTGAAATTCAATGCACTTTTCTCTAATATATATACTAACAGACAAATCTTACAGTTAACTAAGAATATGTGTTACACCACATAGAGAACTGAGGTTGTACGACATGTTTAATGAATTTTAATCACAGCATTCTTAGGACAAAAAATATTTGTGACCATAGACATATAAAAACAGCACAGTTTGCTTTTCATTAAAGGATTTCGTTAGTGAATAAATTCTTTTGGGTTATTCATTTGTTATTCTTAAGGTATAATAAAAATTA
>JABFEB020000060.1:9929943-9940666 GCA_019775895.2 Stomatorhinus ivindoensis
TTTCATTAAAGGATTTCGTTAGTGAATAAATTCTTTTGGGTTATTCATTTGTTATTCTTAAGGTATAATAAAAATTATACTTACCAAAAAATCTGGAAAATCAGAACCCCAGCTTCAAAAGTCCTATGAAACCAATTTCTTTGTTGAACTCATTTCACCTGGTTACAACTTAATAAAAAATATAACGACGATTGATGTTTCTGATTTCTCTTTCACCGAAAGTCTTGCACAGTTCAGTAAGTGCAAGTGTTTATACCCACAGTTTCTGGAAACATTAATTGGTCATTTGTCCGCTTGGTATTCTGTGTTCGGCATCAAAATCTGAAACATGCTGAGATAATGGAAAATTAATTTGTGTTTTTCTTTAAGTAGATTTTAAAGCTGACATGACTGGTTGTAAAAGTGAATATACAGATTAACTGCAGTGGGAGGTAATTATGAAGTTAGTGGGAGAGTACACTTGTGAAAGTAAAAGTTTGTGGTGAAAAACTTGAAAATATCTAGGACATTTTTTTTTTTTTTGCCATTGTCTCATGTACCGAAAGAACAATATACTGGTCACATTAGCTCATTTGGGCTTTAAGGTTCCATCTTCCAAGGACTCTTTCTGTCTAGTCTCTTTCAATTTGTTTAACTTGTGCTTTTTGATTAAAAATCTAACTTTGCACTAAACAGTTTTGAGATTCTGGCTTTCTGTGAAGTGCTTTTTTAAACCTACCATGATTTGGCCACCAGGTGCCGCCACTGAACAGATAACGAACCAGCTATAGGTTTTCACCTGGATTTCATAATGAATGACAATATTTTAAAACAGTAGAGTGATTGGACAAAGTACCAGAGTATGCTATAGTTGATCTACCAAATGCTTGATGCTGACGGGGGCATAAAAATCTAGCGCTCTCCATGAAGGAATGGCAGTTGGGTGATTTCCTTTCCTTACAATTCCATTCATCCTTTTCAAATGCACAACCCCTCATCCAGGACAGGCGAGCCAGTCGCAAGAAACAGAGGGCGCATGGCAGCGGAATGCCCCGGAAAGTATGCTAATCCACCACAGTGCACACATTCACCACATGCAATTTGAAAACAGCAGTTCTCCTAACCACATTTTGTCAGAAAAAGAAACTCGCGTGAACGAGATCCAGGGAAGATGCAAACATACACAAAGCCAGGTCAGAAATTCAATCGACAAAGCTGAAGGCATTTGCAACCCACTGAGCCAAGGTACCAACGACTTACAATTTACTGTATGGACAAAAGTAGTGGGACACCTGGCCATTACACCTACAGGAACTTTCATATCCCATTCTAAACCCATAGGCATCAATATGCAATCAGTCATAGGCTTTCCACAAGATCTTATAGCATGTCTGTAGGATTTTTCTCATTTTCATCTGATGGATATGATTAATTGTATGAACGAGAATGTATACACTTTTATCTCAGCCTCTGACCAATCATCTAGGTTCTTTCTAACCAGCTGCATCATTTCATTGAATAGCTTGATGACTAAAAATGCCACAACGTCAAGTGAAAATCAGTCCTGGCCGTGGCTGTACTGTAATACTAAGGATTCTATATAATGGAGCTGTAATAAAAGGAAGACACAGTTACAGCTAACATGCAGTCAGTCTATGAGTCCCAGATAATTAACAGTCAGAATGCAATTACACTGAATGGGGAAACAGGCTAGGGGATAGTTTTAATTGCATAGTTAAAAATTTAACAGGGTCAATTCAATCAGGTCAAAGCCAATTAAAAACAGTAACTGCATCTTACAGTTAAGGCTGTAGAAGCAGTGATTTATATGTAGGATTTTTTTATTTTTAAAGTTGAACTGTGTGAAAGATTTAATTTAGTGGTCTGGTAATTTGTAGTTTAGTGATAATATTTACACAGTTCAGATCACCTTTTAGATTATCACCAATTGATTGCATAGGTATGCAGACAATTAAATTGCTCTCAGTGTCAGATAATGCAGAACTTGTTTAACTCCCATTAGACTTGAAGGTGGTTTGTTGTAAAATTGTCAGTCAGAGGTGGTGACACCCAATTATTCCTATAGCTGTATGAGGTGGGGATTGACTTCAAGTGCCTCAAATCAATTATGTGCTTACAATCTATGTGCTTACAATCTATGCCTCCATTAACTCATAAACAACACAAGGGGGGTAGGAGGTAGCGTGAGGCTCAGATATATTTCATTTCTCAGCCCTTTTTTATACCCATTTGTTTTCCAGGCTGGAGTTCAATTTTCAGATTTGGCTCCTTACCTTGTAATTTAGCTGAACCTTTACAGGTCACCAGGAAATGACTAGGGGGACCCCAACCATTCTGCCAGACATGCTACCAGATGGCCTTTATCAGAGCCATACGCGACACATCGCTAGGGGCTGCTAGGGAAGGTGACCTCCTGTCCTTGGCCACATCATATTTTTCTCACATCTCATTCTCACATTCAAGCTTCATATGTTCGTTTTATACAGTTAGGTTAATTCTTACAACTGAGTTAATAAACACACAATTGTAATTTAATTTCAATATTCTGGTTATACAGTCATGTGAAAAAATTAGGACACCCCATTAAATATTTAGTTCTTTATTAAGAAATATCAAAATATCAGTATTGAATATTCTTTCAAATGATTTCTGTAGATATAGCTGGTGTAATTGCATCAGCTATGCAATAACTAGAAACATATTCACTTATTTAACAAAGGAAATTAACTAAGATGCTAATTCCTACTGAGGAAAAATTTAGGACACCCTGTGCCTTAATAGCTAGTATTTCCCCCTTTAGCTGAAATAACCTAAATGAAACGTTTCCTATAACCATCTGTCAATCTCTGACAGCGACTGGCAGGAAGTTTTCCCGACTCTCCAATGCAGAATTCCTTAAGCTGTGTGATGTTTGAAGGATGTCTTGCATGCACTTCCGCTTCAAATCACCACACAGCATCTCAATAGGATTCAGATCCAGGCTTTGACTTGACCATTCCAGAACACTCTGTTTATTCTTGTAAGCCACTCCTTTGTAGATTAACTGGAAAGTTTTAGGTCATTCTCATTTGCATGGTCCACCCCCACTTCAGCGTCAACATCTGGACAGATGTTTTCACATTGTCCTCAAGCACCCTATGATGAAGAATTCATAGTGGATTTTATGACAGTGAGCTGGCCAGGTTCTGCTGCAGTAAAGCAGTCCCAAACTATGACATTTCCACCCCCATGCTTCACAATTGGTATGAGGTTCTTTTGCTCAAAAGCGCTCTTTGGTTTATGGAAAACATGTCCTCTGAATAATTTGGACACAGTAACAATTTCAGATTCATCAGTCCAAAGCACGTTGTTCCAAAAGTCCAAGTCATTGTCTAGGTGGGTCCCTGGCAAACCTCAGTGTTGCACAGATGTTTATTTTACAGTAAGGGTTTCCTCCTTGCACAACTCCCATGAAAATCAAACTTGTGCAGTCCCTTTCTGATGGTAGATGCATGTACCTTGACATCATCTGTGGCAATTGCTTCCTGTATGACCTGTGATGACATTTCAGGATTTTTGGAGGATGTTTTAAATGTTCCCCACTTGTAAATTATTTTCCAGACAGTGGAATGACTGATTCCAAACTCTCTTGAGATCCTTTTATATCCCTTCCCAGACTCATATGCATCTACAATCTTCTTTCTGAAGGCCTCAGAGAACTCTTTGGATCTCACCATGGTGATACCGCTCATGTCAGATATCAAGAGCAAATCAAACTACATGTCTGTGGTTTAAATAAGACAGACTCTAATGATGTTCTGATCATTTTCCCCTGATATGGTGCCACCTGAATCTAATTCTAGGAATTTTAAATTGTGTGTCCTAACTTTTTCCTCAGTGAAAATTAGGATTGTAGTTAAGTTCTTTTCATAAATAAGTGAATTCGTTTCTTGTTTTTGCATAGATGATGCAATTTCATCACCATCATCTACAGATATAATTTGAAAGACGATTTAATACTGTTATGTTGCAATATCTTAATAAAGATCTAAATATTTAATGGGGTGTCCTAATTTCTTCACATGACTGTAGGTTATGCAAACACAAGATTAATTAATTTACATAATTAATACTGAATAAGTACTTAATTTGTACCTTTCACTTTAAAAATCACTTCCACACTTGGCAAGCAGAAAGTGTTTAATAATCATACTGTGACTTTTTAAGCCTGATTTTCTCCACTACTTATTTTGTTAGTGTTTTACGATAAAATTAAGGACACAGATACGCGAGATTAGATGGACAGTACATGAGATAATGAATTTACCCTTCCTTGCCTGTCCATCACAGGGCACATACATGTATGCAGGCAAATTGGATATGGTACTGTAGGCACCTTAAGTGCATTTCTTTGCAGTACAGGAAGAAACCTAGATCAGTAAAGGATTGGTCACACAAAGGCAGGATTCAAACCACCAACCCTGGAGGTGCGAGATCACCATGCCACCCACTTCTCAATAATACTCTTAAAAATAAACTACATTTCACGCCCACTGCCTAAATTCTCAGGTAGGATGACTATTCAAATCCCTGAATACCAACAATCTACAAAATGCAATCAACTGACAACCCTAATTATTACTGCACTGAAGAGTTACACTGATGTACTGGGATTTATTCACTGTAAAATAGTTTTCTCCTCCAGTAGAGACGATCACTTTTAAATGACGAAAGTCAACTACCGACTTCATAGAATATGTAATAGACATTATTCATATAGGCCTGTGATACAATGTAAGTAGTGCCATTTCTGTTGAGCAGTAATCATGTTACTGTGCTATAAAACATTTATATTAAGCTTGAAATGAAAACCTGGGAACTGACAAGAGATAATAGTGCTAGACTTCAAGTGAGACGACAGCAAATGACAGACCTCTCCATTGGCTGCTATGTGGTCAAACTCAATCTCATAAGTAGACAACGGCAAACGACAGACCTCCTCATTGGCTGCTATGTGGTCAAATTCAATATCATAAGTAGACAACGGCAAACGACAGACCTCCTCACTGGCTGCTATGTGGTCAAGCTCAATCTCATACTGTAAGTAGACAACGGCAAACGACAGACCTCCTCATTGGCTGCTATGTGGTCGTGCTCAATCTCATAAGTAGCGTTAGAAAGAAATTGGAAAATACAGTGAGTTTGTAGTCAAAATGCCTGGAAAAAACTTCAGAGAGAATGCCATTGGATTCAATCATCAGGCTCATTAACATGCTATTTGTTATGATATAACATTATATTAAATACATCAAAACTAATTTTAATCTGTCATGCTTATTGGGATAGCAACATACAACAACAGTGAGAAACAACGTGAATTTCTGCACTTTTAGAGATGATAATCCAATATGCTTATACTGAACAGTCTCTGTTGACTATTTAAACAGTTTGGATACATAGCTTGCTGTTTGGCCTTGATGTTCGTAGAGATTTCAGCATACATTTTAATAAAAGTCTCATTTACTTCTGAAAAACAAGGTAAAGTGACATAATCTCTCAGTAAATACTGTAATAGGCTGGGAAAGAGAGAGACCAGAACTCCACGCAACACTGGGTCTTCTCAGGTCCTGTGTTTGGATAGTTCGAGATAAAACAGTTGCCACTGGGATTCAGTCCACAATGATTCCTTTTAACAAAATTTGTTTCAGTTTACTAATTATTTTTTACTTCATTATAATTTTGTAGTTTGTAGCATGTTGTAGCACCACACGACGAAGCACCTCATGTTATATGTAAATATTTTAGCATATAATACGTACTGTATAGTAGATCTTCATATCTGCCTTACTTGATAAATCCATCGATTTGGTGTAACTCCTCATCTACTCTAATCAGTGATGCTCCAAAGCACAGGGTATATGTTCTCAGTAGGTCCATTGCAAGGCAACTGCAAACTATTTTAGGAAATTTAATTTACTGGAGCAGAAGGTATACTGATTGCAGAAGGAAAATGTGATATAAACACACATAAGGAGAGGAAGAACAAAAAAGTATTAAATCTCAGTTAGAGTCTGGGTCGGCAGTATATATTAGGTTAGGGTTCGCCACTGCTGTAGTGTAACGCAGTTAAAGAGATTGCTAAAAACCTGGTATTGTACATGGATCCCTTTTCTCCATCCATCCATCCATTTTCTGAAACCGTCTATCCTGTTCAGGGTTGCGGGGGGTCCAGAGCCTACCTCGAGGCTACAGGCGCAAGGCAGGGAACAACCCTGGATGGGGCACCAACCAATCACGGGATCCCATTTTTATTCTCTGTAGTAAGACCATCTTTCTCTGCTGGGTAATATAAATATAATTATATCACCATGTATATTTATTACAGTATGTTATAAAATTGTTAGGGACAGTGAAAGAAAAACATTTTCAGGGGGTCTGAAAAGTTCTGATATTTGCAAGATTATAACTAGGTATTAGTTTGCCAGAGACGGTCCAGTTAGGTGAAACCATACATTGTCTGTTAAATAAATAAATAAATACATACATACATACATAAATAAATAAATTTTATTATAGAATAAAGTCAATACCCATGTTTCTAGCTGCACTTATATAAAGTAATACATCTTGAACTGCTGAGATGACAAGTTTAAATAGTTCCTTTCCATTTGAATTTATAGTCAAGTCAGATACACCGTAAGTCAGCTGTTAGCTGTAGGTAGATATACTACATGTGATTACATCCAACACTACATTCACATCAGATTTAAGACTAGATCACTGGGAGATTGGAAACAGCATTTCTTAAATCCAACATATACTTATCTTCACAATATATACTGTACATGACGTCAGGGGGTGTAAATACATCTTCCCAGTGCAACACAATGGCTTTTATTATGTTTGCATTTACTATGTTCAAGGATGATGCCAGTTAGAGTCTAATCTTGTTTTAATACACTTTGCTTATAATTCAGACACAGGACGCTAGTGAAGGCTTGATCTTATAATTCAGACACAGGACGCTAGTGAAGGCTTGCTCTTTATACTGAACTGAAGCTACTTCAAGGGGACGAAACCACATTATGTTCTGAAGAATATCATGGTTACTCATCTGGTAACAAGGTTACTAAACGAAACAAAGTAGTACATCAGCTACAATCTAAATAGAACATATATCTACAAAACCTACTCTCTGCCCCTTGAGCACACACAACCATGCCAGAGTGTGACTGCATTTATAAGCAAAGCAGGATAGTATAGCTGTGTTTGTATCCCCAAAGCAGATCTGCATACTTTGATATAAGCAGCAACACATTTTGTTTCTATGGCTTTAACTTGAAATTTTTTAATCTGATCATTTCGCACATCCTAATCCATGACTATAGTGCACTGGTTATTTCACACCAATGCAATAAATATTTGGGCTTAATTTTCATGCTATTATAAATATACAATACACATATGGTACTAAATAGACATTACTTTACCCTCCCCATAATGAATGCATTATCTTAAAAACTACATAGTCTCTACTATATTGAATTGCGTGCCATTTTGAATTTCTCAAAAGATATGAAGAAGCAAACACTTCTTATAGGCTCATTGTCTACATGATTTGGCATTTGGTAGGCATGGCATGGCATGGCAAAGGAAAGGGATTACGAAGATTAAACAAGTAACAGGTGTGGCTCGTTAGAAAGGAATGCAGGGCATGACACAGTTTTAAATTTAATATTATACTATTAAGAATACCATTCACCATGTTCACCATTAAAAAATATTCAGCGTTTGTTTAAATATATACACATATCACTGATAAAACATCATTATCTAGTGCAAACATCTTTGGACAACAGCTAAATAAACTGACCGGATTCTAATCAAAAAGAATGGCAGCAAGCCTTTTTGTTCTGCTTTAAAAGACATTCTTCCTCTGCATTACAATGCTTGCAACTGCATATTAAAAAAGAATCACACATTATTAGAAGCTTGTGTATTATGTATCAGAATTGACGTGTAACCACCCTGCAGTCAAATATGAATCAAAATTGCGTTAATTAGACCATTATACTGCATGTGTTCTTCTGGCAGTGACAGAGGAGTTGATTTTTTTTATGTCAATAAAACTTTGTTGTCAATTGTTTTGGGAAAAGGCTATAATGTTACAATAATCTTATTATAAAATACATTTGATTATCAGTGTGATGTTACGTTTTGGGCATGTGAGCCAACTTTGCGATACCTCATATTTAACAAACATTTTTGCAATACATCTAATAGTAAGTGTAAGTCCTAACCAGTGTTGTAGTATTCAGATCAGGAAAGACGACCCAGAAAAAGGCAACTGCGGTGTTAGGAGAGCCTGACTGCACTTACACTAGACTATGTAGTTATGTGATGGCAGATGTTATTGATGTGGGTCTGCAGAGTGAAAGTACCATGTTATGTATGAATAGTGTGTCAAAGGTGCTTCACTTAAAATGTTACTAGGAATTGTGGAATGGCATTATCTCCATAGAGGATTGAAGCCTTCTTATCATAGCTGCTACTTAGATACTCCTGGGTTATTTCACTCATTTAGGAACCTTCCTAAGCAAAAAAGCATATTTGACCGGAGCCTTAGTGTCGGTGTTGGTGTCAGTGTTTATGTCAGTGTTGGTGTTGGTGTCAGTGTTTATGTCGGTGTTGGTGTCGATTAAAAAGCAACAGCTCAGCAGCCGCATCATCTTTTTGAAAAGGGCTCGAAATGGCATAAATAGAAATGGGACACCCCATTGCGACATTTACATGACAACACCAAAGCACCTTCCTTACTATTGTGGATCTGGGACTTTTTATTTTGAAATTTGCACTTTCTTCATGGCCAGGGCACTTAAGGGACTGACTAATTGGAACATGTTCCAGGCTCTTGCATTACAGAGTGGGTAAGAGGTAATTATTCAATAATCAATTTACCCTTTTTTGTCAAAACAGCATCATTAAGCAAACACAAAAAAAAATGGTTTGGTTACCGTTTGCGCTTTTGGGCTTGTGCTGGTAACCTCATGTTTCATATCACAACACTATGAACTGCAGGTAATTCCCTCAGACTAGGGGTGTTTCACAGTACGAGTACTCGACCATACTTGTCTTATATAATAATATCACTTACAGTTAACTGGGCAATATCTAGTAGGGAAGAAATTTCACAAACTGGCTTACTGCAAAGGTGGAATCCAATGACAGTACCATTCTTAAATTCACTGAGCTCTTCAGAACAACCCATTCTCTCACAAATGTTTGAAAACTTGACTACATAGCTAGGTGCTTGATTTTATACACCTACTATACAGCACACCACCACTTGTTGTTGGGAGAGTGACAGCAATTTTTGATCTACCCGATCTATTTCCATGACTTGGTTGGTGCTACTAGTGAAACACTCAATGAAGAGCAACAACAAGGTTTTCACCAGCTGCTGTTAACTTATCAATGCCTCATAGCCAATGCTGATTGCGACTTGGGTTAACTGTCTGCTGTCATGCACAAGATTGACACTGGATCAGGCAAGCCTGCATGCCAGCTAGTGAGGACACTTTATGAATTCCAAGGTAAAGAGAATATGCATCTCCAAACCATGATTTAAGTCGTTGTCATTATACCATCATCATTGGAGTGGGCCTTGCTGGTAATTTTAATACACAAAAAAGGATGTAGGAGTACAATGGAACATAGATTACCACTGCCTAAACTGTCTTATGGTAAAGGATGCACATCCTTTGCCCAAGACTGAGGAATCTCTTAATGTTCTTGGGGTAGCTACTACGTTCTCAACACTTGAGCTTCAATTTGAATATTGGCAGATAGCAGAAAATAACAAAGACCATAAGAAGATAGCAGTCATCACCAAATGGGGCCTCTATGAGTACACCTACATGCCATTTGGTCTATATAATTTTCCAAGTACATTTCAAAGAGCGGTGGAGCTTCAATGGGAAACATTATTGATCTACTTCAATGGTGTCATTGTCTTGGGTAGAGCAGTGAGTGAAAGCCTGGTCTTTGAGCATCCCCACAGCTATGGGTTGAAGCTGAAGCTATTTAAATGTCACTAGCTTCAACAGAAAGTTTGCTTCCTGGGCCAGCTTGGGAGTACTGACAGGATTTGCCCAAATCCAGTTCTGATCTGGGATATACAGCTCTGGGAGACCCCATAAACCTCCAAGACTTGCAATCCTTTCTCAGGCCGTGTAATTACTATCACAAGTTTGTTCCAGCTTATTCAGAACTAGTAAATCCTTTCCACAGTTTTCTAAAGGGAGGGTTACATTCTTGTGGACAGATGAAGAGCCACAGTATTGGAGCCATTCTATCTCAACTCTAGCGGAGAGAAGAGGTGGTTCTAACTTACCCCAGCAGTGATCTGCAGCTCAGCAGAAGTAATGCGTCACCAGGTGTGAGATATTTGCTGTCACCTACTACATGCACAAATTCCAGGCGAGGCTGAAACTCACGACCTTCAGATTATGAGACAAAACAAGGCGCTCACAGACATCGGCAGCTGTGTATGCCAATCTGCTAATGCATCTGGAAGGCAGGTATATAGATTGACGAAAGGAAGTGTATCTCTCGGTTGCTATTATTAATGAAACACGCTATTCAGGTGGACAAGAAGACCACTGGATGATTCAGATTCAGATTTTATTTGTCACATACACACTCATACACAGTACGACATGTAGTGAAATGCTTAGACGACCGA
>JABFEB020000060.1:9940766-9960273 GCA_019775895.2 Stomatorhinus ivindoensis
TGTTCTTTTTTCTGGTCACAAACCCGCTAGCAGTATGTCTGGCGCAGGTCTGGTGTTGTGATCCAGCTGTAATAGTCAACAGCATTACAGGTTCGGGCCTTGGTAGATGTTTTGCTGACGCTGAATTTTGTTGTTGCTCAAAGGGGCTCTGTTACAGGTGAAATTTTAGCCTCGGAATGTGGATGACTGTATGCTTTCGTCTGAGATCAGTTTGGGCTAGACGTTGAAATTGGAAGGTTTGTCGATCCGCTATGAGACGGCCACCCCCTACATACCACCTCTAACAGACATGTAGAATAGTTCAACAGAACCTTATTCCAGAGGATCTGTCGCTACGTAAACCAAAACCAGAAAATCTGGGACAAGCACCTGCCACCACTCACCTTAGCCTGGTCACAAACCCACTAGCCTACTGCAGTCCCAGCATGGAGTCATAGGGTTCACACCTACTGTAGCAGACTCATGCTTCACTGAGAGGTGTACCAACCACAGAATATCCAGTCTGGAGCTGCAAAACTCAAATCAGAGGGAAGCAAATGTCCTGAATCTGAGAGAATGACTTGAGGCGGCAGGCACAAACTACAGCTAGAAAACCTCCCTGCGTTGTACAAGCATATCAGAAAAAGCTATCTGATGTTTAAGCACAGGAGAATTTACAAGAGGATTTTTAAAATAACAAGCTCAAAAGTGTTAGCTCTTCCTGTCCCGTAATGGATCATAGTTATTGGAGTTGCAGAGTAAATACTGAGGACTTGACCTTAGTGTGCTCAATGGTACAGGAAAAGCCATGAGTGCTAGGTAGTACCTGCATGCATGGAATCACTGAAAGGAAGAGATGATAAATGGAAAAAGACATGTATTTAGTGTGAAGGTAGGGCTTTTGCTTGCAATTACTTCCTGATTTGTTGAATATCTTGGTGGCATCAGCTTTAAGGAACATAAGGCTGCAGCACACAAACAAAAAACTCGATTGACGTTACTATGTATGAAACTGCCACTCTGATTTATTTATGTATTTTAATCCTGCTGTTTCATTTGTATCATGACAGAAAATTTTCAAAATCACAAAACCCACAAATATTGCAATGTGACTTTTTTTTCCAATATTGTTCAACCGCCCCCCCCTCGCCCAGTCCCGTCTATTTCTGGTTCCCATCACTTGTCCTAATTATTATTATCACTTTCAATGTATATCACAAATTCCTATATGCTGAAATCATCTATCAGCCAGTACACTTATAAGGAACTGATCCTCAGTGACGTAGGTCTTCTCCATCAGAGGTTCAGATCACTCTGCTCCACCCATCTCCTCTTCTTCAGAGAAGATGCTGCCTTTTGATGTCATCTACTTCTGCCTCTGTTTCTCCAACAGGAATTCCTGCAGAAGACACATCCATACTCATACATAGAAATAACCCACGAAAAGAATATACTGTAATTAAATGTAGGTTTAAGCTGAATTCAATAGTGGCCCTGTTTAATGTATTTTCTCCTATGGAAATGCTGCTTAGCCCTCTGAGCAATCGATTGCCCTCAATATGATCAGCACAATGTAACAAGGTCCTGGAGCGGCAGATCCCAGTGCTGAGAATAGATAGAAACATTTCCACCCCCTAATCCTCAATCCAGGAGCCAACAAGGCATCAGCTCCCTCCTATACTCCCTGTACACCAATGATCTGCACGCTCAACTCCATCATCAAGCTTGGCAATGGTACCATCATGATGGGATTCATCACTAACAACAATGAAACTGTCTATAGGGCGGACTGAGAGCCCTGGAATTATGGTGCCAGAACAACAAGCCATCATCAGTTTTATTTCAAAGGGAGATTATTATGGACTACAGGAAGAAACGGGAGGAGAACAAGCAGCAATCCACATTACTGGAGTTGCACATCACGAACAGATTGGACTGGCACATCAGTTCCTTTTCTTTCTGTCTTGTCAAACATTACTACTCCTTTTTGTATACTATTTTTAAAGTTTTTTTTTTAGTTTTACATTTACAGTGTAAATGATTATTCCTTTTTTGTTGCATCTGAAGGAACAGCTGCTTTGAAATTTCATTATACATGATATAATGATAATATAAAGGTTCTAATCGTAACTCTAAGAGGCATATGAAATCTAGTGTAGCTTCCTAGCTACCTACTGCCTTCTGCAGATGGATAGATGTATTGTGTAAAGTACGCTGACCGAGTCCAACAGCTGTACCACCAGCTACTAATCAACAAATCTTAATTCCCATGGAATCAGTAAGGACATGCTTACGTTTCCTCACCTGATTAATGCATTTTGACTTACTTTTGTTGAATAAAGAGTGACAATGAAATTTGTGTCTTCTGAGGCTAAGATTTCAGGACCAGATGATTGTTATATATGCTCTGATATGTAATTGTTATTCAATTATATCATCCACACCCTTATAGCCTACATGTAAAACCAAAGAAATGAAAGAGGGTGTACTCTTTCACATCTCTGTATATAAAATCCAGACCATAACTTAGAGTGTAACGTTCTATCTGAAATCATATATCTCTAGCATGAATTATCGTGTTTAGTTTCCAGGTTTGTATTGTAAGATATATTTGATGACTAGCCAGGCTAGACTCTTGTGCGAGATGCTGGAACCGTATCCAATCACGGTGAAGCAGTCAGGGATCCGTCTGCCCGGCGCTTTTGAAAATTCAATTACTTTATGCTATAGAGAGCAGATGATGGCCAGCAGTGCGGGGAGAGAACGGCCACCCAGCCACACAGTCTGAGAATATGAATCGGCTGTGCTCTAGCCTAGACAAAGCTGCTGTTCAAAGTGGATCTGACTTTTCACAGAGCAAGTGGATACTCCTTATGTCTGTATACTGCTTGATTTTCACAAGGGTAAGTAAGGTTTATTAAAAATCTATGTATAATGTATGTAAATATGTGTAAGAGTATTCCTTGGTTGACCAAATAGAATAATACTTTATTAGAGCATTGATTTTAATTTGTTAATTTGATTTCATTTGATCTGGTTATGTTTACTAATAGCTAATCATTTTCTATGATGTTTTGTAATTGGGTGTTTTCATGAAGGCAGTGAATGATGTATTAAATCAGTTGATATTAGTGGTATTTTCTCTCCTAGTTCTAACTTTGTGTAACACTTTAGGAGAATAAATTGTTTTGTCTTTCAAAGTTATATTAACTTTCTGACAATAATAATAAACATGGAAGTACTGGGGCTATGAAGCAGTTACTTGTACCATGATAGTGGTACATACAGGATAACAAAACATTTCTGTCTGACAGTGTAAACTGTCTTTCGAAAATGCAATACGTAAATAAATCAAATGTTAAGCTAGATACTAGTGTACTGATTTTTTTTTACATTCATTAGTACTGTATTCAGATAAAGCCTCTTTTTTCATCTTGTATTAATGGTCTCAGGATCAATGGTGGAGATGGATGAGGAGACAAACTATAAATAAGTAGTGAAGCTCTCTTCTTCGATGCAGTAGGTAGAGTGTTACTGGAGTTATATAATGGAGCTTTATATTGTGTTACAATTTCCACATACTG
Organism: Stomatorhinus ivindoensis; assembly: GCA_019775895.2. Classification (NCBI taxonomy): domain Eukaryota; kingdom Metazoa; phylum Chordata; class Actinopteri; order Osteoglossiformes; family Mormyridae; genus Stomatorhinus; species Stomatorhinus ivindoensis. Next base: position 9,944,330 of record JABFEB020000060.1, read on the forward strand.
TACACTTATACAATTAACCATTGAGAAATACCAACAACAAAAGGCTTTGACTTTTGTACTATCCAGCTCTGTTACACAGAGCTTTACATTTGTAAACTGAATAAGCAGGTTAAGGAAATAGGAAATAGGTGGAGTTAAATACACATTACTGAAAAGACAATGGACAGCAGTTTCCTTAGTGCTTGTGAGGTATTCATATGCTTAATATCCATTGTGTAAATTGATTTTGACTTTTACTGGCATTAAACTAGCATTAACGATGACTACAAAAGGCAGGAGGTAATAATCAGCAGGGATTTGTTGGTACTATTGAAATCATGCTCATAACCGGTATTAAGTGGTTATAGGAAGATCCCTAGCTTGATACCTTCTGGCTCTTTTTTAACTTACAGTGTCGCAAAGCTTATTATAAACAGGGATAGCCTATTAAGAGGGCTCCTTCTTAAACACTGACAATCTATATTGAACACTTATATCACATGGCAATTAACCATGCTACTTTCCCCCACATTTATATAACAAATATAATCTTGTGTGTGTGCGTGTGTGTGTGTGTATATATACACACACAAAATATAATGATTATTTTCCCCCAGATTTCTTGTTCAAGGTCCCACTGGTCTTTTGTAAAAATGGAGAGAATCATTTTTATGATGCTCCCCAATCTGTTCATTATATAGCTCATAAAACATCCAAGATGTCTTCTCTAGAGGCGCAAAGCATCACCTAAACCGTGTTTCTTACCACCTTCATTGAACACTGGTAATTACATGTCGCTCTGTTAAACCATTCATAGCTCTTAGAAAGATTTTGAGGGAGCTCCCTCTCTGAACTTGTATTCCCATGTTGATTGTTTACTTATTAAATGTCATGGCATTACAAAATGTCATTTATTATGGAATAATCTGTTTAGCAAGCACGATGTCTCAGTCATTTCCTTCTAGTAATGACTTTGTCATCTTCACTGTTCTGTTTGTCTGGAGAACAGAACAGCAAACTAATAATAATACTTAGAAGAACCGATGTTATAAAATAAATTGTAACCAATTTAAAATGAAAGTGAAAAAAATCAGAATGGATAAAAATAAAAGGCAGGCATGACAGAAGATTTTTTATCTATGTTTTTTATTAATACTGTAGTTACAGCATTGATGTTTTCCCATTACTTAATTTTATAGAGGTATGTGGTGCAAATTATTGTTGAAATATTATTGTAATGTTTCTTCCTTGTATTGAATTTCTCTTTGCATGGAGATAAATGTTTAATATTGCCAGCTATTGGGTTTCTTTGTATTACTTCATTAAGAAAGTCTCCAGCAGTGGTTCTTCTTTACTTATCTAGGTGTTTTCAAGGAATTTTTCCATAATCTGTGATCATGTTATCAATAGTTCCTTATTGGATGCCTTCCCTTGACACTTGGTGTTATCTCTCTGGATCACTTTCCATTTCTCTGGCTCTCAAATCTCATATCTTCAACTAATAAAGAATTCTCAGATGCACTTCTCTTCATTATTTCCGCTTCAATGGAATATTACAGAACATATATATCGATGTGTAAATGATATGATATTCTGCATCTATAAAGATTATTTGGCAACACTTTACTTGAGGGGACACAAATATTTAGTAGTAACTCAATTGCTACTGGAATACAAATCATGAACATATATTACCTACTTGTGACAAAAGATGAGTAATGATTCAATAACGATGAAGGAGCATAAGATCAGTACTGTATGTAACTAAGACTTATTTTGTGGTTAATTAATACACAAGTAATAGTATAATACGACATTAGTTGTGCCCCTCAAGTAAAGTGTTACCGATTATTCTTTAGTATTCCGAAATATGTATACATCTTAAAAATGTGAACATAGCTCTGAACATAGCTCTTGTTGCACTTGTTACAAAAACACTGGAAGTTACCTCAGTTTTTGTTTACAATGTCTCTGTTTTATTTGTAGAATATGTGACAGCATCATAATGAATGCAAGTCACAACAGCACAGGCAACAGCCTGTATCTGGCCAACAATCTGCAAGGAAAGAAGAGTTTCCTGGATGCCAGTGCTATTGCAGGGAATCAGTGGCCTGAACATCAAAGTGAATCTGACCCATTTTTCAGCAAGAATTCCACCATAAAAGCCTTGACAAATGCTACATTCACAGCGAATTTGGTGTATGATCCCCTGGGGGGGCATCAAATCTGGCAGGTCATCCTCATCGTCTTCTTTTCTGGATTGTTATCATTAGTTACAATCATTGGTAACATTCTTGTACTGGTTTCATTCAAGGTGAACAAGCAGCTAAAGACGGTGAATAATTACTTCCTCCTTAGCCTTGCATTTGCAGATTTAATCATTGGTCTTTGTTCAATGAATCTTTATACAACTTATATAATAATGGACCACTGGGCTTTGGGAAACTGGGCATGCGATTTGTGGCTTGCTATTGATTATGTAGCTAGCAATGCCTCCGTTATGAATCTTTTAGTTATAAGTTTCGATAGATACTTTTCTATAACCAGACCTCTCACTTATAGGGCTAAAAGAACAACAAAAAGAGCTGGGATAATGATTGGATTGGCATGGTTAATCTCCTTTGTGCTGTGGGCCCCTGCCATTTTGTTATGGCAGTACTTTGCCGGAGCACGCACTGTGCCGGTTGATAAATGTCTCGTCCCGTTTCTCTCGGAGCCCATCATCACCTTCTGCACAGCCATAGCGGCATTTTACCTGCCAGTCACCATCATGATTGTGTTGTACTGGAGGATCTACAAAGAGACGGAGAATCGCTCGAAAGAGCTGGCAATTTTGCAGGCCTCAGGCAGCAGGAGGGAAAAGTCTCACTTCATTAACCAGCTTGGCAGTTCCCAGAGTTGCAGCATTCTTGAGATGACACAACTGGCGCATACGCGTGTGCCTAGACAAACATTAAGCTGCTTCAGTTTCTGGCCCAACACCATGGGACGAGGCTGTCAGGGAGAGCAGAGTGTCTTCAATGAGCAGTCGGTCTCTTCAGATGAGGAGGAGATACCTGAATGCCATTCCATCTTCTCCATCGTTCTCAACCTTCCCGGCTTGAAGGAGGATAGCAGGCTGCAACTTATATCTCCTGAGGCACTAAATGTTTCGGAGGAGAATACAGAAAGATCTATGGCAGAATGCAGGGACAGCACTTCAACAAAAGGTGGAAACGAGAAGGAGGTCCACAGCTACCGCCAACACTTCTCCAAGATATCTGTCCAGTCGATGTCCACCTGTGCAACCGTGAGCACAGGCAGAATAGCCCTAGCTACCAAATCCCCGATGGCTGCTATTTCCAACAAAGATGCTGCCCTGGCCAAGCAGTTTACCTTAAAGACAAGGACGCAGATCAATAAACGCAGAAGAACAACTCTCATCAAAGAGAAAAAAGCTGCACAGACATTGAGTGCAATCCTATTCGCTTTCATCATTACTTGGACGCCCTACAATATCATGGTGCTGGTGAATACTTTTTGTAATGGGTGCATTCCAGAGGCTCTATGGGCTCTGGGCTACTGGCTTTGTTATGTCAATAGCACAGTGAACCCAATGTGTTATGCCTTGTGTAACAAAGCTTTCCGGACCACTTTCAAAATGATCCTGCTATGTGAGAGAGAGAAGAGAGAGCGGTTCAGGCAGTTTGAGAAGAAGCAGTCGGCAGTGTTCTGCAGCAGGGTTTTTAAAGAGCCTGGAACGTCTGAAGATTCTAATATACATTTTGACTGGTCTGCGGACCCTTAAATTCATCCTCTGTTTGTCCAATCAGTTTCTTCATGGTTTATGTTTAAATTGAAAAGGTGCAGTATGGGCATTCATTTGATCAAGACAAGTGCCATTGTCTTCTACAAAGGCAACTAATACGAACAAGGCCTGCCTTTCTTTTCGGTAAATTTACACAGCTTCTTTGCTATTGCACAATCTGGATAATTAAATTTAATGTTCTAGTGATAGTATTGCACTATTATGTTTCCTTTAATTGTATCTTAGTGTATTTAACTTTAACTTTTTTAAAACAGTTGTTGATATCTGGTGGTTATTTAAGAGTTATTTAAATAGTTATTTCTGACATTACATACAGCATATTTTCCATTTTATGTGATATAATTTGACAACTGCAATAGTAGCTGCATATGTACTATTTACATAGTGTATAGACAAGTGTTCTGATTAATGATCATAGACTCAAAGTATGTGCTAATATGAAAGATATAGTCATACTCAGTAAGGACAGTCCTGAACTGATTCCTTTGTTTGTGCAATTGATTATAGCTTGTATAAGTATAAATGCATGTCTCAACACCTAGCTTTAAAAAAAAACTTGTACTTCATTACCTTGAATTTTCCTAGAGACGAGCCCTGAAAGTGTTACCTAAGGACATCCATATTCAAATTAGCAGTACCATCCTTTTACAGTGGATGAATACCGCCCCCTATTGTTATCTTCTCTTAATGTCAGTAGATGATAATGTTAGACATGGAACTGCATTTTGCCTATGCAATGTATACCATGTTGAAGGTTTTTGGGAAAATATATTTCTTATGTCTTTTTCCGCTCATTATTTAAAATAGTTCAAATATTATATAATTGAACACTTAGATGTCAAATAACAGAATGATGTATATGGTCATGTAGATAAAGGTGACCATTTTCTAGTGATTTGGACTCTACCCATAAACAATTGTCCCTTTTGTTAAATGTAACGTACAAATAATTTTTGTCTATAAAATTCAATATTATGTGAAATTCTGTGTACTCTGTGATGCAGAAGTGAACATTCCAATTATTACATATATATCACAGTGTTTATATTTGATTTACCATTAAAAAATGAACACGTCTTACTCACATGTTCTATTTTATGAAAAACTTTTATAGTATCTCATCAAGGGTTACTGTATGCTTAGCTTCCTGGCAAAGGTTCTAGGCTCACCATGACCCTGAACTGGGTACATGCTGATGGATGGATGGATGGATGGATGGATGGAATTATTAGTTATACATGTGCATTTGGTAAAATATGCAGCAAAACAAGTGACAAAACAACATACTACAAAAAATAGTATGTAATGAAATGTATCTTTATCACAAAAATAAATGCAATATCTTTGAAACCTTTCCCAGAATATTAGTAGGCACTCTGTTTTTGAAAACTTATTGAAAAATTCTCATATTCATGGGAGTTTGTGTGTTATATTAGCTACTCTCCTTAAAATAATGGAACTTGAATTATTATGTCTTTAAAATTATTAATGTCTAAAAAAGTAACATGGCTGTATCAACAAAAGAACTACAGTTTGCATGACATATTAATTGCTGACTGATTTTATAAAAGTAGTTTTTACTTATCGAATATTTGTCTGATTTATGTAATCTAAACTAATAATACAAATACTCCTGACTTAATGACCTACCTGTTTAATGACAGCACTGACTTCAGACCAGCAAATTTTCAGTATATTAGGATGTAATGCACAAGGTCTGGCAGCAGAGTCTGAACATTTCTATAATGGACTAGGGTAGTTTGGCCTAGGTATCACTGTGAAAGGGAGGAACAATGCACACACAGACTTCCAGCACAAAGGGGTTTATTATAGAACCGAAACAGCAACAAACGAACCACAAGGGGTCAAACATGAGGAACAACCATCAGGGACAAACTGAAACACAGGGAGTCAACAGGAAGAAGGCCGAAGCCACCACTGCCTCTTCGCATACAGCTGGAGGTGACGGGACTCTCACAGAACAGTGGGAGGTCAATAGCTGATTGCATCATCAATGTCATTTACCCCCTGGACACAAGCACCTAAATAATTTGTAAGTTAAATAATTTATTGCATAAATAATATTTGTTTGTTGCATAACTAATATTTGTTCCTCTCCCAGTTGGAACACTGACTTCTAACAGCAAACCGTCTTTATGTTCCTACAGTGTCAGCTGATGGTCTTACATTTCCAGCGCACCACTACACAGAGTAATGACTGTGTCTGAATTGAAGTTATTCAACTTCTTCTGCTTAACAAAATGTCATTTTTAGCCCTTCCCCGCCACTTGTAAAGGAGTTATTCAATGTCCATTAGGAGAAACAAATACAAAATTTGATCTCCAGATGGACCATATGGCTCCAAATTTTAAAGTGGCAACCAGAAATAAATGATTAAACCTTAAGTTAATGACAGATGGATGCCGTTGCTGCCTCATTTACTTGGCTTCTATTTTTGCAGCTAAGACATTTTCTATATGCATTCTGGAGAGTAATAACAATAATGATTGACAATCCGTATTAATTTATACCACACTTTGTGCCACTGTATATCTGTATATGTATGGTATGACAGTAAAGCCCATTTGACTTAACTTGATAATAATAATATTATGGACCATTTTATACGACAGACTTTCAGTATGGTAACTGTTGCAGAGATGAGCACTACGAGGCCATGGAGATGGATGACATGTGATGTTAAGCACCCTAATTTCATGTGACTGGGGGCAGAGAGATGAAAAGTATGAAATACAAACGGTTGTTTGTTTTCTCTCAGAACTGGAGACCAGAAAGGCAAGTAAAGCTGTATTTTCTGTGCACGTCCTTTTGCAAATGATCTATTTGGCCTTGGTACTGTATATCTATACAAACTGTTTTATTAATTTGTTTAGCATTATTTCTGTTTTTACTTCTAGTTCTGTTCCAGTTTATTTGTGAATATTTAGGCAGGATTAACAATATAGGTTAAACGGGTTAAACAGTTTATGAGCATTTATTTTTAAATTTCGAGTATTGTCTTACTTTCCCGTTTAAGCATCACTAGCAGATATTTTTATAAAACCCGAATCCCCTGCATTATTCTCTCTTAAAAAAATTATTTTTTTATAATTACCCAGTACGAAAACTTTGATTACTGTTTTTAGCTTTCATTTAAAATGTGCTTTTTATTTATGGTTTTTAATAGATTAAATTCCTTGCTGTTGTAAAGTACATTTTGGATGCCCCACATAGGTTATATATCCCGTTTAGATATGCACAAGAGCTGGAGCAATAACCAAAAGCATTAAGAACAATGGCTTTACTGTAAAATACTATAAATACTATTAAAATAGTGTACTTGCTGAGCTAAGCATAACTTCAACTGGCTTAGCAGGATTGCAGGAAATGCATCATTTCTCCTTTTAGAGTCTATTATAATATGCACATACTGTGGAGCTTGTAAAAAGAAAAAGAAAATATTTATATATATATATATATATATATATGCATCACGCATATTTTTCCATGTCAATATTTAAACAAAGTCACTTTGTAGCATTTTTTACTATAATAAGATAATGAGATTATAATAAAGTTTAATTCTTCACAATGTTGGTTAACTTTTAAATTTTTTATAAACCGGGCTTTGTTTGAAATACGGCACCTGTGTAAAAACCCCAGGGGCACACAGCAGTGTAACAAAAACAAGGAGGTGATTACCTTTGGGCTAATTAACCATATTTAGAAAGAGTTTTGCTATGTAACGTCAATTGTATAAATACAAGTGAAAAATGCCTCCTTATCAAAATATCTCCATAAATATGTTCATATATTTTGTATCTGATTCTCTGTTTTAATGCATGGATAGATTTTCTTTATTCTGTTTACACATTCTATTGTTAAATATTATTAAAAGTTTCATAAAATTATATAAGTTTCAGCACTTTCTAAATATTCCAGTGTCTCATTCTGTCTGACTTTCAGCTCCTGTGATAGCTCCGTACTCCAGATAAAACCTAGGGGCTCAAAATGCACACCATTCAGACCAAAGAAATCCAACTCCCTTTACTGAAAGAGAGCTTTTTCAGAAGTAGTTTCAACAATGGGAGATATTACCATTTGGCAGGTCCAGGCAACACCCAGCATCAGTGGGAAGAATCGACCGAGAAGCAGGAAGTCTGCCTGGAGCATGTCCCAGTACGACGCTCTGCCAGTACCACATTATGCAGTGCGGCCGAGCTGGCAGTCAGGGGAGAGCCAGAGGCAGTGTCCACTTCTCTTGCATCAGCAGCTGTCTCATCACCGGAAAGCACCGGAAAGCCTGGGTTGCTGAGCAGGGCTGCGCTCAGAGGCAGAGCACACAGTGCCGTGGAGCAGCATGGCCTGATCGCTAAGGGAGTGCTACTGCTGAAAAACATGGGGAGCCAGAATGGGAAGTGGAAAAGATCCACAGGAGAGACGGATCACAGGCCTGATGGCAGCGAAAGAGCAGCGCGTGGCAAGGATACACAAAGTGCAAAAAAGGCATCTCAGAGCAGGAAATCACAGAAGAAAAATGGGAAAGCCAAGCCGGATTCTAAACCCTCGGTGTTTTCAAGCGTCCACATAGGAAAGAGTCGGGCCAAGGCTAAAGATTCCTCAGGGGCATCAGAGGATGATGCTCTACATACCCGAGCTGGCCATGATAAAGATCTGACAATCAAGACAGAAACACCTAACATCAGCATTTCTGCAGATGAACTGGGGCTGTCAGATGCTGAGGAGCATTTTCACTCCACCGCCGAGAGCCGCAAGTCAGGCCTGGAGACCCCGGATGAGCAGATAGCAAGTTCTGGCTCTGACACTGATATCAACAGTTTCCACTCTGCTGCTGAACCAGAGAATTTGCTGTCAAACGTCCAGCAGGTGATTCATCCACAGCAGCGGGACATTAAGTCAGCAACTGAAGACAATCCCATGCACCAAACTGCACTCCAAGTAACTGAGCAGCTGTTAGTTCTGGAAGAGAAATTTAGCCATGGGGAATACCCAGCAAAGGATGCCATTCTTTCACTGACTAACACCAGTCAGGAATACAAATCAATTAGCCTTGAAGAAGACCTAAATCAGAAGTTGAACAGTCAGCTCCCAATGGTACAGATTGACAGTAGATCTAAAAACACAATCACCACAAGAGTCAGTGAAAACAATCTCAAAAAGTCTTTTGAAAGTGTGGAAGAGCCATCAGAGCATGAAAATGAAATGATGTCTGAATCAATGGAATCTATCAACAATACGGGTCTGGATGATTCAGCAAATAGGAGAGGAAGCAGTGGGCCCATGCAAAGATGTCAGAAGAGGTCTTCTTTACCCTTTGTGTCCATCTCATCTATCAAGCCATATCCTCCCATTCACCTGTCCTATGTAAAGACCACTACTAGGCAACTGAGCTCATTAAATCAGTCAGCTGCATCCCACAGTCCCATGGCTAACCAGCAGGTGGAGTTCTACCAGCAGACAGAGAAGCAAAGGGCCAGGAAGCAAAGATCTAGCAGCATAGCTGGCCTAATTGGTTACTCCCTAGACTGGACTGAGAAGTTGAACAAGAACCAACCAAGGAAAGCCGACTTAGTTGACTACCCAGATTATGGAAAGTTTGAGGGCAGGCTTCGGCATGGTAGCCAGCTACTAGGAGAAACTTCACCGTATGTATACTCCTCCCCCTGCAGTTTTCATAATGTCTTCTCTGGTAAGTAAATTTCTAAAGTTTAAGAAGTGTACCCAATAAAATTTCCCATCCCTACAAGTAATATTTTGGATTTACCAATAAGCTTTATCTGTCTGTCTGTAATATTTGTGTTTGCCAATTTTTGGTAAATGAGTACGTATTAATACATATTTTAAAAGCAGATAAAAAGCAAATAAAAACACCACACATCTTTAAAACATCACAAATGAAACCATGCAGGAGCATCTTTATTATGTTTGTTTGTTTGCTTGCTTACTTTTTTGTTTGTTTGTTTGCTTGCTTTTTTGTTTGTTTGCTTGCTTTTTTTGTTTGTTTTTTGCTCATTTGTTGGTTTTGAAATTGAATATACTTGTTAAATACTCGATGCCTCGCTGTGGAGCTCATCTGCAGAGTACTAACAATGGAGCACAATAATAGCACATGTGATTTTTCCAGGTCTCATTCTTCTTAGGTTATATTGGAACCTAAGTGGAACCAAATTAGGGATTTGCTTTTCCCAAAGTATTTATGAACACTAATATCCAGAATAGGGTTGTAGGCAATCCCAGAATGCACAAAGCAAGGGACACCCTTGGTGGTCTGGTACTCCACCACACTGCACACAACACACTAAGGTTACACATTCACATCACACTCACATGGTCTTAGACTTTAGGCTTGGGAATTAAACCCCTGGAAGTTTGATTCTATAGTGTTGCTGACTGATAAACCTCATTTCCCTGTTACTGGTGACGCGTGAGCTAAATATCACCTAAATACAACCAGTAACTACATATTCTTACTAAACACTTTTACAACTGAAGATAAAGTATGATATCATAATATGATATTATACCGTCTTTGTATAATGTAGCGTTCTTAGATGATTGTGCATTTACCATGAAATTACACACTGTAGTTCTCTCTGTCTGTTAGGCCACGCCCTGCTGGAGAAGTTCTTTAGAGTCAGAGGAGATGATCCAACTGATGAAGCAGAGGATTTCTGCTCACAGCTCCTAGCTAAGGGACTCCTGCAGCCCATCACTGACTTCTACAGCGAGGATGGAGAAAGTACCTCCCCCATCAAGCCCAAGTTCAGTGTAAGACCCATAGAGATGTAGCCCAATGCTCGGTGTGAAGCTGTTAAGGCTTGTCAAAGCAGAGACAGAGGAAATAGGTGTGAGCTTCTTGATACCTTGCTACCTTCAGTCAATGTCATTGATTTTAGTGCCTTAGAGGGGATCGATGCAGAATTTTTAGCTGTAGTCAGTTATTTGCTTTGGTTTGGAATGTTTACAGTGGCAGATTATGTTTATTTATTTAGCAGCCATATTTAGACTTTATCCAAAGCAACATATAATTGAGAACGTGGGGCCAGCTGGTCGTTGGAGTTAAAAGCCTTACTCAAGGGCCCAGTGGTGATGTTACGTTGCTGGCCATACGATTTGTACTGGTAATCTTATGATCACAGGTACAGACCCCTAACCGGCAGTGGCACACATGTCGCATGCATTTTTTTCATAATGCCATGTGACAAGTATTTCTAGAAGAATGTCCTTTAGCTATTTCAAGCCGCAAAGTCCAAATCGCGCCTTCGTGGAGCTTCGCCTCCTTCGATGTTAATCTTTTTTCTTAATGTCCCAAAAGTAAGACCTTCCGGAGACCTTCCAATCATTGTCATAGCAGTCTGACCACTGAACCAAAGTATAAAGCATTATGAAAATTATAACATGCGCTGCCTGAAAAATAAGTTGCCCTGGACATTGTGACAAATTTAGCCTGTAACAGCAGCAAGGCTGGCTCATGGCATAAGTGGCTAAATAGCTGCTTAGGATCCAGTGACCACCGGAGGGAGGTGCATATCTGATCAGCCTGTCACAGTGGGAAGGAAGGTGACAAATGACAACTAGGACAATCAAATTTTGCTTGGGGCACCGAAGAGGGTTGGGCCAGCTTTGCCCAGCACCATGGGGCACAAGGCAGGAAAACACCCCCGAACAGTTTTCCAGTCCAAAAGAAATAAAATTTAGGTGAATTGGTGATTTCATATTTCCCTCGATATGTATTCCCAGTGATACACTGAAATCCCGTCCAAGTTGAACTATGCATTGTGTAGCCAGGATAGGCTATAGTCTCTGTGTGACTCTGCGGAGGAAGAGCAAATGGGAAAATGAATTCATGTTCTATTTTGTGTGCTAGTCTTTATTGAATGGTCAGCTCTTTAAAAATGCATTATGCTGAACTGCTATATTTATGTTGCTTATAAATATTAACAGATCAGTTCCCCTTTATTTCATTATAGAAAGACCAGTTGTACAGCTGGGCAGCTGTCAGCCAGCCCCCTCTCTGCTGGGAGCCCCCTGAAGAACGCATTCAGAGTCCATGTTCCCCATCGACAGCAGAAAGGCTGAGGTGGGGGCTAGCAGAGATGCACCCCAAGACAGGTACGTGGGTATCTGCAGCAAATCACCTGCTGGACACAAAGCAATGTCCAAAAAACAGCATCCTGACCTATTGTAGCCTGTGCTGTGGAGTTGTAGGTTATCTTTAAATGAAGTGATGACATGTTAATTTACCATTTCCTTAAAGAAGATGAAGAAGAAACCTTTCTGGTGAACACATCAGTGATTAAGGTGATTGAGGTTCAGTCAGGATGTTAACGCTATACTGCTATCTACTTCAGTTACACCCCCCCCCCTTTTTGGCAACTATTTGGCAACTAAAAAAACAAAAAACGTTTTTGGAATACCAAATCTTACCGTTATAAACAAAAAAAAATTGACAAGAACATGTACTAAGCTAACCAGCAACCACAGATTCAAAAGCAACCACAGGCAATTGGATTAAGTGTATTAAACAACAGACATTAAAAAGGGGGGGGGGGGGTATGAATAATACAAACTCCACACCCCCTCAGGGCACAGAATGTTTCAGATGCAGCAGCCCTATTGCAGAGAAAGGTTGATCCATATTAATAAATGATATGACAGATCTTTTAAGATAAATGTTACTATCTTTATTAACAGACACCATCAGTTCAATACCAGCAGTGGCGCAGCCAGGAAAGCCAGCAATTTAGATGACACTCGGGGATACACGCTAGAGACACGCACTGACAGGGTCGCCAACTCACACATCTGGCGTGACACTCACACATTCAGACTCTCACTCTCACTTCAGAAATCTTACAGCGAATCTGTGTTACGGTAAATTGTTACAAAGATAGATAGATGGCACCATCTATTACCTTTTTTTGCCTAGACCCCAAATAAAAGACGACAACACTTTTTACTATGTATTTTGAGGGGAAAAACTGTTTTATTTGCGGGTCAAAAAAGCACAACAAAACAGAGTCTATTTTAAAGTTTTTTTATTACTGGTACCTGAATTGCATTAATGATAAACACTTTGTTTTTGTGGTTTTTCCAATTAATATTTGGACTCATAAAACTGTAGTATGTCCACACTGGAATGCAAAATGCTAAATACAAACTAATAAAAATATCAACTTCAGAGTTTATACTACTGTAGTCCCTAAGTGCAGAGTTTATGTCTGAGTTTTTTTTTAAGTCGGTATAACTTCAATTTGTGTGAGTGGTAAATTTTTCTTGTTTGAAGGATAAAATTATTTTTTAATAAATGATTTTCTTGTTCTTTCTTTTATTTTTTATTGTAGGGCACGAGGTGATGCCGTCTGGAATGGGGGATCTGCAGGATGGCGTGATACATGAGCCACAGGTCTGACATGTCAAGAGAAGGTGCTGGGTTGACACTTTGGGGGCCGCGTATGACTCAGTGGGTTACAGTACGTCTAGCCTTTGCACATCTGTGGGTCCCTGACCAAGGCCTCCAGCTCCCTGAGTGCTGCAACAGGTGGCTGCCCGTCATAGCCAAACTTGTTCTCATGAAGAGTAAGATCAATTATTTTAATGGTAGCAGGTGAAGATGACAACTATGATGTACTATGAATGGGGAGTGTGCAAGTACGGCATTTTCTAGGTTCCCTTTGAAATTCTTTATCTATACAGACACTCCTCTCCTTACGAACTTTCAACTTACGAACTTTCAGATATACAAGCGAAGAAGATTGTAAGTTCAAATTGTGTTCATTGGGCTCCCTCTTCCTGTCTGCAACATCATTTTTTTTTTTCATGCACACCAATTCCACCTAGTATGACTTCTGCCCGCTATTCCCGCCGCGCAGCAGCATAGCGTGCATACTCCCAGCATGCTAGCTCTTCATACTTGTGAACAGCCTTAAAATTATGTTGAATAATGACTTACGAACATTTCAAATTATGAACAGTCGTTCAGAACGTATCTCATTCATAGGTAGAGGAGCATCTGTATTCCCTTTCTTGGCTTTAAAATTTCTAAACTAATGCTTTAGTGTTCTCATACAGTCTGTTGCATCTTCGTTTTAAACAGAAGGTAATTTCAACTTTTAAAAGCCTCTTTATCACTGGAATTATCCATTTCAGATTATAAACCAATATGAAACTGTATCCAGTCATCCATCTTACATAAGCTTGTCCTGCTCAGAGTTGTGAATGTTCCTGAATCCTCTCGCTGGCACAAGGCTGGGGTACACCCTGGATAAGATATCAGTCAAGTATAAAAATATTAGTTAAAATTTCATTAAACTGTATTGCACTGCTTCACAAAGAAAGAAAGGATTTCTAAAATTCTGCCTCTATAGCTAAAAACAGAAACACTAAAATAAAATTTAAAAATTGGTGGCCCAGTTGACCAGTTCAGGTTGAAGGCAGCATTGGTTCTTTGCAGGAACAGATTCCTCTATCATTCTGGAAAAGAGGCACTGTGTGCCTCTAGGAGTTATGACTGTGTGATCATAAGGTCACTGGCGTGATGTTATTGTTGGGCCAATATCACTGACTTTTCTTTTACATGCATGTAACTTTGAACAAAAGCATTTGCTAAATAAATAAAAGCTTTTATTTACCACGCTGCTGCTACCATCATCGTATCATGGGAAGATAAATCAATTCATAGTCAGTTTATTAATCTGCCAGTAGGTGGCAGTGTCACAACAACTTACAGTATTTAAAATACTGTATTTAAAACTGCCATGCCCAAAAACCAAGTACGTATTGTGTTACAGAAGCATCTTGCATGATTCCTGGAAATATTATTTATTTTGGATGTCACAATTGGACACATCGGCTTACTACTTGTTGTTAACTTTAACTTCTGCTGCTACTTTCATGGTATGGTTGTTTTAAACCTTTAGATGTATAGTTATTTTAGCATAGGGATTCTGGTTTTCATGCAAGGAGCCTGGGATAAGTCATAGAGTTCTAGACTTGTCTCCATGAACCCTAACTTAGAAACATAGCTTTGAACCAGTTAACCATCAGCTTAGTTTTTCATTCATTAACACTGTAATTATTTTGTGCCGCATGAAACGCTCATAACTTTGCTGGATTTCGTAACTTTGGTAGCTGACATATTATGGCAATGATATTCCTTTCATGCAAATATTAATTATTAGATACTGCAGATGCTGTGAAGCTTAAGACAACTATTTGTATTTTTTTTCTTCTGTCTATAGGAGAAAGTATTTATAATGAAAGAAGAGCATGCAAGTGTGATTCGGCAGCTGCAGAAGAATATTAAGAACCTGAGGACCAAAATAGCAGAGCTGGAAAGAAACAAAGACTCTCAGTGCAAAGACTATTTCAATAATGCAACAAAATTGAATGATGTCTCTGATGCAGATCAACCGACTGAGGACAGGAGCTCAGAGGGCAAATCAGTGCAGACATCACCAGAAGTAGATAGCTTTAAATTCAAAATATCGGCATTAGTTGACATGTCCTCCTCCCTGTCACTGGTCACTCCTCCACAGGATTACTCAGTAACGTCATCTCTCCAGTCAGGGCAACAAATTGTCTGTCGATGCAGGGAGAAGCAGACTGGGATTCAGCCACTGACTCCTTTGCCACTACCTCTTCCCATTTCTCCTGCCATTAAATCACAGCCGCTACCTCCTCCTCAACCTCCACTGCCAGAAGTATTTATGTCCTCATCTCCTGCAGCATTCCTGGGCCATGGATCTCTTGCTCCCACACCCCATGCCCTACCAGACTCTGGTCTTCCACTGCCACCGCCACTGACTGGCATGGGACCTCTGTCATCACCTGTCCTTTCTGTCACAGATCCCCCATCACCTCCTGGAAGTAGATCTTCACCCCCACAACCACTACCCGAAGCAGAGCTTCAACCCTCACCTCCACTTCATGTATCTCAAACTGGACTGGAACCCCTGCCACTACTTCCTGTAATGGGACCTCCACCCCCACCACCACTTCCTGGTATAGAACCTCCACCCCCACCACCACTTCCTGGTATAGAACCTCCACCCCCACCGCCACTTCCTGGTATAGAACCTCCACCCCCACCACCACTTCCTGGTATAGAACCTCCACCCCCACCGCCACTTCCTGG
>JABFEB020000060.1:9960373-9983221 GCA_019775895.2 Stomatorhinus ivindoensis
CTTCCTGGTATAGAACCTCCACCCCCACCACCACTTCCTGGTATAGAACCTCCACCCCCACCACCACTTCCTGGTGTAGGACCTCCACCCCCACCACCACTTCCTGGTGTAGGACCTCCACCCCCACCGCCACTTCATGGTGTAGAACCTCCACCCCCACCACCACTTCCTGGTGTGGGACCTCCACCCCCACCACCACTTCCTGGTGTAGGACCTCCACCCCCTCCACCACTTCCTGGTGTAGGACCTCCACCCCCCCCACCACTTCCTGGTGTAGGACCTCCACCCTCACCGCCACTTCAACCAGATCATTGTGGCCTTGGTTCTCTTCCACCCCCTTTGCCAAAGGACTGTGTCCCTGGATTGGCAGAAGAAAAAGCAGCGATTGAACCACCACGCCCCATGAAACCCTTATATTGGAGCAGGATACAATTGCATGCTAAAAGGTAAGTTCATTGCATGTTATTATTTAATATTTTAATATGTCAATTCACCATGCTTCCTGGGATTCATTTTTCTTTAATACAGTTATAATACGCCTTAATCATACAATTATTTATTGCAAATTGCAAATATAAGAAGAATTGTTCAATTATATGACAAATGGAGAAATTATATTTAGATGTTTGAAACAGTATTTCTAAATGTTTGATATGTACAGTTTTTAGGACATTGAACTGGTACAATAAATGAAATTGATGATTTATAAACATTTTGTATATTAGATATACCTAATGAATATGTCATTAAGGTATTATGCAGTGCACTTTATCAGTATTTTATCCATTAGCCTATAACTGATTCGTAATATATCTGCATGAAAAATCTTGCACTGATGTTGGGTGTTTATCTTATTATGTTCAAAGAGAATCGAATGGATCATTGGTGTGGGAAAATATAGAGGAGCCGTCAGTGGACTTTGAGGAATTTGTCAATCTATTTTCTAAATCTGCTGTAAAAGAAAAGAAAAAAACATTGTCAGATACGATCACTAAATCAAAGTCTAAACAGGTAAGCCATTGTAATGACCATAACCTTTTAATCACAGTCTTTCATTTAACATGTAAAATTATTTTAGCAGTTTTACCACATAGAGTAACATATTACAAGATATTAGCATGCTGCTGAATGTTGTTTGTGCTTCATCATTAGTCAAAGTCTAAGTAAACTTTATTGTCATTCGGAGCACACAGTTTGAGAGTGCAATGTAGAATGAAATTCCGTTTCTCTTGGCTCAATGTGCAAAACAAACAAAAATACTACTGGCTACACACAATACACAATGCACAATACGCACAATACAATACAGAACTACACAGAGACTACTATTCAGCACAGAGGTAAATCTCGCACAGAGTAAATAGTGCTCAAAGTTAAAATTTGCGAAGTCAAAATACTGCATAGTTAAATATTGCACAGAGTCAAATATTTCACATTAAATTAAATTAGCTATAGTGTTATAATTGCATTTGTGTCCTGAGGTGGACTGACCGGCCTTGCAGTGTCCCCTGCAGTGTCCCCTGCAGTGTCCCCTGCAGTGTGCCCAGTGCTGCCTGGGATAGGCCTTGGGCCCCCAGTGACCCTGACCAGAATAAGCGGCTGGAAGATGAAGGAATACATCCAAAAATGTCGTGGATAAGTCTAAGTGATCTTTAGAATCAGCAGATAACATATGCTGAATGATGTGTAAAAGGAAAATGACAATTACCCGACCTGACAGCAGCATATGGAATGCCTCTGAGGTTAATGTAGCTTTCTAATGGAAACTATAAACATTCCAAGCTTGGAAACAATTACGTCCGTTCGATTTTCCTTCAACTGTGCTGAAGTCCCATTCCAGCTCTCCAATGGCAGTATACATTGATCATTTTATATTTCCATCCTTCCATCCATTGTGCATCACATAAGGCTGTGATATGCGGAATGAGTTTTAGCCGTGTTTCTGCCGGGAGCAATAAAGCGAGGAAGTCTCTCATGCGGCGGGTGAACTGTGGTTTGGCATGTGTTCAAGGTGGGAAGCGTGTGGCTGATGTAGCCTGCAATGACTGAACAGTCAAACCAGTACATCATGCTGATCTTGTATATTTTAGGAAGATGGTAGTGATGAAAGGAAGGGGGTAAGAAACTAAGTTAGATATAAACATTTCTAACCTGTGTCAAGTTTTCGAAGTTTTAAGATGCATCTCAAGGTGCACGGGGTAGTATATTGAGCATCGGACAGCTAATGTGGCTGCTATTCATTTCAGATATTTTAAGATGAACACATTGCACATACTTTTTTCTTAGTAAGTGCACCCTCTTTGTAATACATTACCAGCTATATATTGTTTATCTAAGGGGACGGATTTAGCATCCCTATCTTCATCATTTTATTACTGGGTGCATACAAGTTAATTCTCATATGTAGGTACTTGTGTATTTCAATTATCAGTAGAGCAATATTACTGATATTTATTAATCAAAAGGGTTTTTTTTCTAATCCAATGTAAAGAGTGAATTAAGTCTGAAAATGACCCTGACTTGCAAATGTTATGTCAGACTCTACTGCATAGCTAAACAGATTAACCCATTAACCCATTAACACAAAATCTCTTACCCATATATTAACTGTCTTTGTATATTGTGATCTCTGTGTTAAGCTAAAGTTTGGGCAGGACTGAATGAAACGCTTTTGCAAGTCGAATAACCTGGAACCAGGATCGAAGAAAGTTTACAGCCTTGATCGAAAATAAAGCAATAAGATTATTTATATGGTTCAAATGGAAGGTTTCATTTTATGAAGTTCCTAAGAAATTTTGGAATGAGTGCACAGTACCTCTGCACAGATCAATACATAATATCCCAGATAAAAAAAAAATCCAACGGCATCTTTTTATGTTATTACATATTTCATTATATCGTCCAAAATATTTTAGAATAAGAACTGTCAGTGATGGGAGTATAAATGTCACTGGTTTGTCGATCTAAGCTGTATGGGTTTTGCCCACTGTGCCAGAATGTATATAAAATCATGGAGATGTCAAGATAACACTTTGTTTTTAGGGGGCAGGATACTGCCAAATTTATACAAGCCTGATAACAGACATCACATGAATTCAGATTTACTCTTGGTCAACAAGAAAAATATTTCTTATTTCTGACAAGTTCTGATGCATTCCCTTTGATTTTTTTTTTTACACATATGGCCTTTCATCTAAACATTCATCCTAAAATATGTTATCTATGTGAGCTGTATAAACTTCACTCCTGGTTATGTTTAGTAATTATTTCATAGTTTGTAGGAACCTTTCAGCATTGTCTTTTATTCCTCATTTTTGATCAGTAGCTCCGATTGTTCTGTCTTCTATGTGACAACTTCAAAGAATTATTGTAATGCTGTGCTGCTACAGGCAAGTGCAAAAACCTTCATCTGGCATTTTCTTTCCTGTAGAATTCTTTTGAATTCAATTGTATTTATTACCATTCAAAACTGATAGTACTGTAGATTCAGCAGACCTTAAGGAGGAATAATGATTGATCTGGACACATCCTAAAAGTTATTTTCCTAAATGACATTTTCATCACATCACAAAAATGTGGAAAAATACTGGAAGCATTCTGTAATTGCACCTAAGGGCTTTCTTTGATTTTTTCAAGCTACACTAAGATTTAAAGGCTTATGGCGTTTTCTTAAGCATACCCACTCAAAAAACATTTTTACTGGCAGCCAGATGTGATTCCAGCTGTGCTATTGGCAGCTGGATAGCATGGTTTTCTTTATAACCCAGACTTCCACTGGTAGCCAATGAAGGGTGGCCAAGAGGGATGAGAATGAGAAAATGTTTATGTCAAGGAACGGCAGGCTTGGTGGGTTTGGATGGCCTGGATATATACAAACTGGAGCTAAGTGTTACAACAAAGCATATTATAGATGTGGGGACCACAGACACAAATAAGACAGAATAAGATCAGAGCACCCAGTTTTGACTTCAGTAAGACTACTGCTGCTGGACTCCTGTGGTGAGGAGATAGTCATCCCTGGACTGCGAAGCTAGATATCAGCAGTGGCTGTGGAACTTATGAGCCAAAATAAAACATATAAAATGGAAATTAGAAGATTGTAACCTGATTGTTACTGCTTCCTATTATTTTCCAGGTGGTGAAATTACTGAATAATAAACGTTCTCAGGCAGTGGGGATTCTAATGTCCAGCCTTCACCTGGACATGAAGGACATCTGTCACGGTGAGTGTTGGGTCTCCTCCAGCATTTATATGGGTGGCGCACCTGAAAAAAATGCCTCTCCTCCCAGTCACGTTACAGGAGGCCCTGCTGAAGATCCACCTTTTATTTCATCGTAAATCTCACACAGGGTCCTGCTGCTAGTTTAGCTGTGCATGTACAGTATTAACACAGTTGCTTCTACTCAGCAGACTCTGAAGAGGAAAAAAAAAACTGACACAGTGTGGCAAAACTATCAAGAGAAATTCCAACATTAATCAAAAACTAAATATATGATTGCAGTGCCCCGCAAGGGTTTCATTCATTCATTATCACATGCTATATTTTTGCTTCTGACACTCTATACTCATAATATATCATGGGAAAGCCTGTGAGTTAGGTTGCCTGTTTGTTTTTGATTTTTTTTATGTTCTAGGAATGAAAATATTACTGTTAGAAATTTCAGCACGAACATATCTATGCTAATTTTCTAATTCCAGGTCAATTAATTTCTTTATGCTCATTTTCTAACATTATTACATGACAAATGTTTTAACCCATTTCGGATTTTATGCAGGTTCCCCTAAGTAAAAAATCATTAATTTCAGTTTCAAACTAAGAAGTTCAAATCTATTTTATTATATTTTAAAGAACTGATATTTTGGCATGAAATCAGGTGGTTTGTTATTTATTTGAGATTTTTAATACATTTTGCAATGTATTAAAATGCAAACCCCAAATATCTGACGTCAGTAATTTTGTGATGTTTCTGTGGTACCACCAATGTAATATTTAGGTATGATGCATATTGACACAGTACAACCAGACCACTGCACACATCTGCTATGGTTTAGGTTTCATTAAACGAAATTCTTGAGAAATTTACGATGTTATAATATGGTGCTGGCAATGTGAACATTAGGACCTGCTTAGTTGTTACACAGAAATTTCTATATCTGTCTGTCTATCTGTCTGTCTGTCTGTCTGTCTGTCTATCTAAACTAGAGGTCCCAATGTGTTAATGTTGATCTGGTACTTCTCTGTATAAGTTCAAAATTGTTTTGAAATTATATAAATAGCCTCAACCAATATCTCACATTTACATTTTTCTGATTAGAATTAGGGTATTATTGAGGTGTCATCACTGGCAATTAAATTTATCTGGGGATTATTTTCTAAAGAGAATGCTGTAGTTGTTGCTATTAAATGTATCAATATGCAAATTATGTAAACAGTGCATACCATATTGTTGCTGGGAATAACCACCAACATTGAGAAATAATTTTGTGTTTATGTTGATCTGGTACTTCTCTGTATAAGTTCAAAATTGTTTTGATTATATAAATAGCCTCAACCAATATCTCACATTTACATTTTTCTGATTAGAATTAGGGTATTATTGAGGTGTCATCACTGGCAATTAAATTTATCTGGGGATTATTTTCTAAAGAGAATGCTGTAGTTGTTGCTATTAAATGTATCAATATGCAAATTATGTAAACAGTGCATACCATATTGTTGCTGGGAATAACCACCAACATTGAGAAATAATTTCCACCAATCTATTTACATACTACAATGGGGCACATCTGCTGAAACAAGCTTGTCATGACAATAATACATTGTTCTCAGTAACTTGCAAACAAGAAATGATTATGGTTTCATTTTCTTTAATTGCATTTCCATAGTTACTCCAAATGTTGTTTAAAATGGACTCAAGCTACAAAGTATTGAGTTTTCATAAAGCTTTCTCAAACATTCTCAGTTAGTTTTAGAGAGCGGCACTGGTGCGGATGCCAAGGGCTGATTTTATTATGTTGGAAGCTGGAGCTCTGCTAAGTTGTGGACAGAAATCTGAAAACAATGTTATGGTCCTTTCTCTCAGTAGAATGTTTGACTCTGAGCTAATAACAAGAACCGTGTGCTTGTAGTAGCTGCAAAGTGGAGCTCCATCGAAATACGGCAGTTACCAGACTAAAGTAAAAAGCAGTCTGGGGAAAACTATGAGATTGTGTACATTTTTAATCTAAATAACCATATTTCCCACACGCCATCTAATTCTTTCATTCTTTTAGGCTATAAACAGTACTGATGTGTCAAAATGGGTGCAAGATGATCCAACTGCATATTACAAGGAACTTCAGGATCTGTAGTTGAAGTTTCCATGAAAATGTCATAATTATAGAAGTACACATTGTACTCTTTGATGTGCTAGAGTTCATTACAGTTCAATTCATTAGGTTTTATGGAGGGGATTTTCAGGTCTATTACTTGCTTGAAATAACATTAGGCATGCATAGTTATGATTCTGTTTCACTCCCAATGTCTGAGATCTAGCTTTCCAAGATTATTGAGCCAGATATCCAAAGCTTTAAGAGCAGCTGACTGCTGTTGTGCAGTAGTGCTGCTAAAAGCATGCAGGGCTAAACCCTGCTGAGATATTGGTTGGCCACCAATATTTTTACAGCTTTTTCCAGTCAGTCACTGAAGAGCTTTGAAAAGAACATACAAATTATGTCGTGTATATGTACTGCTTGTTATTGCATAACAGTGACGTTATAAACGTATCTTTACCTGAAATACTTTGGTAACCCCTGCATGTGTCTTTAACTACTCACACTACAACTGGAGGTCAAAACACATTTATTATAAAGAGCCTTTTATAAGAACAGCAATTAAACTTGGATGCTTTTTTTCCTTCGTTTTAAATAAGTTCTACCACTTCTGCTTGTAAGTCTGGATGCTTAACTCATATCTTAGCAATCTGAGTTGTAAGTATTCCTTTTACAACATGAAATGTTTATCCTCAAGTGTTTGCCTCCTTTGAAAGGTGTGCTATACTTCAAATGGGATAATCGTAACAAATATTTCACTGAATAGTTCCAGTTTATAATGTATGCCCATTTTGGCTTTGACTAATAGTATCTGTAATACAGACATAGAATATGGCTGAATCCTGATTCCAAGTTTAGGGGGTGCACACATATGCACACATAGCAAAGATAAGGATGGGTAGTGCTCCTGTTACCTTTAGGGACATCAAACACACCATTTCTTCACTTTGGTGTAAGAAAACTAAGTAGTAAATGTAGTTTAAAAGTGATGATACACAGGGCAACGTTTTGGGATATGTTACTGGGCAATTGTCCACTAGGTGAGACAAGGGGCAGCTCCTCTGAATCTAAATGATTGTGAAAAGTTGCTACTACCAACATTTTTCAAATAAAAAAATCGTTTCCCAATATCAATGGGAAAATGCCAGAGCAACATTGGCCCGCAACATTGCTCAAAAAGTTGCCCGTGTATCGTCACCCTGAGAGCCAGAACAAGTATATAATTTCAAAGTGTAAGACAGGTCTGTGAACAGGCCTCAAGTTGTCATGGGATGCTCATGGATGCCATCCTACTGGTGGCAAAAATGTCAAAAATCACCCCCCTTGGAAATATACCCCCTTACCGTCCCACTAAATTGTCCAGTGCAGTTTCACTCACATAAAAGTAAATCTTCCGATTATATCAGGGTTCCCTGCTGACAGACTCCCGGACATGCAACCAAATTACATTCCTCGCTCATCAAATTTTATCCCTGGCCCCCCTACTTGACAAATTTTATCATGATTGCCCTCCCCCTGTTGCCACCCCCTTAGACCCCCACCAACATTTTAACTCACCCACTAGCTGGCAGTCTTCCGTGCTGCTCCCCCCTTTGGATTACTGGGACTCCTACCCTTGACAACCACATGGGGGCAAACAAAGCACCCCTACATTTATATGAAGGTGCAGAAGACGACAATAGTCCCAAGGAAAGTTTGCACATAGACAGGGACATAGATGTGGAAGTGTAATCTAAACATTATCTCGGGGTGGCAAATATCACAGTACTAGCAAAAATCAAGAAAGTTATGTTTGAAGCTGCTTATCAAGGCACTCAATCAAACACTCATTACATAATAATAAACAGAAATGCAATAAAAAGTGGCATAGAATTCACCAGTATTACAAGTTATCAGTAGTCTGTCAGTGTTATTGGGGATTGCTGCACGTTCTAAATTTCTACAAAATTCCATTAACTATTACTGGTAGCTCTGATATTGTGTTTATACAACTCTGAATCGAAAGGGCTGGGTGTAAATTGTTAGGGTAAACATTCTTTCATGGTAATTTTAATGAAGATTTTCATGAAGACAATATGTCTGTTTGCTTTTAATGACTTTAGCATATGAATACTTTGTTTCTGGCACATGTTTCTCTGCAGTCCTATACTGTTTCATACTGAATTTAAGATATCCTGTAATCAAAAATAAGTTAGGTTTTGCTATCATTCAGTCTGCCAGTTATTGGGAATTTAACAGCAGACCTCTTCACATGCAATATTTTATCAAAGCCCAGGGTTCCATTTCTCTATGTACTTGTGAGTGTGTAAATTAGGTTATTGATAAAACTCCAAGTCTCTTGTGTTCCACAAAGTCTAGGCTAAAATCAGTTATATGCATCTATATACTGACACAAAAGGAATTACACTTATTTTCTTCTCTTTTCTTTTGTATTATTTTCTGGTTTGCTGAGCTCTTTATAAATGGAATGTCCTCTTTTTTGTATCTGTTATGTTTTGTGGATATTTTTTTTATATTTAATATGTCATCCTGGGCTATTCTCTGCCTTGTGCATGTAGCTGCTGTGATATTAATTCCCCATGGGGATTAATAAAGCAATTATTATTCTATTTAATACAATAGGGGGTGTTGTGAGCCTGGCCTCTGCAGAAGAGTCACAGGTCCTTGGCCTTGAAGCTGCCCCCTTGCTCTGACCTCCAAGCTTGCTCTCACCTGTACGGAGAACAAAGCCAAGCAAAGGGAATTTCCCCACAGGGATAAATAAAGTACCACCATTCTATCCTGTAGGCTCCAGGCCCCTATGACCCTGCATGGGACAGATGGATAATGGAGAATGGGGAGACAAAATGTTTTATAGGGGCAATAAGCAATATTATAAAAGCAATAATGTAGCATTTTTAAGCAAAAATATTAAAAGAATCTGAATCTCAGAGACCTAATATCACTTCAGATCCTGTAATGCTTATACCACTGAACAAAACACCTGCATTAAATATCTGCATTAGGGTCTTTTGTCCTCAGTTTTGTAGATGTCCCTCCATCTTCTGTAACTACTAGTCAAAGTAAAGTCAGATTTAGTTTAAGGTTTCTTGTAACCATGATATACAATATCACGAAACATTCAAAAGTAAAATGGATATACATTTACCTAGTATTTCTTGCTAGTATGTCCTCTCACAAGGACTTTTTCTCACAAACTATGTTATCCTTCCAACAGCTGTCCTGAATCTGGACAACGCTGTGGTAGACCTGGAAACTCTGCAAGCCCTCTATGAAAATGTGAGTTCTGAAATACTATCTGTATTTTAGCTCATTGCATATTTGAGATTTCATTTGATCTATATTTTATGTGTACGGTCTCCATCACATCACTTGATGTTGATTTTGAAAATATGGTATCCATCTTCAGTACTACTAATCCAATATAAAGTCATGGCGATTTTTAATTAGCATCTTTTCTAATGTGGAAATGGTATTCATTAAAAACTTGTGAAATTTCATTGCAGTCATGAAAGTGTAGTTTTTATTATCATTATTTCAAAATATTTAGGACCAGAGTAACAGAAAATAAATATAAATTAATCCAGTTTTTGTCACAGTCTTTCTCATTTTTACATCAGTGAACAAGAAAGACATGACAGTAATTGCTAACAATCAGTGTGTAATGAAAGACTGATGTTTCATTTTTGAACAATAAGGTTTTCTCTCAGTGTGATTCTTGGTTTATTACTGAAACATGTCAAAGATTATAATGAATGGGTTCATTTGTACAATAGAAAATATTTTGCTGCCCTGAATTAATAATACAAAAAGACCTTGAAAAGCTGAAACTGTGAAAACTGGCACTATTTTTTCTATTTTTTTAAAACTAATCTCATTTCTATTATTATTATCATTATTATTACAGTTCGACTCACTCAAGAAAGTGTTGCTTCATATTCTTTGGGCTATTTGTGTGAACCCCTAGGTGACCAATTACCTCTCAACCAGACCATCGATTTCTGGAACTAATTTATTACCTATTTGTGCTTCACCCATCCAGCTATCCATCATTTTTCAAGCTAGGAGTCTATCCCAAGCAACAGAAAATACAACAGAATGCTAATCCATTGTGCACATATATGCCAGTTTACAGACATATTCTGCAGCTCATTGAAGTATGGGAGGAAACTGGAATTCCCAGTAAACCCACAGAAATTATGAGTCAGGGGAGGAATGGAATCCTCAACCCTAAGGTCACATCAGTACTTGATGAGTCACCCATCCATCCCCATGGCCCTCTCCAAGATAAGTGGTTGGAAAATGGATCAATGGATGGATATTATTCCAGGTTAAAAATAGTATGTCTATGTATACATAGAAATTAAATATATAATGTATATCATTTATATCATGCATTCATACTAACGATAACATATAGACTTTCATATAACAATAACATATTAATATATGTATGCTAATGTTATTGTTATATGAAAGTCTATATGTTAGTTTGAATCGCAAACTCTGTTCTCTCTGTTCTGTGTGAGTGTGTGTATGTGTGTGTGTGTGTGTGTGTGTGAGTGATCCAGGTATACCTTATGTTGTGGGGACAAAATTCCCCCACAATGTGATTAAAAACCTTTTATTTTGACGTTATGAGGACCAATTTTTCGGTCGCCACAAGGGGAAATTCAATTTTATGAAAATATCTGACTGCAATTAAAAAACTAAAAATGCGAAAAACCTTGTATTTTGTTTTATTACTTATGGTTAACGGCTGTCATTGATAGGATTATGGTGTGTGTGTGTGTGTGTGTGTATGTGTTTGTTGTGCATCTAAATTCTCCGTGTTTTTTTCCTGCAATAAATTGGTAGCCCTAAATTACCCTTCTTGTGTTTGCCCTTCAATAGGCTGGTATCCTTTCCTACATGTTCTTCTGTAACATTGCCCGGCGTTTCCTGTACTCCATAAGCTGCTGAAATATGGATACCATCCATCCATTTATTTTCTCTACATACTATGCAGGATCATGGGGGGTCCGGAGCCTGGAAGCTGTGGGCAAAAGGCTGGGAATAACCCAAGATGGGGCACCAACCCATCACAGAGCACATGCGCATATATGCCGTTCACTTTAGCATGTTTTTGAACTGCGGAGGGAAGTTGGAGTACCCAGAGTAAACCCCATGACAACACAAGGGAAACATGCAAAATCCACACACATGGAGGAAAGGGAGAGACTAGAAGCCTGGTCCCAATTGGCAGCACTGTGCCTCTGTAATGCGGACACTGTTACTTTGAATAAATTAATGTTACATTATCACCACACAATGTGACTAGTTTTGCTCGCTAATTCCCCCAAGAGGAAAACCCTGCAAGAAAAGGGTTAAAATATATTTTAAAAAGTCAAAAATTTGTGAATCCCACTTGAGACAAAAAAGCTTCTTTCATTTATACACATATCTGTCTTCATGTATGTTTTTTTTGTATGCATTTTCCCTTTCATTGCACTTTTTTCCATTTAAGGATCCATTCTCTATTCTGGTAAAAGTCCTTTGAGTATTATTCTCAGCCCTGACATTCTCTGTAATTTAAAGGATCCTAAAACCGCATTTTTCACTTATATTATAACACATTACATGGAGGAAATGTTTATGGCAGCGTGGTTATGTCCTCAGCATTTTGGTATTGGTTTTCCTTAAGGCAAAGTTACAGAAGTGTTTTGTACTGGCTTATTGTGCAAACAAAATTTAGGTTCTATTCTTGAAAATATCCATTTTGAAAATAGGGCTGTTTATGATTTCAACAAGGACCCCCTTATTCTTCAACGGTTTTATGTAGATGTTGACCCACAAGTTTATTTGTCTCATTCATTTTATTCTGATTGACATTTCAGAAAGCCCATAAGGAAGAAATAGATACAATTGAAAAGCACATTATATCAACAAATGAAGTGGAAAATGCGAAGCCTCTCGACAAACCTGAACAGTAAGAATGTCCTATGTGTTTTTATTTTTCCTCAGTAAAATATGGGAAGTAAATGTAACAAGGTGTTAAATTACCCATCATTATTCTATAACATGCTTCACCAGTAGAGTACAGCTACTGTACTGTATCACGAGAAACACAAGACCCAATGCAGGGGATGATTCATACAGTACACTATGGGCAATTTGGAGGAACCAATTTAGCAGCAAACTCTTGGACTATGGGGGAGTGAGGCCATAATGCCACCCTACAAATGTGTAATTCTAAAAACAGAATTTGAAACTACATATTGATACATCTACAATTTTAACTAAACAAAAAAAATAACTATTTGCTCCAAAGTTTGTAGCTAAATCATACACAGAAAATTCAGAAGAAACACACAATGTATATATCACATTAATGACAAAGAAACTTAGGATAAGTTTGTTTTAAACTTATGTAATGCTAATAATATTGTAATATTGTTTGATATAATAATGATACATACATAACTTGTATATCTAAAGAGGCCCTCATTATTTCCACAGGCAATATAGGGCACATACAATCATACATTATAGGCAATTCAGGGATGTCAGTAGCCTAACTGCATGCCCTTATACACATATAATGGAGGAGGGATTTGAACCCCCAACCCTGGAGCTATGGGGCAACGGCTTGTACCACAGCACCACCAACTCACCTGCCCACAAAAAACCATAGTAAACATGCCAAATAAACATCTTTCATAAAAAGGATGGCTAGTTTTGGTACAGACATTGTTGTGCTACAAACAACAGTTTGTAATAGTGTTGCAATAGTGTTGGGGATCAGCTAACTACAATTAGTGACGCTATGAACTTTATTTTTTTTCGGTAGCTCATTAGTAATGTGGCTACTTGTAAAATGCTGTAGCTTTTCCAGTAAGTTTTTTTTTTTTTACAAATAGTGATGTAATGTGGCAAAATGGTACATCGTTAAAAAATACTACAGGTCGTCGTTGAGATACGACCTATCCAATTTATAACGGATCGGCCATTTAAATTTTGAAAGCTAGAGTTCCTCCATACATTTAAACTGGTTTCTCCCTGCACATTTACTCTTAAGTGGGAGTTTTAAACTGTGGAGGAGCAGCACGAATCTCTGTGATTCATGAATCTCGGCACAAAAGGTGATACATAACTGAATCGATTTTTGCCCTCCATCTCCAGTATTTTCTGCTACCAGGTGTTTCTGATTGGTGTTTTTTGGTTGATTACTCTGGAGATTGATGTTAAAGGGTTGACAATACTTCACAGTAAACAATATTTTAGACACTTTTGTTAAAATATATAAAATATAGTACTTTGGTTCTTGGACAGATTATCAAAATCCATGTTTTTTGCTGTAACCCTTCTAATTTTCAGACAGCAATTGTGAAGTACTTTTGGTTTACACCAAACAAAGAAACTTTTTTTGTAACCATAATGTCATTTGACATTACATTGTTAAAAATATTCTTTTTCATATTATTTTTAACATCATTTTTACCTTTTTTTATTTGCGTATCCAACAGCACAAATATTAAGCATTACCCAATGAAATAGCTCCAATGTAGTTAGCTACTTTTTCCCTGTAGCTTGTAGTGTAGCTAACTATATACTATATTAAAACAGTGGCTTGGCTGAAGCTTAGCTACTTTTAATCATAAGCAGCTTGCAGCTTGAAACGTTACCATTTAAAAACAGCTTCCCCAACACTGGCTACAAAATATTATGCTTGTGCTAAAAAAGTACTAGTATGAGCTTTGTGAGCAGTTGAACAGTAGACATATTTCTTTTTGTAACAAATTACGTTCATCAGCAGTGAGGTTTTTTATAGCTCGGCTGGAATGCTAATATCCAGCATATACTCCAGC
This sequence comes from Stomatorhinus ivindoensis, assembly GCA_019775895.2. Classification (NCBI taxonomy): domain Eukaryota; kingdom Metazoa; phylum Chordata; class Actinopteri; order Osteoglossiformes; family Mormyridae; genus Stomatorhinus; species Stomatorhinus ivindoensis. The sequence goes on from JABFEB020000060.1 coordinate 9,974,534, forward strand.
AAAACATGGGAGAGTAATTTGTTTCAGAAAAGTTTAGCAAATTGAGATATATATTCATAGGTGTGTGCGTGTCCCACGATGTAATAAAAACCTGTTTTTTTTTAGGTTTTTCAGGTCCCCACAAAGATCTGTGAATTCAATAAAAAAACTGAAAACATCTTGTTTACTTATGGTTAAGGTTAGGGCTGGGCAGGGGTTAAGATCATCGTGTTGTGATGAGTTTTTTCATAATTTGCTGAGATAGTGTTAGTAATATGACCAGAAACTCATTACCACAGAACAATCTTGGCTATTTATGAATTTGTTTTGTAGAAAAACATGAACATAATTTTAAAACTGAAGTTAGACTAAATACATTAAAATGCATATGTAAGATTTAGTCAACTTTTATGGAAACAAATGTTTTAAAAGTTCGCACATTCCAGCACACAGGATGCAATAATCGTCATGCTTTGCCTGGTAAAATAAAGATTAATGAATGAATGAATAATGATGTTCAAATACTTTTTTCCCATTTTTTTAGATTCCTGTTCCAGCTTTCACAAATTCCCAACTTCTCTGAAAGGGTATTTTGTATCCTCCTTCAATCAACTTTTTCAGAATGTATATCCTCTGTCCTCCGAAAACTTGAAGTTCTACAAAGAGCTTGTATAGTAAGTTTGCAACATGGAAATGTGAATAATGACCTCATAGATATCGCCAGTTGAACAGATGTCATGGTAGCGAGGGGTACGGAGATTTGGAGGAAGACCTTTTTTGTGCAGTCATAATTGTTATTTATGATATGCAGATGTATGTGCAGAACTTACTGTCCTTTTAAACTGACCATTTCATAGACTCTCAAGAGCAGCGTGGGTATACGCCAAATTTTAGGCTTGGTGTTGGCTTTCGGCAACTTCATGAATGGTGGGAACAGGACAAGAGGACAAGCAGATGGCTTTGCCCTGGACATTCTTCCAAAGCTGAAAGATGTGAAGAGTAGTGTAAGTGTGCGAGTTCATTTCCCCAATGGAAGAATCAGTGCTATTGGAAAGTAGTGCTCCTAAGTAATGCTGTGTTCCATTTACCTCGGCGGTCAGAAGTCAGAGTTGGGAATGACATCATACCTGAGTTAACCACATTCCAGTACAAGATGTCTGAAAGCCATTTAACAAGACCAGGGACCTGTTTCTAAATCAGGATCCCTTGATTAGCCAGATAGTTTTTTAAAGTGTTTAAGATTTAAGGTACCTCAGCTTAAATGGCCTTAATCTTTGATCGCTTACATTTAGCCGAAACTTCCTTAAATCTGACAAGTTATCTGGCTAATAAGAAATCCTGCTTTCTGAAACAGACCCCAGTTCTAGCCAGGTTAAGTGTTAGTCATTGTTAGCAATACTAGTTCATTACAATGCATTACTCGGTATTCGGTGCATAAAAACATGTCAACAGATAGAGGTTGGACAGTAGTATGTGTAGGAACAAGTTCAAATGGAATGCAGCATAATATCAAATTCATGGACATCTATATTATGGCTCAGCAATTTGCTTGGAGTTTACGGAGCCAAACATGACTTTATTTATAACTAGGCATGGGAACCGAAATTAGGTTTCAAATAAGAACCGATTTGAAAATGCCCAGTACTGGGTACCCACTCATTTTTTTAAATTTTTTTTTTAATTTCATATCTGAAAGTCGGTTCTTAAACACCGCATCTACTAGGACATGCGTGGTTATCTGGCAGGACCTGTTTTAGTTGAGATTCGCTAAGTTTGCTTAAAAAAAAAAGTTAGGAGCAAATACACATTTATTTTATGTGATATGTTACTTTCTTCAGTTATTTATTTAATGCTAAATTGCAAATTGTAAAAAAAAAGCGCGTAACTAACATCACCACTAAACGTTACTGCCAGAGAAGAAGAGTGCTAGCAGTGTTCGACATGGATCGCAAATGGTCAAAAGTGTGGTTTCAGTACACTGAAAAGGAAACGATAAGGCAGCATGCAACATATGCACAAAATTAATAAGTTGTTCAAAGGGTTGTACATCCAACCTCACCAAATGTTTAAGGCAGCACGATCTCAACGAGTGCACAGTGTTTGCAGTCTCCGAGCACAAATAAGCCCTCTTCAGCTAGTGATATCACTACCAATCTGCAATCACGGAGTACTAGCCGCGACACACCATTCACGTAAGCAATAAAAGGAAACATGACTAAAGAAAAAATTGAGGAGTGTCACAGAGCAGTAACCGCATTTGTGGTGAATGGTCTACAGTATATCCGTTTTCAGTTGTCGAATCTCCGTCATTTATGAATGTATATGATAAAAACAAGCTTGTCAATTTTTTATATAATACTACGAACAAAAAACAAATCAGTTGACTGTTTGGTTTGAATAATTCTGAATAAAGTTTATTTTGTTATTTAATTTTTTTTTTTACCTTTGTGGAATCTAAATAGGGAATCGATAAGAACCAGAATCGAATCGATTAAGTGGAACCTGAACCGGAATCGGTATCGAAAAAATTCAAACGATACCCATCCCTATTTCCAACACAGGATTACTTTTCAAATTTTCACAATACTAACATAGAAGTGAACTAATGATGACACTGTTCATTCACAATAGGTTCCACATTGCACTGATTCTGATAAGGGAGACATGAATGTATGTAAGAAGTTGACGGTAATGAACATACGATAAATGCCTATTGTTTTCCATAACATCCTGCCAATCTAACAGGACAGGCTGCAACAATACTGTTGTAATTCGCCTCTCTGAATCAGTAATAAGCTTCATTTATTTCAAAAGATAAAAAGTCACGTTTCATTATTAATTCATTTGATAAATATACACCATCTGTATATGATGAATGTAGTTATAAATATATGTAAATCAGATACATATTAACAGCTTGTTTTATTTTTCTCTTTTAGGACAACTCACAGAGTCTTCTGTGTTACATTGTTGCCTATTATTTGAGACATTTTGATAAGGTGTGTCTTATTCTTTTTTCCTGGCAAGAGAGAACAGAAATATATCTTTTCATGTATTACATTTATTTCACTATGTACCCAATTGGAAATGTTACTGGTGTTTTATGTTTGTTAAGGCCTGTAGTCAGTTTTGTCTTTGGCTTAAGATCCAAAGCCTGCCTCTTGTAAACAAGTTGATAATCCAGATAATATGATGTCAGAAGAATCTGCTGCCAAAACCCCCAAAGTGAAAAAGCCTTCAGCAGAAGACTCGCCTTCACCTTCAGAACTTGTTATATTGTGGAAAGCTCTTTTTTAGTATTTTTAGGTTTTTTTAGTATATCCATTTTAGTATCCAACACAATAAGATTATATATTCTTTTATAAAAATGTTTTTCCCAAGGACTATTGCAATAAAGGTCATTTCTTGCAAAAATATCGTATTTCTAGATTTGACAGTGAATGTATTAATCATCAGGTCATCAAAGTAAGTCATTGACAGAAAGCATTTGCCAGAAAAAGACATTCCATCCCAGTCCTCAAATTTCATATTTCTAACCCTTCCGTAAGTCATTTGGAGGAATTTAATTCAATTACACCCTAACCTAACCCTAACCCTAACCCTAACTATCAAGAGGTATTTGATTCTGTTAGTACATCTAATCTTTGTGGATATTATTTTTGTAACTATGCCCTCTTGTGTATTGTACCCATGGATTTCAGGACATAGGACGGGAGACCTCCCTTTACCCCCTCCCAGAACCCCAGGACCTTTTCTATGTCTCACAGATGAAGTTTGAAGACTTTCAAAAGGATCTGCGAAAGTTAAGGAAAGATCTCAATGGTGACTAAATCTCCTACTAAATCTTTTACCAAGTCTGGGTATTGAGAGACATTCTCTTGCCTTTTAAGAGATGCTCAGTTGTTATAGGATATGTTATATCTAGAGGGCTATGGTGCTATGGTGATCATGTTCATAGATTTATCAGTTACCTTCACTCTAAGAAGGTTACGTACTTTTCCTCAGATGAAAATCAGGCAGATCTATTGCTTTGTCAAACTACAATTGACAAATAAGAAAGGAGAAATACTTTATACATCTGTTTTTTTTAGTTAACTCCATCTGCTAAATGTTACAAATTCTGCAATAGTGTTCTCAAAGAAGGGAAAGACCCCAGGATAGGAGAAATGAGTTTGAAAAACCGCAACAATACGACCATAAAATGACAATCCATACGTAATATGTGCAGCATTTAAAATGTACAAAGATGTTCTTTTACAATCAAGATTACAATCAAGTCAAAATATTTGTATGAGTGAATAGCTCTAAAATGAATTATAACACTCCAATTACTTGTGTAACTATTGTAATCTATAATATGCACACTATGTGCCTACAATAGGTAAAAATTTTGGCTAAAGTAAAGCAGTGAATATGCCAGTGACTGAATAATTTGTTTTAACTTTTGAAACGTTTCTATATCTGTCCATATTGTGCATAAATTGCATTTCACCTTTCATTATTCAGCAACATCAGTGACTTTTCATATTTCCAGTGCAGTTACAAAAAGACATCATTTTTTTGTGTGTGTGCATGTGTGTGTGGGTGTGTGTGTGTGTATGTATGTATATGTATATATATATTGTACTACAAAAAGACAATTGTTTAAAGTTATTTATCTTGGTAGTAAGTGTAATTTGCTCAGGAAAAAATACAATTCAACATAAGTAATACAATAAAAGATAGCAATAATAATTTCCCAAAATGTCGCTAATATCCTGTTGGAAGGCTAGACGAACAGCACTTTGCCTTCCAAGCCTCTCCTCAGGGGCACCTCAGTCATTTCTTGTATTTGTTCAATTTTACTGCCAGCTTACTTAATTTTTTTTTATTCTACTTTATGAGGCACTGAATAGGCAAAGAGGGTGTGCTGGTATTAAATAATGACTGCAAATATTGGGGTGGTTTTGAAACGTAAAGCTTAGACATTTTGACAGACACAAAAACATAGATTTACGCTAATATAACTTAAACATAAGGTTAATGCCTAAGGCTACATATATTGTGGAGGGCAAGTAGGCTCAAGAGATGGGGTCACAGGTTAAAAACCCAGATGGAGGTTAAGGTCAGTCAAGAAGGCATATATAGATTATCCCAGTCTTTGCTGCAGGGATATGTTTATAGTTAACAAAACCAAATCTGATTCACAATAGCAGTTTTGTTATTTGATCTATTTTGCACCCTGCCATAAAAGGGATAGCCTTTCCAAGTTGCATATTTTGCACTGTTTGCCCTTGCTCAAAATATAATTTTCCCCTTTCCTTTTAAAGCATATCTAACATTTCAATTTAAAATTGGATGGTTTGGACCACCAGTTAGTTAGATATCTTTTTATGGATTATACCACACCGAAGAAACAAGATAACATAATTTTTAATCTGTTGGATAACCTACAGTGAAAATAAAAAGTATACACACCCCTGTTATGCCAAGATTATGTGATGTAAAAAATATGAGACTATGATAAATAATTTCAAAACCTTTCCTACTTTTAATGTGACCTATAACCTCTACAATTCAATTGAAAAACAAACAAATTTGTAGATATATAAAAAATTTAAATGTACAATAAACTGGTTGCATAAATGTGCACACCCTTAAACTAATACTTTGATGAAGCACCTTTTGATTTAATTACAGCATTCAGACTTCTTGGCTAAGAGTATAACAATATGCCACATCACGACTTGGCAGTATTTGTACACTTGTCCTTGCACTGTTCTTTGCCTTGCACCCATAGCTTCTGGGACCACGCAACCCTGCACAGGACAAGCATGCATAGAAGATGGATGGATGGATGGATTTTTAAAATCTTTCCAAATGGCTTCACTGTTGCACTAAAAATAGAGTATAGTAATCCACGTCGCACAAAGCAGTTCAGGAATAATAGCTATATTAATTTATTTTACTTTTGTTATATATCTACCAATCATATCAGCCTGCCAGCCAAATGATGGCCAATCATAGTAATCTGCTGCACTCTCAACCAAACAGGAAGTTACAGTCAAGAAACATTAATTATTTGACGTAAATTTGATGGGTACCCTTTCCATATTCTGTTTCACTTTACAAAGAACTTCAGGTACTGTTTGAAGTCAGAATTTGATATAGTTCCGAGGGACGATGCACAGGGAGGACATTGCCTTGTCATAACAAGCTGCGTCTTATTCGCTGTTGGATTATTTTACTGAGGTTACTAAGCAGTTTGGTTAGTGAGTGTTTCTTCTTTTCAAACTTTCTGAAGGCTGCTTGTTTGTGTTGATAATGGAAGAGCCGGCCTCAAAAAGTGCTCACAGGGATGGATGTTTGCAAGACATATTACTCTTTGGAAACCTCAGAACGTGAAACTACTTTGGATTCTTCTTGAAAAAAATAGTGGAACCTTTTTAATATTCATGTACGTATGTACTTGCAAAAAAGATCTCTGCAACTTGTAAACTATGCTGGGGTGCCAGTAAATAGTCCACACATCCATCCCTTTCTGTGACCGCTTGTCCTGTTCAGGGTCGCGGGGGACCGGAGCCTATCTCAGAGGCTACAGACACAAGGTAGGAAACAACCCCGGAACGGGGTTTGTAGTGAATTGTCAAGCTGTTCAGTGACCCAGACTGGTTAAATGTAACCCTCTTCATTTTTACTGCTGGTAGGAGGGTGAAATCAGCTCTAAAGTCTCAGTTCACAGCCCCAAAACACACATGAAAATATCATTCCCCTATCTTGAAACTCCAGCTTTATCCTTAGTGTGAACCCATCTTGTTACACCAGAACATTGTAAGTAAATAGGGTAAGTAACAAAATCAGAAAACTACTGAATGTAATGATGGTGAAGTTATTTATATTTATCACGCAGCAAACAACTGAAGGAACGTTGGGCTAAGAGACCAGCACCCTTGGAGCCATTAATAGGTTTTTGCTACCAGCTACGAGATTCTGACCCAAAACCTTCCAGCCACCGGCACAGGCCCCAACCCGCTGAGCTACACCAAAATAAGATTTTACTTTCCGTGTCCATTTAAACTGCTCAGATATTTGGATACCCAGTTATAAACCTAAAGTGTAATTTTGTACACACATTACTACTATGTTACCCAATCATACAATCTTAACATTCATTTGTGTTATTGATGAGTCACTGTTTATGCAATTTAGATGTGGAGAATAGGTGAGTGGGTTATACTCATCAAATTTATAGTCTTTGTTAATATGTTTTTGGCTGTAAACGAAAGCAAACCTTCATCTTCACTGCAGCCTGTACATCAGAGGTGGAGAAGGTTTGTCGCCAATCCTCCATGGACCATCTGCAGCCTTTCAAGGAGAAAATGGAAAATTTCCTCAGTCAAGGTGAGCAAGCTTAAACATGCGAGTCACCAAACATCTAAAGAACCCACAGGGGAGTAGACAGCCAGGACACTACATATGTAACAATATAAACCTCCTGGAATGCCAATAAGCTTTGTTCATTGTAGACTATATAACAATTATCTGTTAACAATCAGAAGTGCGTGGTACGATTTAGAGTGTGTCCAAATCCAGTTTTGCTAGTTTAATGGCAGGAAAATGGTTGCTGCATCAGGTGTATGGTTCAGAAAGGTTATACCTAGGAGGGTAACAACTGGTATGACTCTACAAAGGCAGAGTCTTGTGTCTAAGAGGGAGGACTAAGGGTCAAAAAGGAGGGGGGGTTAATTGGAACATGGCAGGAGAACATGAAGGAGAATCTGGACAGAGGGTCAAAAGGGAGCAGCACAGTCCAGACAGAGGGCTGGAAAACTGTCCAGCCGTGCAGTCTCATACAGGAGCTCTTTTTACTGTCCTTGTGTGTGCGTGTGTGTGTCTGTGTGTGTGTGTGTGTCTGTGTGTGTGTATATATATATATATATATATATACCCACTAGTAAAAACAAAAAAGGTATGCCAGTAAATATCCAGAAACATACATAATGTACTGTTCTACCTCCTTTGTACATCTTGTTTTTATCGGTTTTGAGGAATTTGTAGTTCAATTTTAATATCTTCCAAGATATTAAATTATATTAAGTATGCACAAGCGGCGAATGCTTAAAATGCCCCGCAATTTTTCTCTCCCTGGCAAAAGCATTACTTACACTTCACTGCGATAGCAGCCCTCGTTAATCACAAGCTGTCCGGGAAACAGCCCATTCCAGCGGCTCCAAAATCATCTGTTGCTTTTTTCATATCACTCACATTGTCTCGCACCTTTGCACCTGCTTTGTTTAGTGAGATTTTTCCACTAAACGCTACTTCCACCTCTCAAAACTTTGTTTCTACAAAGACTGCAAATCGCTGTGCTGCTAGTTGCTGTTAAAAGCTTAAAATTCTTCCAGATTGTCACCCTCTTATCTGATTTTCTTACGCTCCCCCTGCTGCGAAAGGTATGCGCATGATGTCACAGCAGGTAAAACTCACTGCGCTCACACCCACTGAGTGGCAAAGAAACTGAGCGGCAACGTTAACGCATCTAAAATGGGAAACAGCTGTTATGCGACTGATTGTACAAATCAATTCAAAGAGAAATAGGAAGTGTATATACTAATATACATATACATAAGTGTGCGTATGTATTATTTAATAGTACCTGATATAGTACCTGTGTGGGTGTGCCCTGTGATGGGCTGGGGGGGGGGGGGGGGGGGGGGGGGGGGGGGGGGG
>JABFEB020000060.1:9990849-10006328 GCA_019775895.2 Stomatorhinus ivindoensis
CATACTAATTTCATTCACAGCGCAATGAAAAAAATGCAGGACTTGAAGTTAAATCACAACATATTTGACTGTAATTAACCCACAGTTAAATAGTTTATCCAATGTATACTGTCCAAAGGTAAATTGTAAAAGGTAAGGATGCATAACAATCAATTCTACGGAAAGAGAGAAGAATTATGAGGTTTTTATTTTGTGATATGTCTTAATTTCAAAAAAATTAAAATAAAATGTAACTGAGGTGTTTTAAGTCCTATGAAAAGTAAACTTGTAAGATAAAGGACCTATCTGCTTGGTGCTACAGTGATTTCAGTAGCTATATTTAGAGGCCTTAAGATTTCTTTGTTTATATTTTAATGCAATGCACTATTATGTAGCACTTCTCACCAAGTTTTTGTTTTGAGAAAATGTAGTTTGTGTAACTGCAAATAAAATATGCATTCGATTACATTTAACCTTAATCTTCAACGTTTCATTCTGCACCGAATAGCATTTGCTTAAAACAAAACTGATCTGTGTTTTTCACAGATTAGTATTTCTTGGCATTTACAGTTACTTAATAGCATTGTTTTATATTTCTCACATTGTATTAGTCCTACAATACAACAATACAGACTGAGTGTTTTGATTAATAGATTATATACTGTGTGTGTGGGGGTGGGGGGGGTTATCAGTTTTCTAGATTTGAGTAGATTCTTGAATGTATTAATTGCCTCACTTGACTAACCCTTGGGCCAAAGCTGTCTACTAAGTAAATGAAAATGTAAACATAGATTAAAATAAGTATAGATAAGGGTTTGCAAAGAAATGTGACTGATGTGCATTGAGCGTGCTGTCTGAATAGTTTGTATACTAGCATCCCAAATCTTTTATACACTTGCCTTCACCAAATGTTCTTGAGTATATCGGGGTAAAATGGTGTCTTAATATTTCAGTTTTAGTACCAATTTGGAAATTTTACTTCACCTTACATGTCTGGATGTAATTCACAGACAAATATAAAGATTTAAAGTACCAGTAATACTTAGTCATCACAGAAGATGCAAATTTCTATAGCATAAAGCACATCCACTACTCCATTGTCAGACGAATCACTGATTATTGCACTTGCATAATAATGTAGCTTTTAAAACATATATATTTTATACTTTTATTGTCATACATTCACATGCCCAAGAAAGAAGACTTTCAAGAAGCTACCTAAAAATTCCACTTGTGCATGTCCGCATCTCCAGCAGCAATCCTTCACTGTAGTCTCTGGGTGCTTTTCATCTTCAAAAAGGGAGATTGACTTTATATATAGCAGGTAAATACAGAATAAGTTCTTGATCTTCTTTACCATGACATCTCCTTTGAGAAGAAACAGTACGTGTGCTGGTTTGGTTGTGCAGCAAAGCCCTCACGGCTTGTGGATTTTTGGGACGTCGGTTGAAATGCAGCGACATTGTTTGACCCGATGTATCTTGAGATGGCGGAATGGGGGCTGCAGGTCGGGGCATTCAAGCTCCACCATGAGGGTGGCAAACTTGTGCGGTCGGCAAAATGCGCATGACTGGAAGGCCTCCTGGCCCTTCCGGATGTGTTGCGGGATATAGAAGGAGTTGCACTGGCCGTAGCAGAAGCGGTTCATGACCGTGAAAGTCCGGCAACCTTCTTCAGTCACCGTTTGCCGCAGTGGCCGAGTCTTGCACCAGTCGCTCCGCAGGTACTTCCGCTCTGTCACCACCAGAGCCTCCTGGCTGGAGGCCAGAAGCTCCGGCTTGTGCGCCTGACTCTCCAACACATTTCCACTACCTTTGTAAGGTGAGGGAATAGCAGACTGCGGTCGATTCCTCCTGGAATCCGCCGGTATACAGAGGACTCCAGCCAGCAGGACAGATACTGCAAGTTTCCAGTACATTCCTCAAAAAAAGAAGATGCAAATTGTAATTAGCAGTTTTCAAATGCAGCCCACAGCTTTATAATTCACATTTGATTCTAGAATAAGAAATATAAAATTCCTATATATAAAAATATAAAAAAACATATTTAGTCGTCGTATAATATCATTCAAAAGAATGAGCAGCCAAAATTTTGTAGCTTTCACAAGTTGACCCCTCAAATAGCATGCTAATTGTGATTATCCTACATTCACCTACAATTACTTGACAGAAAAAGAAACTATAACGGCCAAAGAAAAAGCACATTTTCCAGTTTCTCACGGTGCTGTTAAAAACAATATTGATGATGTATTTCAGTACTTTGGCCAAGTACTGGACACATCACGACACCAGAAGAGCATTTGGAATGGTCAGTTGACCTTCTGAAACATAAGGCCTGCTACAGAAAACCTGTGCATTTTCAGAACTGCTGTTGTCAGAAGACATACTCTTGACATACTCATCAAGGGCTGAATACCAACAGTTGATCAGAAAGATCAGCTAAGAAGAGTATATTTGGTGACCTCATGTGTTCTGATTTGTACATCAAAGTACATTTACTCCTTGAAATAAAAAACATGGGAGAATACCTATAGTTATTTTAAAGGCTTTTTATTTTTTTTAAATAAAAAAGAAGTATTGTCAGCCATATTTTTGTGATTTGTTTTCATTCATTTGGAGTGAAGAGACCGGCCTACACTTTTTTTAGGGGCGCAAAATAAAATTGAAACTGAAACTGGAACTGAGATAATTGATTCAATACAGATTAGGTACAATTTGTCATGATCAGAGGTGGGTGATTCAGGTCGAGTCAAAACCAAGGTGTGTATCAACCAAACATTTGAGTTTAAAGAATCCCAATCAGAGTATTTAACTGGTTAGTTGAAAAAACAATCTTGGTCTGGACTTTTACTCTCGGGACCCTAACTAACCACATCTGGTCATGATTGGTGCTGATGCTTTTAACCCTCTAACAATGCAACCTGTGGTGTCACATTTAAAGATGTTAAATATGAAATGAAGGTTTCTGATCATGTTAACAGATGTTACATTCGAAATACTGCATCATACATACAGTAGATCATGCATGTCCAGAGTATGTTGGTTAATTACTCACCCATACTCCATTTTCAGCCATTCATTAAGAATATGTTCCTATGCAGAGCAAAAATTTAAGGACCCCCAGCAAAAATATGGCATGCCAATGTACACAATAATTGATAGATTCATTGATATCGTACAGTATGTGAAGAGGACACAGTATCTCCATGCTGGGTAATAATTTAAGTCAGTGTTTCTTAGCCCAGACAACCAGACAGCCCACATGTTTTGCTCCCTCCCAGCACATACTTGTTCTATGTGTTCAGTATTCTTCATTGCTTGATTGTTTGGTTCAGGTGCACTGGGAGCTGGGAGGAATCAAAATTATGGTCTGTCGGAGGATCCCAGTGGACTGTGTTGAGAAACACTCATCTTTTGTTCTGCTCCTTGAGTATTGAACCTCAAACTCCAAATAAATGGAATTATAGTGTAATTTGAAATTTATTAGTTGACTCTACAGCTCCACATTTCAAAATAAAAGTTTGTTGCAGTTAATCAAATCTTATTTTACACAGGGAAAAATATGCCTTTCAACCTTAAGATTAAGGGCTTCATTAAACACAGGTTTTATGTCTTACTGCAATAGCAGGGATTCGATTGTTTAAGATAGTATTCAAACACTAGTAGGTTGTTGGGGCAGCTTTTGGTTCTGCAGGTTAAAACCTATGTGCTGGTCTCTAGAGTGTTGCTGGTTTGAATCCCACAACCATTAGAGGAACCATTTCGCTGTGGGGCCCTTGAGCAAGGATCTTAACTCCAAGAAATGCTCCAAAGGTGCTAGATAAATGACTGACCTCACACTCTGGGCCCTAGCTGTGAGTCTCTTAGGACAGTGATATATGCAAATAAAGAACTCGTACATAACTGAACAAAAGTAACATGAAATACGATCCCCAACACAATTTAACTTTTGAATATGTTAACCCAGAGTAGAGGAATTAAATATTATTTTTGGCGAAATGCTTTATCTTTCCTGCCTTATTAGAATTTTAGCAAGCAAGCAGAATGCCCAAATACATATGTAAATACAAACTTACAAAATACACATATTCATCGTCCATAAACCAATCCTGTTTAGTCTCGGAAGGGTTCTGGAACCTATCACAGGTAGAATAGGGAAGAAGGTTTGGGTACACTCTGGAGGGGATGCGAGTCCATAAAAGGACAAAGGCCACACTCTATCGGCAATTCAAAGATGCTAAATCCCGCACTTGCATGTTTTAGGACTGCAGGCGGAAATTTATGCAACACGGAGAGAACCTGTAAACTTCACACAAACCCCCAGCGTTGAGAGACCCCAATTAGTGCTACGCATGACATTGGACTACAGGGAGAAACTGGGGTACACAGAGGAAGCCCACGCTAGATGGGGAGAACATGCATCCTCGACACAAACACAGATAGGGCAGAGGTAAGATTCCAGCCTAGGAATCGGGTGCTCACAGCACTGCCTACTGAGTCACTAAATCACTTACACAAATGCAAATGTTAGTCCCTAAAATCATAAATCAACTACCCAGATGCATTTTCCACCATCCTACAGAAATCACAATCATCAGTTTTTTAAACCCTTCACTGTTCTTTAGTGTAGTTGTGAGTCAAAAAAGGCTCAAAAAACAGTATACATAGAAAAAATAATAATTATGTACATATCCTTAAATTTTTCATTAAATTGCATGCATTTTATCATTTTATGGACAAGTCGCAGTGCTAAAATTTTTATGTTCATTTCCAAACAAATCATCATGTATCCTAAGCTATAATTTATTTCTGGAGCAAATGTAAATTATTTATCGGCTAAGTATTATCACCTACCCTAGTGATGTCACTTATTTTTTTGTAAGTCAAGCTACATATTTTAAAATTGATATAAATTTAATTATAAATGCTTGACTGGTAAAGGTTAAGATGGACAATGACCAAGCAATAACATTTTTAGTTGAGAAGACTTGAGAGGAGTATCTGATAAAAGCCATATTTCTGGGCCATTGAATCTATTGAAATATTATCATACCAGAGAACTTTTACTGTGTTATTAAATGTGGTCATCACAAGCATAACATGACAAGTGATCTCAGTGGCACAAAGAGGCGCAAAGCAACTGGATTGAATTTGACCAGGAATGAATGTGAGGGACTTTTAGGAATATAAACTGAGAAATAACTTTACATTATTTGTAATGCAAACATTGACACCACAAAGCAAAGGGCTTTTAAAAAATCCAGAATTTGATACTGAACTCAGGAGAATGCCAGCACTATAAACTCATTACTCTTTACAGTACATTACCGCAAAAACGGTTTACAGATTCTTTTTTGCTGAACTAGCTGACCATAGTAGGTAGAGCAATCAGCAATTAGGTGACAACCAACCATTAATCAGGTTAGAACTACACTGAATCCCCATTGACTCTAACAAGACCTATTATTTTTCAGTTCCATCCATATTAAGTTTCAGCTTAAAAGTTTTATTGATAAACAGAATAGTGTTTCATCATTCCACAATGCTACTAATATTGTATTTTAGACCACAAGAATAATTCAAATTCAACTATTTTTTTAAAGATATCTATATTGTACAGCAAAAATGTATTTTTGTAAGTAAACTTTAAAGGTGTGCTTCCATAAAATAATGTTTTAATATGGCATTAAAGTTTTCTTATACAATGACCGTGAAAGAAGCAGTCTAAGTAAACAAGCTGTGGAATCTCACTTGGGAACAAACAGGTCAGTGACTTACCTTTCATTTACAGAGGGCAAACACTGGAGAATGTGGACGGCTATTCAGCCTGGTGGCTGTCAGGTGCAGCTGTCCAGAGTTTTGGCTCCTGGAGCCAAAGTTGCAGTAAGGCCCATCTGAGCAGTAAGAACAGCAGCCGAGTGGCGCCTCTCTGCCTCTTCGGTGCAGTTCAAGCCTTACGTCCAGCCCGACTCCGTCACCAGTGTGTGAATATTATCGCTGCCAGCGCGTTCCGATTGGCTCCGGACACTAAACACTCACTCTCTCCCCGTCTCTCTCTGGCTGGTCATATGTGTGTGTGTGTGTGTGTGTGTGTGTGGGTGTGTGTCTGTTTCACAGCCCCCAGCTGTCTTCCCTCCCACCCTACATCATTCTTACTCAGCTGGTCCTTTGAACACACTGAACTGAGTTTTTTTTTCCCTGCGGCCTCCCCGCCTAACCTCCTCCATACGCCCTCGCGCATAAAAACACACACGCATACCCCCACACCACCTCTTCCCTCCCCCGGCCTGGCCCTTCAGTACACAGACACAGAGAGGAAGTGCCACAGAAAACAATCATCATTAAACCCAAAGCTGCATCTATTCATCTTTATTCAGTTCACTAATGGGTTTTCAGTGGTTTCCATGATTGATCATGGATTCATTTTAAGCTCTCCACCATTTCTCAACTTGTTAACTTGTTGCTTTGCATGTGCTCACACACTGTACATTGATCTTCTTCTTTACTATAATGGAAAACCTCTCAGTGTAAAATTTTAGTGAATTTCATTAGCACAGTTTGAAAGATAAGTTACGTTTAAATGATCTTCTCTCACAATACAAGGACATGTCAAGTATGATCTATCATACGCCACAGATCTATTTATTGAAAGGTTCCCTTTTCATTAATTTTTTATTACCACTTATCCAATATATAGTCATGGTGACCCTAAAGACATTCCGAGGAATCACATGACACAACGCATGGGACTCCATGGATAGGATTTCAGTGCATCACTGGAGAAATGCACACACAATTATAAGCTACAAGCCACCTAGAGCCATTTATTTGTCTAATTTCATCTATTTGGACTGTGAGCAGAGAGCAAAGCGTCTACTGAGGACCCAGTCAACACTGGGAACACATGCAAACACATGCAAACGCTTGGGCCAGTGGCTGGAATCAGGCCTCGAACCCTGGTACTGAGCAGCAGAAACCTTATCCATCGTGCCACTCCGCATAACAAATTTCACATACAGAATGACACATGTTCACTAATGGGGACACAGAGCAGGATACCAAATCCACAAGATACTCTATATCCTGGGTCGGAAAAATATCTTTGTGTTTAACTGCACTGTGGTCTTGGGAGAGGCCAACTACCACCCTCTACTGGTTCTACCTGGAAGAATTTTTTTAAATTTCCTTTTAATACCTTTTAAAATGCAACAATTTCATCAGTATTTTATTTATACCAAAATAGGTTTCACAAATACATTTTTAAAGGGTTTGTCTCTAAATAAGCCTGTTGGCTATAACAAAAGCACTAATGCAACACAGGGTAAGTGCCGCAAATGGGCAATTCATCAAATTGATCGTCCATCATAAATGCTTAGAAGCTTTCATAATAAGGTCATAATTATAAATGCACCATGACACAGCACAAAATGAAATCGATGCAGAAGCACAGCGAATTACATGCACAGATTTTTCTTTATCGGATTTTCTGATCAAAAATAGGTATCAAGTGCAGAGAGAGAAAAAAGATACATGAAACATGCAGCAAACAATGGATTTCTCAGGCAGGTGAAAATCATATTCATTAAAAAACAAACAGAAAGCTTTAGAACTCATAGGGGATAACAGGATGACATCATCAGCCATGTGAGAAGGCCCTGGGCCATCTGCACAACCTTGTCGGACTGTCAACTCATCAGCTGATGAAGCCAAGCCTAAATTCATACCGTGTTCCAAGTAAATTTATCACATTTGGTTCTACAGTTCCAAATTAAATATTGGGACAAAAAAGGAAAACTCAAGAAAAACAGACAACTGAAACGAAGGAACGACAGGTAGCCAAAGAAAACTAGTGTGTTCACATAATAACAGAAAAAGGAACGAGTAAAAATTTGAATACAAAAAGAAATGATCAATCTTTTCCTTTTCATATTATCCCTGCTCTAAGCTGTGCATTAATTTTGAGTACTAATGTACTCTTTCATAATTTTTCATTAGAATCGGTCCATTCTTTTTAAATTATAAGTAAAACAAAAGCATTTATATTCCATTTTCATTTAAAACATCAAAAATATGGCTTCAGTTGAGGGAGAAAATAAGTTTCACAAATGGATACATAAAAATACTAAATATATGACCATATGTCTCAAAACCTATATTACTAATTAGATAAATGTGATTTATTTCAAAGACTTTATAGAAATATAGATATAAGCACATTGATGAATATAAATAGAAATATCTGTTTTTCAGAGGTCAAGCCCATTGGCTTTTTAATTTTATGAACCAGTGCTGTTTGCTTGTGAATTTGGTTTTATATTACAATCCTCTTCTGTCAGACTAGTTGGAGGAAGAATCCTGTCTCAGAATCAGCCGCTTACTTTTTTCTTAGCTTGCAGCATGTCCTGGTAGGTACTGGAACGGATGAATCTGCTGTAGGAGTCACTTTTCATCAGTTTGAAAATGTGCTCCTGCAGATGTCAGAAGAGCATGTAAACAGTCATACATTGAGCACCATGCCCTGTCGAACAAAGGAGATTACTCAATTGGCTTTGTTCTGTCCTCGTTTTCATGCAAGGCCATAGATCTGCAAATGGCTGCTGGGGACATGTCCTACCAATACTGTGGGAGTACCACGTGTTCAGAAGGCGCAAAGGGTTTGTGGCTGATTTGATCCCTATCAAAGTTGAAACCAATCCTACACCCTTGCATTCATTACTAACTCTACTTCCATGTGTGCTGAGAAACACAATACAGTCAATTCCAATCAGAGTGTTCAAGCCATAAAAGAGCAGAGGGTACATGAAGCATAACTACGGGGTATTTAAGCTAAGTTCATTAACTCAGTGACACAATGAAATAATTTGTGATAGAATGAATTCTGGTGTTTTCTGTACCTGAGCATCCACAAAGACATAGGGCCCAGGGTCCCTGAAGTTCTGAGTGGTTTTGGTGTAGCTCTTTGAATCAATATTAATCGCACTTTGAGCACCAGCTGCCAGGAATTCATGCCAGATTTCCCAAACCCGAACTGGAACTTCCTTGATGGGCTTGTTCTTCAGCTCCTGAACAGCCAACCAGAACCTTAAGAATGTGGCACAGCCAACTAACAATGTCAAAGATTCACTGACAGAATACACAAAAATACAAGTATGACTATTGTATGATTATTGAGTACAAGTATGAATTAAAATGTAAATGTTGCCATAGTATTATAATGTCTTAAAATTATTAATATTTTCTTAACTATGCCCACAAATCTGACCCGCATGAATGGTTAGAGGATGGATGGATGGTTGGATGGATTTTGTCAACTCATTTAATCAATTAGCAAATCAGTGGAGTTCAGACATCTGGATTAGTTTACTCTTGCCAAGATGAAAATAGCTCAAAAGAGTTTCAGGAAAAAGGATTGTTGGTAAACATGTAACTGAGAAGGGCTAAATTCAACAAAAACTAAATGTATTAGACTAGTTGTAAAACTGAATTAACCCTAAATTTGAGCAAGAAATTTTATTCAGAATGATTTTTCATATGCATCCTCCTGAGACTCCACCCATTCATTTATGTCCATTGTAGTGGACATTTTATTTTTGCATCTATCTTTTCACTAATGTTAGGAAACATATTTAATCCTGTTGTACACTAAAGAGGACATGCTGTGAACTTAAAAATAAAAATAAATTTTAAATCTAAATTGTAAGATGCCTTATTTCCTCCAAAGAAAAATAACCTAAATTGAAGGACACGTTTTTACTTGGGTCTCAGTAGGATATATACCACATCAATGTATATAATTCTGGGTAAAGTTAGCAGAATGAGAAACATTTCTTAACATGGGACTGTAATCCATATACTAAATACTGTACCTCAGGTTTTCTGAGCTGAATTCTGATTCCAGAAACCTGAAAAACTGCTCCAGACCCACTGGATCTTTTAAGACCTCATGAATCCCAAAGCCCCATCTCTGCACTCTCTTCTGATTCAGATCCTTGCTGCAAAGGTTGTTGGCCAACATGTAAATGCTACGTCCAAAGTGCTGCAGCAACTCATTTACAGTATCATCAATAGGCATATTTAAGTGGTATCTTCAAAAGCAATAATTTTCAAACTTAAAGGTTATTCAAATCAAGGCTTTAACATACGTTGTACGACAGTCTGAGAAAACCAACTAGACCAAGTGTAATGTCAGGAATTCTCTGTCATCATTTAAGAGATTAATGCTATAAAATTTATGCCGCATAAAGACATCGCACCCTATATGTACTGAGAAATTCTTATTGCCAATGATGCTAGATGACCAGTTTTGTGTAAGACATCGAATAATGATAAAGATTAACACACTGGCTGTGTACGTATGATTGGTCTTGCTGGATAGCTGGCCAGATGAAAGTCTGAAAGACAGGCACGATTACACACACACCTGGCTGCTATCTCCCACATCACCGTGTCATCTGAGATCCAAGGGTTGGGGGGATCAGGTGACGTAAGCAATGGGTCATACTCAACGTACTGTTCTGTATACCCTATCAAACTGATGAGAAGTATCGCATGCATGGTGGTTATGAATTGATCTAATGGAAAGACACAACTTTGAAACCTAAGAGAAGAGTGAGGATCAGTAGCTCTTAACCTATAATCCATTTAAATATTCATTTCAGCATGCAACAGTAAACACATTTCCAGTTACTGCGAAATAATTACATAAATACATTATTAATGCACACATAATACATACATAATTAATTGTCTATACATCTTCCTGCCACTTGTGCTGGTCTAGGTTTATTGTCGAAAATTCATATTTTAACTTAAAACTGAGCTATTGAAGTAAGAATAAAGGCATTACCATATTCAATTAAACACTGTGAGTTTCATAAGAAGGTCAAGTCTAACGGGAAATTTGGAAGACAGACCTTTCTGCAACTTTTGACATTTTCATCCGATGTCTATTTAGCAGAGCCTGACAAAGTTTTATCTGAAAGGAAAAAATGTCAACATAAAAGTTTTGCATCCAGTAAAATGGGAAATGAATACAACTCTAATAAATGTTTGTTTTTTAAAATGCATAGTAGCTTTATATCTGTAAAGCACACTTGTGTGCAATCAGTGCTGTGACAGTACTAAGCTGATATTGAACACTTTGTGTTTTTATTGAAATGAATTTCTTTGGTAATTATGCTGTGAGAGTGACGTGGTGGATCAGTGAGTAGCATTGTTGCCAGGTTTCAGTCTGGCTATGCATGTACGGCATATGCATGATCTCTCTGTGTTGTGTGAAATTCCTCCAGGTTCTTGCCTTCCCACTGCAATCTGAAAACATTGTCTAAGTTACTTCTTGTCATGTGCACTTTGTGATGGGCTGGCATCCTATCCATAATGATCCCCTGTCTTGTGCCCCATGCTAATCTTGTGCTATTGAATGACTGGATGGATGTGCCAACTGAATGATATGCGTAAGAATTTATTTTGAACTACATTTTTCACCAAAATTAACCAGATTATTGTGTGATGTAATATGTTGGTGTGTCGCCTTGTATGTCTTACAGAGACCAAAACAAAAGCAATATGCAATTCGTTTCGGTTTCTGCAGATTTTCTGAACGCCATAAGCCCAGGGTTGTCAACTCTCATCCATCTGGTGTGAATCTCACGCTTTAAAATTCTCACACTCACCCAAGAAATCTCATGACAGATCTACATTATCCAATTGTAACCCAAAATTAGCTACATCAAAAGTGTTGCGATAGTGTACAAACCCTACAGACTATTCACAAGGTAATAAAACTATTAAATAAATGTAAATACATGTGCATGTGTGTGCTGACTTGTCTTCAATTAAAAATCTCACGCCAGCCAGCTGACCAAAGCTGGCAAACCCATAAGCCCCACATCTGCATAAGTTGTCTAACCGGCAAGTTTGAGAATGTGGGATTGCTGCAAATATGCGGAGCAGACGTTGGTCCATGTGATGCCCACCTGTTTGTGAAGCCCTTCCTTTGTGAGCTGGTAGGCCTCCGGGTCAGGAGTCAGGTTGGGACTGTTGTTGTGTGTGTTATTCTGCAAGCCACATACCACAGACAAAACTGCCCAAACTTAGACAATCGGTAAGTCCTCAAAGTCAATCTACACCATAGTTTAATATTCCTTCTGCTTGAAATACGTTACCTTTCTTGTTTTACGTGGATTTTTCACTCTTGAGGATTTCTTAACGTCAAGTTCCGTTGTGTTCACACAGCCAGGCTATACCACATAAACACAATCATTTTGTGATTCTTTCGTAGTGCTGTGTCGTATTACAAGAACACCACAGATTACCACAGACTAACACTTAGAAGGCTGGTGATACATTTCCAGCCATACTTCATCCAAAAACATATACAGATCAGCCATAACATTGAAACCACAGAAGAAAAATCATTCATATTTTTACAATGGCAGCTGACATGGGTGCAATTATGTATTAGAATGCAAACAGGTGAATTGGTGATGGAGGCATAGGTGCCTGATGCTCACTCGTGTGCAGGGAGCGAAGGTCAGCCTGTCTGGCCTGATCACACTGGAGAGCTACTGTAGCACTAATTGCTGAAAAACTAAATGCAGGGTATGGTAGACCGACTTCAGAACAGCTAACCCATGCTGACCGCTTCTCACTACTGAAAGCGCCTACAATAGGAATGTGAGCATCAGACTAGATCATGGAGCAATGGAAGAGTGTAGCCTGGTCAGATGAGTCACGTATTCTGTTACATCTTGTGGGTGGTCAGGTGTGTGTACATCGTTTGCGTGGGGAAGAGATGGCACCAGCATGCACTAATGGTGGGTTAAATTAATGTTATGACTGATTGATATATATTCTTAACAGTTCAGTGCCAAAAGCCATGATAAAATTACATTCCTTCTGCTTTACTGCATAATGCATATATAACCTGCAACTATACCTATGGAGCTAGTAATGCTATTACTCATCTGCACTCATACATGCAGCATATGAAGTCTAAAAAAAATTAATGCATAAGGAGAAAGCCTTTATACCATTTTTCAGAAACTTCAAACTTAGCACGGCTAACAATGTTCATTTTTTCTTTTAACCTACGCCGAGTTACAGAATAATATTCATCCATCTTGCATCTGCTTGTCCTGATCAGAGTTATGAAGAAATTTAGAGTTATGAGGAATAACAGAAATATGTGTTACTCTGAGATAGATGAAAGTAGGCTTACCACTGGTCTATGAACATCCCAAAAGGCTCGTTCTTGACTGTCAAGTATTTTCCTCTCAGCCTTGTCTCTCTTTCTATTAACTCTGAGGAACATAACGGTATGTGTTCAACAACCGTGTTTATAACAGCTTATTAATTTCCAATGGATTGCTATACTCTTACAGTATCTTCTCCTAAATCATGTGCATTGAAAACAGGCTCACACAACAACACAGGTAGTTAATGTCAAGATGATAATAAATATTCAATTTTACCATTTATTTTCAATTTTATACACAATGTTGAATGTTCAAATATGCAACATTGCTGACTCCTCCCTGCGTCGTAGGAGAACATACCATATTCAGCTTTCCAACTTGGATATATACTGTTAGTGCCAGTGATTACAATGAGAAGAATACAGTGTTCAGGAAAGCAAAATTAACCATTTATAGAAATATGATCCACTTACTTTGCTTGTGCTTCTGCTTGCATAAATATAAACTCCCATTTTCGGGCAAAATCTCGTTGTAGTCTGGCTAAGCTTTCCTAGAACCCAGAACACAGTTAGGGACGGGTCTATATGCTTTATGAAGGTACTTAATGTTCTAATACGTACTAATAAATAACAAGGCATGATCCGACCTTCCTTCCACTTCCATTTGCTTACCCTGGTGAACCTGGAGTCCAGCATTAGGTACAAGGCGGGGACAGACACCCAGACAGGGTATGTGTGTGTATGTGTGTGTGTGTGTGTGTGTTTATTTATTTATCTCTGTATTTTTTTCATCTAGGGTACAGAATCCCAGCTTTGTCTCTGTGTGTGGGCTCTACACGCGCACTCTGTATTAGCCCCCCCAGTGTGCCTGTCCAATATTCTGTCTTATCATCTAGGATGACCTCTCCATTGTGGGATTAGCAGTTATTGATGATGGATGCACGGATTTCTTTGTATATCACACAGATAACAAGAATGAAAGTATAACCTTATTATTAATAAAATCATTATTAACAGTGAAGCTTTAAATGAAATGCCAATGTAGGGACAGGTGACATGAACAATGTTAATAATCACCTCAAGGATGAGGATCGTTACATTTCAGATACAGCAAAACACAACAGGAGCCAAGTTCTGCCAGAGTTTGTGGATCTCGGATCAGTTTACAGACACTTTAAAATCAAAAGAACCATCCTGTGATTTATAAATCATTATGAATTTAATTTACATTTAATTGTAAGTATTAAAATTGCATGTCTAAATGTTGCATGTAAATCATTTTGGCAGTAATGTAGCTACCTAGATAGCTTAACTTTCAAAGAGGCAGAGGTGGTATGAGGGATTGCAAGAATAAATTATAAAAGAAATAAATTAAGGACAACATAAAAGGAGGTGACAAAGGAGACGAATAAGGAACATACGGCTTCATGGTCAGCAAGCTCCAGCCGATCTTTGTTCTGCATTGTTCTTTTGCATAGATAAACTGCTAAGGGAAGCATGAGGAAAGAGTAAGAAAAGGAACCCTAAGTTATTTAACTATTTATATAATTAAATTATATAAACTGGTATATAAATATAATTTGGAAGGAGGACAGAAAGAAAAGAAAGCACAAATTAGGGGAAGGTGGTGGTGCAGGAGGTAGTGCTATCGTTCGGCAACTGTAGGGTTGCGGGTTCAAGCCCTGGTTTTTCCTGTCCCCATCAAAATGTCTTTGAGCAAGACACTGAACCCCAAATTGCTCCGAATGTGCAGGTTGGTGCCTTGCATGGCAGCCACTGGTGTGTGAGTGGGCGAATGTGAGCCGTGAAGTGCTATATAAATGCAGTCTATTTAGATTAATGCATGAGTGGCATTTAAAATACATGTAATGATACTACTGCAATGCTGTAATTTAATGTAAAGATATTTTAACCAGTTTGAATACTTAAGTTCGGGATACATAAATTAAATTTGAACCTGTGTTATTACTATTATTATTATTATTATTATTATTATTATTATTACTGTTGTGTTGTTGTGATACACATATCCATAACACTGAAATGACCAAGATCTTACTCTTACCATACTCAGTATTTTCTGGGTCCCAGCAGTTAGATGGCCAGAAATAGGGAGTCTGAATGAAGATATTTTCAGTAAAGGTTCAGTTTATTTTCAGTAAAGTTTACCTAGAACTGGGGGGGGGGCAATCTTATCCACAGATGGCTGGTGTGTATGCAGGGCACTAGACTGTGAGGCACACTACACAGGGTGCCAGTCCAGCACAGGGCAGTACACTGTGAGGCACACTACACAGGATGCCAGT
>JABFEB020000060.1:10007926-10040334 GCA_019775895.2 Stomatorhinus ivindoensis
GATGGACTGGCATCCCGTGCAGTGTGCCGCGCAGCCTAGTGCCCTGTGATGGACTGGCATCCAGTGCAGTGTGCCCCGCAGCCTTGTGCCCTGTGATGGACTGGCATCCCGTGCAGTGTGCCCCGCAGCCTAGTGCCCTATGATGCCTGGAATGGGCTCCACACACTCCCATGACTGATAAGTGATTGTATGATGGAAGGATGATGATAAAAATTCTTTATTATTTATCACAATTATCTTAATAAGTATTTCAATGCATCTATATCAGGTCAATATTGGCAAAATCATTTGTAACTGAGTTATTAGGAAAAGCACATATTACCTTGGTCTTCAATGCTTAGTTTTTTGACCATCCATTGAACAACATCAGATCCTTAAGAAGGAAGATAATTTATTTAGAGGTTTATGTAAATTTGTACATTTCAACACTATGTAATTAATAAATATACATTATGCAAGGCTTTAACAACATAATATACTTTTATTAGAGTAGTCAGAGATGGACAGTTTAGGTCCAGAGAGTAAAAGTCCAGATCAGGATTTTGTTTCAACCAACCAGTTGAGCACTCTGTGACTGTGACTGTGAGTTGAGCACTCTGTGACTGTGGGTGCTTTCAACTTGGGCTTAGGTCTGTCTGCAGCTGACGCGACGTGGAGCGAGATCTGCCGGCGGCTGCAGGGGTGGAGTATAAACTGACTGCAGCCAAGTCGGACAACTTCTACTCCTCTTAGTGTGCGAGACCTGACTGCAATGGTTAGCACTGCCAGAAGGATAACAATTGAGCAAATAAAGCAGCGCAACTTTACAGTAACTAACAATAAATAAAGCACTAACTTATGTGTACTGTTAGAGGATTTATGTAATTTATTTAAACTTTATTTTACCAGGTAAATTAACTGAAAACCAGTTGCCACTGCTTTTCGGGAGAATTAGCAGATAACGCATCGGAACTTCCTGGGATACAAACGTCATGCATGTGACTAAACTCTTCAGCCAATAAGGGCAAAGTTGTGACGTCACGGAGGCGGTTCCAGTTTGTGCAGCTGCCTGAGAAGTGCTGCACGATCTGTCTTAAGTTGTCTTGCTCTCGCAAGGTTTTTGTACCATGTGACATGGTGACGCATGGTGACGTTTTGCAGCGCTGGGTGCAAAACCAACAGTGTAAGCGGCTGCATGAAGTCAAACACGCCCTGTGGCTCTCTGTAGTCAACTAGCTGGTTGAAACAAAATCCTAGTCTGGATTTTTACTCTCTGAACCTGAATTACTGGTTGCTGACAGTGGTTGCTGAAGGTGGCCTGGTGGCTGAATGGATAATGTTGCTTCCTCCCAGCTGGGGGGTAGATCCTGCCTGTTCTCTCTGTGTGTGGAGATGCATGTTCTCTCTGTGTTGTGTGGGTTTTCTTCCCAAAGGTGAAATACATGCAATTATTTTGCATCTATATTTTAGCTGCAGTCTAAGAGGCCTCTGAGCACCTCTGCCTGCCGCTCTGTGTCTGCGACAGATATCGGCCTGTGAACCTGACCAGGATAAGTAGACAGGTGTGCTTTGCTTTAAATTGTAACTGACGTGTGGTAGGGCAAATAAATTGTTTTTGATGAATTCTTGCTTTTATGAAATTACTATCTGTATTAGATTCCTGGGTTGTGATGTCACTTTAATTCCTGGCCAGGATTAGTACTCATTAGTGCACTAGTATCAGCGAATGGAGCATTACAATCTGAAGACTCTAACTTTCTATGGCTTGGTTAGCCAAAGTAAATCCTATGAGACAGCAAATTCCATAATGAATGAGTGTAGTGAAAAGTAAGAAATGTATAGAAGTAATAAGAGTAATCTTAAATTACATTAATAATTGGACTTATACAATTTACATTAGCAATATATCTAGTCAATAAGGATCACTTTGAAAGAAATTATGAAACTTAAATCTTATAATAGTATAAAAACTATTTTAAAAATTTAAATAATAGTAAAAAAAGTCTTTTATATAAATGGCGGCAAAATGCAGTAAAAACACAATCATTCATAAATCAAAAAACAAGTAAATTTATGTTTGTTTTAGGCTAAATAATAATAGTCTTACCAGAAAAAACACTTGGGGTCTTGGATAAAAAACTTTTCACTGTTCGAATAGGAATTCCATTTTTTTCGTCTTGCATTTGTGCTACTACATCCTCCATCTGAAAAATGAAAAGTTGAGATTTTTTATGTCAGCCAGGATACTCTTGAAACACTTCTCATGTCCTTCCTGAATGGTATCATTTCCATAAATCTTAAATGGGCCGTTTATTTAGCATTTCTAAAAAGTACCATAGCACACAATTCATATTCTTGTCTTGGATCTGCTGCAATAACTTACCTTTCTGCAGACAAGCATATTGGGAGATTCATCCCAAGCACCATTGTTGCACTGGCCAAAACTGTTATACCGTGCCATAGTGAAATATGCTGAATAGCTCTGCTACTGTCAAATGCTCTGGAATTTATGGTTCTGTGTCCTGAAAGAGAAATCATTGACTGTAATGCAATTCCATTATTGTTATTGCCACTGCAGATATTAGAGCTAAATTTATCATATGAATTATGGTGATGAGGTGATTATTATGGATTATGCTTCCTGTAACAATAATAACAGTAGCAACAACAAGAACCATCATCATCATAATCATTATTATTATTATTATTATTATTTTAAAAAGCCATATTTACCACACTGACAAGTTTAGCCAAGACAAAATGTGTGGCACACTCAAGACAAGACTTTTAATATTAATAATATAGTATGCACTAACACTAAAGAATTTTATGTATTACTAATATTTACATATGATGTGATTTTATGTGATTCAAATCATTCTCAGTATTGTTTTTGACTTACATGTTGTCCGCGAGTTTCTGCAATCTTTCAGCAAAAATATACCTGATTAATTGTTCACAGCCAACTCGTGAATAAAGAAAATTGCAAATGTGAAGGGGTTATTGTGTATCTCCCACAATCGATGAACTTGAATTGCTGAAGAACTAGCCGTCACAGGAATTTTCATGATTTTTCAGATTATCTCTGATGTAGAATCAGATCGGTTCCTTACTTTGTTGCTCTCCGATATCCAATCCAATATTTTTTGCCGCTTTCGATAATCAATAATGAGTATCAGATTGGTGCCATCTCTATAGTGAACCAGTCTTGACGCCTGACTGATGTAGGAATAGCATAAGGTAAAGACGACCCAGATCATGGGAATGACCTCCATGGTCTCAGGCCTGCAGGTGAAACATCTGGTTTTACCCTAGATGGAGGGGGCACTGTCACAATTCCCAACTTTAGTAATCAAAGTCATCATGGACGTTCTTTGCATCAAACCAAATCCGGAAGCGTTCCCATTTAATAGAAATGAAGAACAAGTAAACAACAAGCAAGTAAGAAATAAAGGAACAAAGTATTTTTCTGCTACACTCCACATACACTGATCAGCTATATCATTAGAACCACCTGCCTATTATTGTGTTGGCCCCCATCGTGCTGCCTAAACAGCTCCAACCCACTAAGGCATGGACTCCACGAGACCTCTGACAGTGTCCTGTGGTGTCTGGCACCAAAACAATAGCAGCAGATCCTTTAAGTCCTGTAAGTTGCAAGGTGGGGCCTTCATGGATCGGACTTGTTTGTCCAGCACGTCTCACAGATGCTTGATCAAACTGAGATCTGGGGAATTTGGAGGCCAAGTCAACACCATGAACTCATTTTCATGTTCCTCAAACCATTCCTGAACAATCTTTGCAGCGTGGCAGGGCACATTAACTAGCTGCAAGAGGCCACAGCCATCAGGAAATACACTGCCACAATACTAAGAGTGTACTTGGTTTGCGGCAATGTTTAGTTAAGTGGTATGTGTCAAAGTAACATCCACATGAATGCCAGGACCCACAGTTTCCCAGCAGAACATTGCCTAGAGCATCACGCTGCCTCCACCGGCTTGCTTTCTTCCCATAGTGCATTCCGGTGCCACTTGTCCATCCACATGGTATAAAAGTGTGACTCATCAAACCAGGCCATCTACCTCCATTGGTTCTGACGCCCACATGGCCATTTTAGATGCTTTTGGAGGTGGACAGGGATCAGCATGGATTATGTGTTCTGACACCCTCTCTATCATACATTTGTGTGCTGCAGTAGCTCTCCTGTGGGATCACAGCGCACCAGCCTGCCTTTGCTGCCCAAGCACATTATCAATGAGCCTCGAGCGCCCATGACCCCATCACCAGGTCATCGCTTGGCCTTCCTTGGGCAACTTTTAGTAGTTACTGCCCACTGCATACCAGGAACACCCCACGAGGGCTGCCATTTTGGAGTTGCTAGCCATCACAATTTGGCCCTTGTCACATTCGCTCAGATTCTTACACCTGCCCATTTTTCCTGTTTCCAACACATCAGCTTCACAAGCAAACTGCTTACTTTCTTAAATTGTAATGGCGCCCGTGATAGGTGCTATTGTAACAAGATAACAAAGATAATATGTGTTCTTGATGCCTTGGCTGTTCGGTGTATTAAACATCTGGCTCACTTTCAAAAATCTCCAAAATAATCAGCTCCCAAACAGACATTTTAACTAGAACAGCTACCAAATACCTCATGGAGTAATTCAGGTGCAGTACATAATTTCTCTTGTTATCATATATCAATATCTTTTTCATTAGTTACAAAAATGATAGCTTGATTCTCATAACAAATAAACTTAGACAGCCATCTAGTGGACATATTAAGATATGCCCTGGGGCAATTTCCACATACAGTAGTTATCCATACCAAAAAACGAATTTCCCAATCCTATGTTATGATTTAAATTTGATGTGAAGAGCACTCAGACAACATACTGTACCTAGCAGGGTGCTCAGGGAATGTGCAAGCTGATGTTCTCAAGATGCAAGATTTTTATTTGTCACATGCATGAATACAGTGATACAGCAGCAGTGAAATGAAATTGCTGATGCTCTAGACTGCCATGAACAATATAGAATGATAACCAAATTAAATAACTTAGATTAGCAAAAAAGTATTCAGATACAGAAACATGTAAAAAGTATAGAAAAGTTAAAAGAAAACATGAGAACATATTTAAAGTGCAGGTTGCAGTTTAGTTAATTCTCTCAGTCCCAGCCATGAACCTCCAGAGGTCCTTGTCTGTGTACAGCCCCTGTAATAGCTTATGACATGGTGGTGAGTGTTTCTGATTATATTTCATGCCCTGGAACGGCAACACTGGATGTAGATGTCCTGCAGGCAGGGCAATTTTGTCCTGGTGGTTTGTTCAGGTGCACCGTATCATTCTCTGTCACTCTCTGTAGTCCTCGAAACTGCAGCTGCCGTAACAGGCAGTGATGCTCCCAGAAGGCACAGATCCCTCAGTCATAGTGTAGAAGATTTTTGCTGCGCAGAGGAGATTATGAGTTTCCTCAGCTGCTTCAGGTGATACAGTCGCTGTCTTGTTTTCTGCACCAAGGTGGGCGTGTGGGTTCTCCATTTCTGGTCCTCAGAGATATGAACTTTGAGCTACCTGGGGTTGCTGTCTCTTTTAACGGGAATCCCAAAAATCTTGAGAGGTGTGTACTTCCTCTGCTGCTCCTTCCTGAAGCCCATGACCATATCCTTGGTCTTAGAAGCATTCATGTCCGAGTGGCTAGATTTGCACCACAGAGCCTCTTCACCTCAACGAGGTATGCTGTCTCATCCCCACTGGACCTACCAGACCTAACAGACCTACCACCACATCATCCACGAATTTCACAATGGCGTTGGAGCTGTGCATGGTGAGATAAGCACCCCAATTTTTATGCAATTTTTCAACCTCAAAAAAGTCATGATGCATTACTATACCTTTGCTGTGGCACTCGCCAAGTCATACCATTATCAAAAATGATAAACCATACCATCCAAGAGGAGATGTTGACCAAAGCCACTCCAGTGACACGCCAAGGTGAAATCCTTCTGCAGCAGCGTTGAGAGAGGCTCTGTACCCTACATTCCATTAGCACCATGGTTTAAAACACTAGGATTTCATAATGAAAATATCACATCCAATATCATCATCATCATGATAAAAAGTGGTCTTAGCCTCACCACTGTGGAAGAACTTGAAATTCTTGATAAAAATCATTAAAGTTGTATGTGTCCAGTAGTGCTGTAGACCAAGACCGGTCTCGAGACCAATTTTTGTGGTCTTGCTCTTGTCTTGGTCTCGACTCAGTTTGGTCTCGATCTTGTCTTGGTCTCGGACATAGCGGTCTCGATGGGATGGGGAAAAAGGAGAAAACAGCACATCCTTACAACACAGTATCATTATTTATTACATGCCTCAATTCAAATGCAACCAGTCAGATGCATCTATTTTAAAGACGCTACATTATATACATTTTCTCAACGGACACTGCCAGTGCTTCACAGTCCACACACATCATACACATCACATCAAAGCGAAGTCGGCAAAGAAATGTCTGAAAATGTCCGCATGTACCCCAGAAGAGTAAATACTGAAAAATTCAGCACCAATGTCTCTTACCAGAAATCACACTTTGTAGTAAGCAGTACCCTAAAACACTGTTTGAGGTCATTCAATACCATAGAGGGGTTTAAAACACTAACACCATAACTAAAAGTTATTCAGATTAAATATAATTGTATAATTGTTGTCTGTTTAATCTGATATTATAATTATTGTGGTACAGTCACATGACATTTCACCACATGCAGATTCTTTTAATTTCCACCAGTCTGTCTGGGTACTTAACTTTTTATGTTTTTTTTTTACTTTGTTGATAAAGTTTGATGAAATTTGGATGGCATCTGGTTTGTGTTAATATTTAGTTTATTTTTACTCTAAAATATAATAAAAACATTATGGTATTAACCAAAGAGGAAAAACATTGTGTGGACAATGTATTTTGGTGTATTCTCCGGTAAGTAAAAGCATTCAGTAAATCATTTGCTTATTATTCATCATATATTATTGTATACATTTTGCTATCTTAATATTGTCCTGTTACATTAAGCCATTACTTTATTCTGTGTAGTAATGTTAACGTTACAGTGCTGTGCCTGTTTTCGTTCTTATGACAAATTTGGTTTGATCGATTGAGGTTACTGAAGAAGTGTCAGTCAGTAAAGGTGCTAAAGACAGAGAAGAGAAGGACTGACATTTCACGATGGCCGATAAAAATATTTCAACACTGAAAAAACTAAATGAGAGGGTAGAGTCAGCTCAAGACAGACACATCAGAGTTCCAAAATATACTCCAAAGAGGGAAGTGTAAATTACAGTATGGACAGGTAAGAGAGCGGGAGGTGCTAGAGTGGAAACTAAAGCAGAAGTCATGGCAGGCCTTGGAGGCACAGTGGAAGAGAATGGGCTTAAAGGAGCACACCTAGCTGTATGGGGAGGTTGGGCAGCCAGTGCTGTATAGGTGTGTATATGGTCTCAGGCCAGGCAGGGGGGACAGCAGGTACGGGGTGGCGGCAGCAGCAGTGAGGGATCGACGTTGATTTCCGAATGGCCACAAGGGGGGTGTATGTGGATGTCGTATTCCTTTATGTATCACACTAACCAGGACATTTTTATTTCTGCTTTTCAGAGCGCTCCACCCTGGAGGCCACATAAACATGGTGTCAATGGATTGTGACCCACCCCACCTCCTCAAAGCCACGGCCTCTCTCCTGGGCCATGAAATATTTTTGGTTTCATTTTTACTTGCATTTAAATATATAAATAATAAAATTTGCGCCATTGTGTTCTATGCTTCCCTGTTCACCACTTTAACATGCTCTAAATAATCCTAAACTAAATTTGAACGTTTAATTGGATTCACCATTATCTGAGGTCCATCCTTTTGTCTTCCACACCGAGACCCAGGACAGGTTTGCACTTAGCATAGAGACTAACCAAGCAAACACAAGGAAGTTGTGAGCTTCTCAGAGCTGGAATGTAAGGCTGCTGTTGGGAAACTGCTTTACGTTGTCCATCCCTTTTATTTTTGCAAATAAATAAATGTTATTTGCCTCTCTAGACATAAACATTCCGCTGATTGTTGTCCTACTTGGGAGATATCCTTAAGTAAAACAATCACTACTATATTGACTAAAAAAATTATTTATTTTAGCTGAAAAACAGTAGAAATGTGGATGAGGTCTATGTCACCTTTAGCTACAGAACACTCAAAGCTGTTATACTGCCTTTTGCTTTAGGGTAACGGACCAAATCATGGATCTGGATGCACCTCTGCAGGAAGAAAGGGGGTCATCCACTGGCTGCCATTCATAGGGGAAGCATGCCACACTTACCCCAGATCCCAGACATCTTAAGTGACCTTTCCCCTCCTTAGGAAAAGGGACCTTTAAGCAGGGAAATAGAAGCTTCTGCTCAGGGGATATCAGACTCTGCTGTGTGAACTTCTCCAACTTACTTGGCAAGAAAACAAGGTTCTTGTGGAAGTAACACAGGTTCGCTGGGAGTGGGTGACCTAGTGAATAAATATAATACGACAGCAAATAAATCAATTTACCTATAAAAAATCACTTATGTGCAATCAAACCAAATTCGTCGTAATAACGAAAACAGGCACAGTACTGTAACGTTAACAGTACAACATTACAATTAAGCATTGTGACTGTATCTCAATAATTATAATATAAGATTTAACGGACAACAATTATACAATTATAATTAATCTGAATAACTTTTAGATTAACAAGTATATGGATGAAAATAATATTTGAAATTGCAAAGAGAAACATATGCTAGTTACCTCGAAACTTGTTCGTCCACGTACCGTGATGTCTGATCCTGGATTAAACATCGAAGGGAGTCTATTAACCCAGTGTAGATAAAATATTGTAGTCCTTTTTAAAAATCTTTTATTAGTCTTTGGGCATGGTGGATTATGCTGTCATGTTTAGCCAATGAGTAGCCTTGGTGGGCGGGTCTTAGCTTGGGAGCTGTCAGGCTGACATCAGGGCGGCGCCTAGAGAAAACGGTTGGATAATGGCGGATGTGTGACGTGGTAACGGATTAATGTGAAGTTTTACTAGAAGGATCACAGTCGAGCGATACAATTCGAATCCGAGTGACCCGGTATTTGTTGTTGCGGGATAAAAGTCTGCGATAAGATTTGGGAGCATGTATCGACTTGTACTGTCTCACACGGAATGCGTAGCGATCGGTCTATGTTGGATACCATTTAGTCTGCAACGGAAGACAGTAATGCAACAGGACTGTTATTTAATTGTGGCCGATGACGGCGGGTGTGTCAAATTGTATTTTTCGTGTGTTCGAGTCGTATCCTAGCGTTGAGTGGAAGTGGAAGAGCTGAGGGATATCGAAGAGAACGGTATTCACGTTAGCTGAGCTGGGCCGCATGCGCCCTCCCCCTCCCATCATGTGTTTCAGATTTCAGGCAAACTGGTCTCAATCGTTTGTGCTGGATTATGCCGTTAAAATTTTTGTTTGTGCTGTTTTAGTTTAATGTTTGTTTACATGGTGACGTCATCAGCGTGAAGTTGGTCCCCATTTGCGTCTAATTTCCACCAGACCGATAGCAGTCGTGTGCGCTGCGTTTGTGCCGTTAAAGCTGTCTTGTGTGCTGCTTTAGTTTTTCATATATTAATGTGTGTAAGGTCCCCCCCCCATTTGCGTCTGATTACGACCAAGCAATTTTAACTGCAATCGTTTGTGCTGTTAAAACTGTCCGTTGTGCTGCTTCAATGCAGAGATGCTGCTTATTTACATGGTCATGTGACTCCGCCTTTAAGTTAGACCCCCATTTGCCTCCGAACCGGTCTAAATAGTTTGTGCCGTTTAAAAATCGTCTGTATTGTTATTTTTTCTGAGTTGTACCTCTTAGTTTATGCCTTTACATGATCGCTGTATAGTGCCCAGGCTGATGTTTCTCATATTAACAGTAGGTGGAGCGTTTGATGACTCCGCGACAAAGCGAATGTGTTGGACTTTAAATAGTGAACGCCTATTGGTGTTGTATGTTCTTAGGCATTGTAACGCAGGGGTGTTTTCATTTTGTTAACCCTGTTTCTCTGTTATTGATGACGACGGAACAAATTGTTCGGAATTGTTAAAAGGGTTTGCTCGTGCTATCTAATTTCTTTTGAGTTAATGGTGTCTAATTTAGCCTTACAATCTGAAATATTTTCCTTGATGCTGTGGGTTTTATAGCCTGCTGTTTTTATATCGAGTACATTTTTGGTAATGTTTGAGCACAACAGAAAGACCTACAACCTTTCCACTTACAACATAAAACATATTTGCACACACAAATACTGTGACTAAAAGAAGTTGGGGTGAAGGACTCGGATCCTCTCGTTACTTAGTCTTCCGGGGTAGGATAACAGCCGTTTACCCCCATACCAGCTTGTCCTGTGACGTCTGAGGCAGTCTAGTTGTGCATTCGTCAAAGCAAAACGCTGATGTTGGTGCCCTGCATCTTTCTATTGTCATGACACTTTTATGATGAGCTTCCAAAGGAAAGTAGGGTTGCAGCGATACCAGCACTGGGTTTCAGCCCGATACTGCGCTCATGTACTCATAAAATTCTCTGACTCCGATACTGCTTAATTGCAACATTGTACTAAAACTCAAAGCCGTGACATTTTTTTCTTTCTTTCTTTCTTTTTTTGCTTCCCAATCATATTTTGTCGTCTTGCGAGTGATTTGTCAGCCGGAATTTCCGGAAACATTTATAAGGATAAATGACAAGAAGACCGGCATTGGCCAATTGCCAAGTATATGCGGGGAATGTCAGCAGTTTGGACATATTTTAAGATAAGGGACAATGGCAGAAATAAAGCAGACTGTAAACTTTGTTCTGCTAAAGCAGGGGTCTCCAACTCCGGTCCCGGAGAGCTACTATCCAGTCGGTTTTCAGTCCTACCCGGCTTCTGATGAACCACACCTGTTCTCAGGTAAATACCAGGGCCAGGTGTGGCTCATCAGAAGCCAAGTAGGACAGACAACCTACTGGATAATAGCTGTTCAGGACTGGAGACCCCTGTTCTCCAGACAACCCACAAGCAGTAAAAAAAGAGGCTCTTACTCACTACATTGCTGAGTTGGTCCTGTCATACACTTAGAGACGTAGCTCAGAGTAGGGGTATAGGTTTCATTTTTACACTGGAGGGAATGGGTAATTAGTGGGTTGGGTTGTGTAGCATGGCCCAGTAGAGCCACAACAATATCTGTATGTAGAATTTTCTTAATATCATAGCATAAGTAACAGATATATTTTTATTTATAAAATTCTACATAATACGTAATTGCCTAAAACCTGGTTCTTGTGGCCGATACATGTGCAGTTTCGAAAAGCCTCAAACGTTTTTCGTATTCACTCTTAATTTAATTAAATAAATGCTTCGTACAGCATATGTCCTTATTCAGGTAATGATGTTTTGTTCACAGTGCCCCCAAGTTGAAAACCATGAATATTGGCAAGCAAGTGAAGAACATGAAGGACATACCAAAGAAGTCCTCTGTCATGACATTTGCATTTGCAATTGTAATCTTAATGCACATTTCAGTTTGTGCAGATGCACTCCCTGACTGCAGTAATCATCCACCTTGACTTGCACGCCCTGTTTCAGAGCTGCCCATCCAACCAGCAGCCCTAAAATACCATTGTGTTTCCCACAACAACTTTTGCAACTTACTCACTGAGCAGCAGACAGAAAAGTTGAAAGCATGACCGGACATTCTAGTATGAGGTGTTTATGTGTCATTCTTTGGCCGGATATTTGAACTCTATGTAATAAAACCCAGATTTGTACTCTGGTGGTTAACCATGTTTGCTTCACAGAAGTGCGTAGAATACCCCGGGAAGCACTGAAATACCACAAAGTAACGATCCACTGTGTTCCAGTTGCAAGGGGCTACACCGCTGTTTTACCTAGGTCCCAACCAGACACGCATATGATTACCCCAACTATGGTGCTCACAAGTATCTGGGATTCGTATTGCAGGGATGTCTAGATTTTTATAGTGAATGCCCATGTTGCACCCTAGGCTAGCTGTCAGAAGATGGCTGCCTAGGTAACCGCCTATGTTGCCCATAGGATTGCCCATAGTTGTTTGTGATTCCTGCATAGTGGGTACTGCTGCTGGTACAGTGAAGAAAAAAGTTCTGGAGTTTGAATTTTTCCCCCTGATCATTATTATCGTTTACATGTTGAGGGTAGGTGAACTGAAGGTAACAAAGTGCTTTCTAAAAGACAAGCGTTTGACTTTCTCTGAATTAGCTTTTCCCATACTTACCCAGCAGATGGAGAAACCGCTTCACACATTACCATTCCTTCTCAAACCTGGCATAATGCTTCTGAAAAGTAAGGAGGCTATCCATATTCTTATTTTCAACTTTCCAAAATCCAGGTGTTTGAACTACTGGAAAATCCATGGAGAAAAACAACTAATGCAATGCTTACCTGTCCAGGAAAATCTCAAATCCTCATACTTTTATTCAGTAAAATACTGTTTTAAGATGTCAGCAACCTAACGCTTATCTTACAGTAAATAATTGTCTATGAAAACCCAACTAGTATTTCCTTTTATCTGTCAACACTTTCTTACCAAACACTTCTTTTAAACAGATTAAGAAGCCTAGTGTAGATTTCAATAAACAATGTGCAAAAACTACCAGTACAGTATTTCACAATCAAAACCATTTTGACAGAATAGAAAAATGGAATATTATACAAAAAAGCATGTATATGAAGACTTTTTTGAAATACTGTTCCAGTTTATTTTCTAGCAGAACTTTTGCGTAGCAAATATTCATACGAAGTATTATATAACTGTTGACTTCACAGGTTATGGCAAAGAAGTATGGATAGAATTTTATGGGAAAATTATGCAATGCTTAGTGTATGTAAATCAGCTGATACATGTTAACATATTGTGCATGTTTATTAGGAACCCTTATAGAATTTGTATATAGAATTTCCATCGTTAAGGTAGATCACATCTAACCTTTTTTGATGTTCATGTACTAAAGTCGATTGATTTAACAGAAAAAAAGGCATCCAGTCAAAGGCAGGTTTACTTTTGTAAACATTTTGTCAATTAGGTCACAGAACACAGAAATCAGTACAGTAGTGGTGTGCAGAAAGACGACTGCACAATGCATGGATCCCCAAAGCAGTTCTGGAGATGAGGGCTCGTACATGGTGCTACGCAGCCATGCCTAAAAAAGTGGCATCTGATTGTATATGTCAGTGTGTGTGTGTGTGTATATATATATATATATATATGGATGAAAACAACATTCTGATACATGCTTATGCATCTGGAAAATGATTAACATAGTGAAAATGAAATATATGACTAAAATAGTGTTAAATTATTTCAGGGGGGAAAGATATTACTTAATACACATCTTAACTGATGTTGATTATAGAAGATAATACAGTACAGCTCTGTACTGGATAAACAGTTTAATAGATTTATTTCATGGTAACAGTGCCAGCGTGACCTGTGTGTTTCCTTGTATTTATTTAAGGTGATGTTGGTGACAGGTGTCATTTTACAGATTAGATGTTCTTGAAATTCCTGCTCGTCTTGACAGTACTTCATTACTTGTTTATTTGCTATGCTGCATGTTTCAAAGCAAAAGTTGCATGAAAATCCCGGGACAAATTAGAAAAGGCCATTGCTGCCTGGGCCTGCAGATGAGTGATCTTTGGGAAATCGGGCCCCCTGCTCTCTGGAGAGAGGAAGTGGAATGTTGCCCATTAGGTTGACCCCTTTGTCTCTCAAGAAAGGGACGCTGGGTTGTCTTGCTCCATTCTATAACCTTCTATCTTTCTTTGGTTGCCGATTTCAGAATTTAGCCAACACAGCATTAATTTTAGGTATTTAATAAGCAATTGTCTGCAGGGTTCCTCTATATCTCACAATGCAGTTACCCAACAATGCGGTCAGCTCATTGCTAGGCGTGCTTGGTCTGATGAAGACAGTATTATTGTTGCCTTTCAAGACAGATCTATAGTTTGACAGCATTTATCTTTTTGAAAATGTCTTTTGTTTCACATCCATGGAAGAGGAAAGCTGTGTCATCTACACTTTAACTATTCCTTAACCCGTTGTAAATAATATGCTGTTTTATGCAACAATGTTGAAGAACTTTTAAAGAAACTTGTTGAAATTTCAAGGGAAATATATATATATTTTTTTTTTTTTTCAAGTCCTTTGTAAATATTACCATAATATTAATACTGATAGTAACATTCAGTACTCCTAACACCATTTAAAGAGAAACCAGGGAAACTTTTATAGTTTTATAGTTTTATAGTACATGTGATTGTGGTTTTATATATAAAACACATCAAATGAATTGCATGTAAGCCCACGGATCAGACATGAACCAGTGTGACAAATGTTATTTTCCAAAGTGGGTTTATAGTTAATCTGAAGTACTGTTGGAGTTCATTATAATTAATATTCCATTGAATTCTGCATGTAGGTCAATTTAACAAACAATAGAATTTCTGATCTAAAAAAAAAAAATCTGTGTAAATTGCAGAGCTGCTCAGATTATAAGATAATGAGAAGGCAGCCAAAACAATAATACTAGATGTTATGCTTATCTACAAATGAAATAGTAATAATAATATGTAATGATATGCTTGGGTGGGAGAAATCATGAGAATGGAAAAGCCTTAAACTTCAGATAACTAAACATATAACACAACTATACAATGAAAAGACATTGGCCACAATCAAACTGAGAAATTAGAAACTATTCGTTACTAATGTTAACTGTAATCTTCAATTTCTCCTTCTCGTCTCAGTGTTGCACAAAAGCTACTTTGTATCTCTGTTATATAAAACACTGCTGACTAGATCATGTACGCATTAAGGATTTCAACAAGTTAGCAGATTCTCATTATTTCCAACTTCTTTCTTTGTTCTGCGCAAGATGCTGATCCCTTTGTCTTCCACGTGGTGGCTGACTTAGGCTGTACTGGTCATTGATGAAACGGGCCGGGCCGAAACAGAAAGCAGATGCTTTCTTTGTATACTTATTGAGCTTCCCCCTTTGAATCGCAGCTATGTAGCTTCAGACGGCAGAGTTCAGCATACCTTCATGCTGGGTTTGCAGCGCACTCTGCCCCTACTTTTCCTCAGGTTTGCCCCTTAATCCCATCACTTAATACCCTGAGTGAAGAATAAACTCAGCGAAAGCGCTATCATATTCTCTTGGTCCAGAGCCCCTCCTGTGTGTCCACACACCCCCTCAGCTC
The DNA here is from genome assembly GCA_019775895.2 of Stomatorhinus ivindoensis. Lineage (NCBI taxonomy): Eukaryota > Metazoa > Chordata > Actinopteri > Osteoglossiformes > Mormyridae > Stomatorhinus > Stomatorhinus ivindoensis. The sequence continues at coordinate 10,023,216 of JABFEB020000060.1, forward strand.
CCTGTGACCCCAGGTCTAGGGACGGGGGTCCCCTCGGGATTCCCTTTGGAAAAGCTACTTCTTACTGAAATTACATGATGCGTCTGATTGCATTGGTCTGGTAAGAACTGGCAAAGAATTCACAATTACCTCTATAATTGTGTCTGTATGTACACATTTTACTCCAGATTATTTATTTAAACACAGTGGCCAGGAATGCCGGGAAGAAATACAGGTCGTCCAGAGTTTATGACAGATCCAATCCCTAAGTCTGTCTTTAAGTCAAATTTGTGGATAAGTTTTTCAAATAATAATACAGCACTTAACTACGTATGCAGTAATAATAAAATTAACTACATACAGTACTGTACTGAACCATGAGCTGACAAACTTCTGACACTGTGACACCATGCAATGTTTTTACGAGCGTCACAAAGTAGTGTGGGTGTTAATCATTACAAAACATTGTACTTAAGTCAGATTTTTATTATAATAGACTTTATGATAGTCCGTCCGTAAATACAAGTATCTGTAAGTCAGATGTTCTTAACCTGGGGACTGCCTGTACCACAAGGAAAGAAGATAGTGTTCACAGTAGTTAATGAAAATAATTAAAAGGTTCTCACCATTCACTCATCTTGGATTTTTTTCCATGTCAGGTTGTTAGGCAAGCCTGGGCCAATTGTCTTTAACTCCCTTTCCACAGATGAAAGTAAAACCTGTGTACCAAATGGTGAAAGTTATGTTTGCCCTAGGTTGTAATTAGATAAACATTACATAAAGGATATTCAATAACTATGAAGCAGACTGGCACCAATGTGGTCATTGGGCACCTTTGTAGAAAAGAAAACGAATGAGTTTTTTTGATAAAGCAAATTGTCTTTCTTTTTTTCCCATGATCTAATGAGTCCTTTAATTTGCAGAAACATCTGAGGTATAGCTGTTCTTGCACCTGTGTTTGTATTCTGCAATAAAGTTTAATTACCAGAAAATACAATTATACACAAAGAATGGCACATAGACCTCAGTGACCAATTGGGTCATCGATTTGAATTGTTTGACTGACCCAGAGGAATAAGGAAAGTTTGAAAATCCCAAGTAAAATTGAGAGGTTTGTCACGGAATCTGCCAGAAAGAGATGTCATAAGTGATTACAGTGCATGAAAGGCTCCTGCAATCAAAAGTTCAAGTTCCCGCTGCAGATTAAATCTGAATTTTAATCTCTTTGTTTTTGACTCTTCATGAATCATGATCTGATTACAAGGGTGAGCAGTCACAATAGGGAATGGTGTGCTTATGTGTCTTGCAGAAGTTACACACAATGCTGGGAAAGGCAAATACAGCTGGCTTGAATGTTGCTCATCTACTGTGAGCATTGTCTTCAATGTACTGAACATACTGAAACTACTGCTCATTAATTCCAGTGGTTTACGCTTTTTGACCTTTCTAATGTAAGCAGACAGCTAAAATAGGCTTGGTCAAATGTACCATCAGCGCCACAGAGAAACACTGTCTTTGTAATATGTTTAATCTATGTTTGTCTTTTTAAAATAATGCTTAATTTTTTGAAAATGCTCATTGCTTCAAGATGTTGAATAACATGCTCCAACCATATGCACTGAAATACACAAAGGAAATATTTTATAACTTTCTACTAAATTTATAATGTTTAAGATTGTAGTGCATTCCAATATAGAATGTATCAGTTTTCATTATGTGTGTACATATCTTTTTGAAGTTTTTATTCTCAACAACAATTTTTAACACTTATCTATTTATTTGTTTGTTTATGATTTTTAAAATGGTTTTACAGGGTATCACAATGAACCCAGGCTTACATGGAGCCTATCACAGTAAGCCCAAGGCAGGTCCTACACTGGATGAGACGTAATGGCACGTTTATAAACTGCAAGAACAGCTGGTAGTGCTATGGGTGCAGTGCAGGGAACAATCCTGCATGGGGCACCAATCCATCGCAGGGCACACTCACACATGCTCACCTATGGGCAATTTTGTAACGCCAATTCACCTAGGTATATTTTTTTGGGGGGGGGGGCTGGAGTACTTGGAGGAAACCTCACAATGACACGTGTAGGACATGCAAACTCCACACACAGGACGTCATGGTGGCAACTTCATGTCTGATTGCAGAGGTGTGAGATAACAGTGCTAACCATTGCCCCACCTTTAGCCATGTACGTTTTTTCTTTATTTTTTGTTTTCCTATGTGTTTTTTCTTCTTTGCAAAACTTTTAAGTTGAAGATAATGAAGTAATTAAGTGGTACATGCAATAAAAGCTAATTAGCAATTCACATCAAGATGAATGAGGGCAGTACGGGCTGCAAGATGATCCTTTACTCACCAAATGCGGGGGCGGGGGGTCTGATGTCGGTGTCTCATATATGAAGTAGAGGTGCATTATATGGCTGAGCTGTGGCAAAGCCTTCAGCTTTGTGAAGGTAATCGAGGGATTTATCTGTCTGGACAGAAAGGGCGGGGCTGCTCTCCACTTAATGTGCCGCTGCATGGTTGCTGTCTGATGTTTTACGTTTAGCATCGTCACATTATTAATTCTGGTTACTTCTTCGCGGCATATATTTCTCTGCTTTCATTGTAGTATCAGGCAGATACTCTACATAAACGTAATTGTTATTAGGTGCTGTCAAATCACTGTCAACTCCTGGCAACCATAGAGACGGCATTCCACCCGAATTCTCTGTCTTCTATCCAAGTCGTCAGGTTTCCCAAAGGCATGTTCATCGTTGTGATGAGTTCATCCACCTCGTTGCTCATCATCCTCTCCCTACTTTACCATCTTACATTGTGCTTGCTACATGTTTTGATTAAAATGTTTAGCATATTAAATTTTTAAGTGACAGATTATGGGTGCATTACAGTAACTGACCTTAAGTGATTAGTCTATCCCTTAAACTTCAGTCACAACCATTTACTAAAAAAATGAATGAACCATAAATTATTATTGATATAATGATTATTCCATGTTTATTAATTTTGAAAATAACATTACCTGGAATGCTACATATTGCATGTGAAAAATAAGTGCATTATTTTATATATTTAATTTTGTTTGTGAATGATTGTGCAAAATAGCTTGACTATTTCCAATGTTTAATTTCAAGTTTTTTTTTATTCATTTTGATCGTTGCCAGTATTATTTTGAAGAAAGCATTAGCATTTCATAAAAGTAAATGGAAAAATATAATACAAGTAACAATACAAGATGAATGATATACCTGATATTTCCCTTTTCAATTAAAATGACTGATTATATTTTTTTATCTTTCATTAAAACTATACTTTTGCTTTATCAAGAGTTCCTTACAAAGCTAAGAATCACTGTTTTCTGTAATTAAGAAAATTCCAGAACGTTGGGGCAAAAAGGAACTCAAGTTGTTTCTCCGATTTACATGTGACATCCTTTGAGGTGGAATTAGGAAAGGGATCTCAAGCGTAAGTAGTTTGAGAAATTGAATTTGTTCTGATTCTTTACAAGTGAACGTATCTTGTCTGAGTGTGAGCACAGTTTCTGCAGGTCTCAGCAGGTTTGCACTGGGCCCCAGCAGTAATGTGACCATGATGGTAGTATCAGTTCATTTTGTATATCGATTCTGAAAGAAATATGCTCCTGTTATTTGATATTACCCTTCAGTTGCACATTTTGATCATGTGTGCAAAAGTCTAAATTACATTTTGGGTTTCATATTAATGGTAAAACAGGGAAATCCGCAGGATACCAATATATGTTGTCAAGAAAAGTAAAATAAAAGTAAGCATCACTCTAAAAAGTCAAAGAAGACTTTCTTTCTCTTTCATAAACTTTTTTTGTATTGAACATGTGTAATGTGAAATGCAATATTAATGCAATTATTTAATTGCTAAGTTTAACGGGGAGATTTTTTAATATATAAATACAAATCTGCTTTAAATAAATACTTATCCATATTTTATTTTGATTCCTCTTCCATGAAAATGCTTTTCATCACTCATCAGGTCTTCTTTCTACTCTTTCTCTAAATCACTCTGTACTTTCTGGGCTTGGTTCTTAATTATGAATTAGATACACAATACCTTCTACTACATACAGCATATCTTTGAGAAGCAGTGCCCTGTAACATTGTCTGTTAGAAACTTAAATAGTAATTTACTGCTTGTAAGGTTGTCAGGTTATGTGAGCGTTGCCTGTTAACTGTTATGGTATGCATAATAATCCTGATAATATTGTGTAACACTGAATTGGAACAAGCTAGGCAGTTTGTTAAGCCTAGTACTTGATGTGAATTGTTCCACTGTTCTTAAAAAATGCAGTTACCTCATCGTCAGATGGGTTTCACCCAGTCACAACCTCTTGAAAACAAAACCTCTTGCAATAAAAATTGTATGAAGTGTCTGAATTGATCTCAAGTGTAAACTGTGCGATTCTCCATGCCCAGAGAATGAGGAAGAAGAGCTGCAAAGAAGGTGTTCCCATGAGTACATCGGTTCTCGAGAGCTCGGTGAGTCAATCTGTACTACCACACATTAAGCTAGCATTCAGACTCAGGAAGTGTGAAATGCACATTCTTTTAAAAAAAAGATTTTTGGTTTGAGAGTGTTGATATATGTGTGTTATTACCATTTTAAAATCTACTGGCACCTCAGAATCATGGGGGATCAGGTGACCAGCAGAGAAGCCTCCTTCAGCTGACCCGTCTTTGGCCTTCCCAGTTTCATTCGTCTTTGTATCTACAATCGTTGCCCAACACACCATATTTGTATTATTATTTTGTTGTTTCTTCATTTTCTTTGTTTCCCCTGCTGTTTTAAAGACCCCTTTTTAACCATGTGCTTCAGATCTACTATCTGTGTCACTTGTGCATTCATTTGGATAAAAATGTCTATTAATAAATAAATCTAAAGGTCCCAAAATGCCTGTTACATTTCCATGCCTGTGTCCTATGGATTTGTTTGCATTTCCTGTCTGGAGAAGTACTTCGATTTACAGTTTTTACGTATTTGCATTTTTATATTTAAGCCTCTTCACTAAAGTATCAAATTAAGAAATTAAATACCTTACATGAACTGCCTTTGACTGAAATATCTTTTTTGTCAAGCTTCTGTGCATTAAAATCTTGCATTGTGATGTTAAAGAATTTTTTAATTTGTTAAAATCATTAAATGTTTTACGTGTGGTATTAGATCAAACCTGGAACAGATTTAATTGACTGTACTGTTGGATTAACTTTATTTATCTATCCTGTCGTATACCTTCAAACCATTTATTTCGGAGACGGTCATGTGGAAGAGTTACTTAAACTATTGTGATCTCTGGCCTCCAGAGTATTCTTGGATCTTGTGCATCTTTACCCACTGAATTCTTGTAATACAGTTTTGGATAAAATTATGTAATTTATAAAAAAAAGGTGATATGCAACAGCACTCTAAATATTACTTCACTCACCATAATTAGGCATCATGGTATTTCAGGGCAGACAGGATCATTCCTGGCTCCTTGCTGAAGGGGGTTGATGTCAGGATTTCCCCAATGGCTTTGGATAGTATCTTTAGGTTTCCGAGCGGATGGGAATCTGCAGGGTTTTAAGTTTCAAGCACATTTGACATATGTCAACTCCTGACCTTTTGCACCAAGTTTCCCAGATTTTTGTCACTCTCTAACTGCAGCAGATTAACGCGCTCACTTCCAAGGCAAATACAGCATGGAAGCTAGTCTGCCACAAAGACTGAAGATTTACAATTGTACTACTATAAACACTGGGAAAAGGATTGTTTTTCTCTCATTTGTGGGGGGGGGGGGGCGCTTAAAATTTTATTGTGAAAAAACAATCAAGCAGCATCAATACAGAGTAGTACGACAGGTCTCAATTCTGATTTTTCCACTGGCTATGAATTAATAATTCTACTATTTGTGTGCATTTTTCCTCACTCTAACATGAGTACTACTTTACACATTTTGGGCTTTTATTACCACAGGGAATAAGTTATCCCTGCACAGACAGTTTCCAGGTTAAAATGTCTGACTTACAGACAACTCGCACTTACGAAAGGACTGCCAAATATTATGTTTTATTGAAAATACGAGTTAAATACAGTGGGTGATAATAATGAATGTATGCACTACTTTGTGATGCTCATGAAAACATTGCATGTCTTCAGTGGTTTGTTCATTCATGATACAGAACAGTACAGTATTTAGTTACTTTTGTTATTACTGTATAATTATGTACTGTATTATAATTTTTCTAACCTACAAATTCAACTTAAATATTGTGTTTGTAACCTGAGGACTGGCTGCATGCACTCTAGCAAGACAGTTTTTTTCTAAATGAACCACTAGAAAGGTTTGCTTTTTTCACTGTCTATGTCTATAAAAGAGCATGAGAACGCCACACCATGTTCAAGAAGCAGGTGCACTTTCTTGGGAACGCAAACAAAGAATCTAAGGTTTGTGTTTAGTGAAAAGCATCAACAAGAAAATTCTCAGAAATACGCAGTTTATTACACAAACAATTTAACATCAACTTGAATACGCTAGGCAAGGCTTCGGCATATTCAGAAAGTTAATCCCTCCTATGTAACGAATAGAGACTTGGGTTCCCAAATGCAGACCACAGGGGATTGACTAGATGAGTGAGTGGGTTATCGTGGCTGGAGTCATGGAGCAGGAGAAGTCATTAGCCAGGGAAATCAGTCCTACGAACATGCAAAGTACAACGGGGGGGTCTCAGGGTCGCAGGAACTTGACAGGACTGGGTCGGAGAAGGACGGGCAGGAGGACACTAGAGACAAGAAAGGCTAAGGATGTCGTTGGAGATGGCCATGGGGACAAGGAGCTGGCTTGGCGGATATGTCGCAGTGTAGGGCTGCTCCCGTCAAGGATGTTCACCAGGTTTGGTGTTCTGGGTTATAATCCTCCAAGTCAGCCAGGAACTGCTAACCTCCTTGCTGTCAAACAGAACTGTGGACGGCCCAGATGGCAAAGGCCTCTCGGTGGAGATCCAGAGGCGTCCACAGGTGGATGGGTGACACTGTAGTGGACAGGATTGGTTTTTATAACAATTGAAGCAGGTTTTCAGACCACTGAAGGCTACCTTAGCTTTTGGGGTCCAGCAAAGGGAAAATTTGCCAGTGCGCGGGAGGGACGTCAAAGAAGCAGCTACTGAGCTAAAGCCATGGATGAACCGATGATTCAGATGGGAAAATCCAGGGAAGTACTGTGTCCTGCCACTCCAGGGGTGTGCCAGGATGACACAATCGTGGGATGAGGGGAGCACCCGCTGTTGATTCTCCCCATGGTGAATGGCTCCTACTTGTAGTGAGAGGGGAATGGTCTATTGTATGACTGTACCCGACATGTGCTGAGACCTATCCACTTCTCGTACATCAAATGGGGGCAACACCAGCTCCACTGGAATGATATGTTACTCGACAAATTTGATATCAACAAAGTGAGCTGCAGCAATTGAGTCATCGCTTATGAGTCTAGGACAGCATGGAAGGTACTATAAACTGCTTCTGAATGATGTTAAGAAATGAGGACACACCTGCACCTGGAGACAGAAGGAAGGCCAGCAAAGGGCTATCAGCAGTGAGCCCCTGCTGCAGCGCTCCTACCGGGGTATTGAGCTGAATAATCTGAGACGGGGCATCTTGCAGTTAGCGATGACTGTCTGCTGGGTCCATCTTGCTTCAGAGTGAGGTATTCTGCAGTGAATAGAGACTTGGGACCCAAATTCAGGGGCAATTTTTAGTGACTGTATGATTTTTTTTACATGTTAAACCCATTAACCCAGATGGCCAAACTTCATCAGCAACATAAATCCAAGGTCTACAGCAGGGGTGGCCAATCTTATCCACAAAGGGCTGGTGTGCATGCAGGTTTTCACTGCAAACCCCTAATTACATTACTAATTAGAGGACAGATTGGCTGAAGAATCCTCACACTTGAGTTTGAACAGCTGACCTACAGGTTATCCCAAAAACCTGCCTATACACTACGCTTTGCGGATAAGATTGGCCACCCCTGGTCTACTGCATCCACTGGCTGAACTGATCACACAATCCAGATCGAACTGCATTTTGGTCCGGCTTCAGAGCAGAGTCCAGCAGTTGATAACCACCACCATAAGAGATATAGAGGAGGGAAGTGAAGTCTAAGTGCTGAGCTGCAGTTGTCTGTCACTGCAGGTTTTCACCCATTCAGCTGGATGATTTATGCTCTTCCAGATCTCCTCTCTGACAGGCTGGGAGAGGTCAGAGAGACCGCACAAGGTCCCTACGTCAATGTTTAACCAGAGAAACATGAGGGCTGTAGAGATGAAAATTCACCCTGGATCACCCTAGCATAAAGAAGATGTTAATTGCTCCAGTTCTAGTACAGCTCCAGGAGACAGGTATGAAGCATTGAGTATCTGTTAGTCACTATACCTGGAATTTAACTAGAGGGATAAAACGCTGCAAGCAGTGCCTGGTTATGAAATTATCTGTGGTTAAAAGTTGCAATACAGAAGTATGTGTCTCAGAGGCAGACATGCAAGCTGGATGGAAGTACCCTAAATAATACTGTAATCATAAGAATCAGCACAGAGATGGCCTCCTTATTTGTGTGGGTGGGTGGTCCTGCATTGGAGTGTGAGAGGTTATAAGAACACTATGCAGAGACCTTTTTCTGAGCCTGTCTGTCATCACTGCTAAGGCTGGATAATCATTACGTTCCAGTCCTTCGGCAATTATCTTCAAAAGCCTTCAAAGGTATATTAGGAAAATGTTGAGAGAAATCTATGCACAGCATAAATATTCCATTATAAAAAAATATTATCTTACTATTATATAATCTCAGTGACTTCAGCTTTCTGTTTGTTGCTTTAAATGTATAATATTCAAGCAACAACGCAAAATATAAAAAGAAAGAAATTAATTAATAGTTTCTCCTGTCTATGATTCTGCTATTACCGTTGCTCAGAAGTCACCTTGATCTGTGAAATGTACTTTGACAAACAACATGCAAAGAATAATGCATGCAAAAGCAGTTATTGAAAGCTAAGGGTGAATGAATTGAAACATTGTATGACAATCAAATCATAATCCAGCAATCAGTAACCAAATTGCAAACATTATTTGACAGTTGATCTATGCTATTATGCGGTAATATATTTGAAAATGTTTTTATGATGCTATATTGCTTTGAATATAAGCTACTTACATTAAACACACTGGAGACACCATTTTCAGGAAAAACAATTAATTATTATGAATAACTGTATGTGTATATTCATTTATTATTCACTGTCATTTTTGCCTCTAATGAAAAATAATAATAATGTTATTCACCCCATAAAAACAGTATTCTTAACCTTATACAAATATTGTCTTGCCTCTAAATGTCTTTGCATAAGTAGCCACCTGACTTGCTACCTAAATAACATAATATTTAGCAAGAATAGAATTCTGTGCTGCTTTATTCTTTTGATACTGTATCCTAATTAACCATTTTAAATCACCCTTAAGCATGACCATAACTTTGTTGTATTTTTGTTTTTCAAGGATTTGCAGACAAAAATATTTCCCTCTCCCACCTTTTCACCACCTCTTTCTCTCTGCTCATTGCCCTCTTTCGTTTCACACTACCTTGCAATCTAGTGAGAGATACCCAGCAGAAACTGGCCTAACTACTCACATGAACATTTGTTCTCCAGCAGGGATTTAGTCTTTGCCAGAATACAGTATGTTTGCCAGAATACAGAATACTGTATGTTTCATGATCACACTTTATATATTGATATGTAAGCCATTGATGTGGAACAGTACAAAATGATTATAAATGACAATAAGCCAATTCTGACTTAAAAGAATCTGTACCCATAATATACTTTACAATCGCTAACTCTAGATGTGGACCAAGGAAATCACACAACTGCTTTCTAGCACATACTTAACACAGCAAAGTACTACCAGGAATTTGAAAGGCGTACTGCAAACATGCTGAACTTTCTGTATACTCCAGTGTCGGATTTTGTTTGTGAGCACAAATTATAACCTTTTATGTTATTGTGACACCCCTCCGACGCTTTCATGTTTAAATCTGTAGGCGTCTGTTTCTTCCTTCCCCAGGCAGTTGTTAAATGTCTTTCAGCGCAAGGTAATCGTTTGTGTACGAGACAAGGAGCGCCACCATTGCGTAATGATGTGGGGAAATGGGGATCTGTTCGAATTTTACTGGGAGATATTTCTGAAAAAAATTACCACCTCATACCTCTTAATGAAGAGAAGGAATACATAAGTGTCATGACCAGATAGAGCTTCACCCCACAATGGAGAGAAGTCATTTGTCAAGTTATAATTATAACGCGGAACTTACACTAAAGCCAACCAACAGTTTCTCATTAATAGCATATTGTTAAACAACCACTGATGGTTATCGGGCAAAGTCATGAGCTTGCAAACTAGTAAGCAGCTGCTGCATTATAATTTGCAGCCACTGCACGGTATACGGGGTTTCAGTCATTAATGGAAACAAGATATTATGATGTTGATGACATTTTGAATCCCTATAGGCTGACGGCACTGTTGCTGCAACCGCCATTATCCTGTCATAATGTCTGCGCTTACACAAGGCAAACATTATTATTAATATTGTTTTTAATCATTCTCTGACGTATCTTCCAAAGTTACTGGGGATATGCCATGCCTGCAGATGTTACACAATTGGCAAACAGTTGTTTATACTTTGGGGGCCAAATAGCTCAATGCATGTTTGTGATTTCTGAACTTTTTCCAGAATTAGGTGTCTGTTTTGGGGGGGGGGGCGGATATTTGCAGTCCAGGATGCAATAATACATTGATCAAAATACCCAGTTTATGGGAAGCATCAGTGGATTATCTGTGGGATAAAGCAGGTAAAACCCTGCTAATCACAGTAGGGGCTAGAAAATTCAGGTGGTAGGGTGGTGAGTGCCTGTCCCACCCCCTTCTTGTTTCTCTCAGTGTTTGAAGGTCAAGCAGATTCTTTTGTATATGACTCATAATTATATGGAGTATTTTTTCTGTATTATCACTTGGGAACATATGATTAGCTGGAGATGGACAAAGCATCCACTGCTTAATATAAAAGTACCACAGTTTAAAGATCTAACCATTGCTCAAGATATTTAAAAATGGCTGTAAAATACCCGTGCTTCACAGTGTTAAATAGCAGCTATATATCTGTAATTTAAATCTGGTATAGCACACGTTGCACACATGCAGGTGTACCATTTAAAAATGACAACTTTCAAAAGCATCTTTATTTCAGATTGGTAATATTACTTAATAGAAAATAACATAATGTGTTTAGTGAGAGTTATTTAAGGTAAATGGTAGTGAATTTTTGAACCCCCATAATCATATGTTAAATGAAATTGTCCTTGAAAAGACAAAATACAAATTTTCTAGCTTCAGGGTTTGACAGAAGGACAGAAGAACGTGTCTTAGAACACTCGTTAAATCAACTACCAGAAAATGTCTGGAGGGAAACAATGTTGCATAATTACAAGTAATTAGAGCAATTCAGTTATGTGCCAGATGAGCAAAGAGGTGAGGAGTTTTCATGTAAATGCATGAAGATCCTTGTGCAATCCACGTCTTTATTCCTCCTGCGTGGTACGCTTTCGATTTTATGATTTAGGTCTGCTTATTCTTAATTAGTATATAGTACGTTCCAGGGCTTTTTAGGGACGGGTGTTCCAAGGTTAAAAAGGGGTTACTGAGTACCTTTACAGCATGCATAAGTATACATTAAATAATTCCATTAAAATGGGTAAGATCCATGCACCATGCCACCCAGAATATAGTTACAAATAGGGCTACTTGAGTTTCCACTTTTCTAAGTACAACATGTATAGGTTAAAATACAGATGTATTGTTATTGCAGCAGTTTTGTGAAAGTGCTTCATATAACTAATTTTGGTTTGCCTCATACTGCAGGTGTTAATTCATTTTACTGTAATGAATAGTCTCTGTCAGCGGTTCTGACTGAGATGGAAGGCTATATTGATGAAGTACCACATTTTAGGATGTCAGACTCTCTTCCAAAGCTGAGATCTATACAAAATGAAAGCAGAAGATTGATGTATTCATCTAGCTGCTGGACTATCAATGTATCTCCATTTAATGGATCTCATCAATTTTCCACATTACGTGTCTTTCTACACTTGGTCATGCTTTGATACTGTATAATTTAGTAGTTTACACCAGCTTTCAATCATTTTGCTGTTACAAATTTCTCAAAGGGTGGTACGGTTTTAGTGCAGGGGTCACTTTGCATGTGTTCACCTCTGCATGTGTTGGAGACTGAAATGGAGATTTAACAATTTACATGACCAGAAATGTGTAAGTAATGATCAAAAGGCAAAAAGGTGATTCTGTTTCGACTCGTCACACATCACAGAAAATCCCAGATTGGATGAACAAGACCACAATAACAAGACCACAAAAACAAGACCACAATCACAGAAACAAGACGGCAACACATGAAGCTGCAGAACCTGTGACAAAGCAGGGAACGCTGATTAAAACACAGGAATAAAATGCAAACTAACCCCCAGTCTTAAAAACTAGTGCTGAGCCTTACACTCAAAGACCAATGACTGGACAATGCTCATTGTTCAGCTGAAAAAGATTCATAGACAGCCGTTTCTAAGAGTTAATCTTTCTCAATTATCTCATTACAACACAGCACAGGTATTACTGGAGCAAATTTTCATGAAAATTAACGCAGCTAGCGCAGATGTACCCAACATGACAAAGGACTGAATTAGAAAAACAGAAAATATCTTGTTTTTTTTGGAAAAAAAGAAAACCATTCAATTATATATTTTTAGCATGAATGTAATTTGAAATGTAATGTGTTGCAGAAGGTAATAAATGTTTCGATGCATTAAAGTTGGGGACACAGGAAGTAAAAAACTGGTACAACATGATAATATAGAGAGAGAAAAAAAGCTGAAGTGTTCTTTGGAATTTTTTGCACAAGCTGCATTTCCCAGTATGAGGCTGGGGGCGGGGTATCTTGTTGGGCATTGTTGTTATGATTGGCAGGAGGTCTGACACCCCAGCTGGGCAGTAAATCAGTAGCGGGTAAGAGCGTCCATAAGCACAATTGAAAAGGTGTCAATCAAAGAACCATGAGGGCCAGTGAAAGAATAGGCCAGACCCTAACCCCTGGCTGGTGTCACTGCATGCGGTCTTTGATTGGCATTGCCAGGCCAGGGAAGATGGATGGAACTGTCATCGTGGGCTGGATAATTGTGCCACAGCTACTAACTGGGTAGCTACTCTCTGACTCTGTTATTGGGTCAATACTAAACAAATCAGTGCATAATAGCCATATTTCTCATCCTCTGTTCTCTAACATTATTAAATGTCAGCTACGAATCTTTCATTGGAACTCTACTATAACTGAAAGTCCCAGAAAAGCAATTAGGGGCAGTTTTTTCTTCTTCTTTTCCTTTTCTCTATTTTCAAACAAAAAGGCATAATATAAAAGAAGCCATTGCACACATGACCCTTTGAGAAATTTGTAACAGCAAAATGTGTCTATGTTATATTTGTTCTTGTGCATTGAATGCTTTTCAGCCACTAAGAAAAGACCTACGGTGTCAGCAGGTCTTTTGAAATACAAGTTCTCTTCTAAGGCAATTCCTTCATTTGAAACATGCAGAAGAAAGTTAAAAGAAATTTTAAAAACATGTGCCAGTAAGATGCTAGAAAAAAGTCAGCATTCCTTCATAAATAATAAGAAAAATATACACTACATCTCCTTTTGGGAAATACACTTTAAGGGAATAATTATCTCTACATTATTAAACAAGGAATTTGCGTTGTTCATGAATCTAATATCTGTGGACATTTAAGGATAGCTCCAGTCAGATGACGTTGATTGATTTCTATTTCATATAAGGGTACTTTGTTTGTTTTTGTTTAAGTTTCATCCACAATATCTATTTAAGTACACATATTCTAAAATGAAAGCTTCAGAGTACTGAAATAAATGTCTTTCTGAATTTCATGGATTTTGTTTTGCATATACTGTTTTCTCAGCACTACAAAAGTCCAGAAGATTATTATATCGGTAGAGTAAGCTTTGGTCTTTGATTCCAAGCTTGTCACTATAAAACATTTATGCTATCAGCCATTAAAAATGAGCTGCCTTTGAACCCTTGTTCACTCACTATTTCTCCAAACGTAGGTACATCTGCACCCAGATGTAATGAGGCTTTGAATTTTGCCTGACAACCTATTCATCTACTGAGCCTCTGATTGTGTTACAGCGACAGGATGAATAGGACCAGCACCTGATCTGACTTAAACGCTATGATAAAACCATACCACCCTTGCCATTTCATCCATTAAATTAAAACATATCCATTAAATATCTCCAGCCAATTATACTGTAATTAAATGAACTGGGCTCCACTTATTTCTCTCATACTTCTTTTCTTCTTTCATACTGATATGGTTCTGCTTGAGGAGTCAAGTCCTTGTTTCCCAATAGAATTACCACAAGGACCAGGGCACTCAGCGGATGCCGATCCTGCATTGTTTCCTGCATTCCATTTCCAGAGTCCATCCATTGCTGTCAGTCTGGCTTTTACTACCACTTTTCTTTTAGAGGTACTCGGGTCGGGTATTGACATCCCATCTGGGCATATGTGTGGTTCCCATGCACTTCTTCAGTGGTACAATCTAATGGAACTATTGAACATAAGAACATAAGAAATTTACAAACGATAGGAGCCCATTCAGCCCATAAAGTTCATTTGGAGAGAATTCAACTAATAGCTCAGAGTTGTTAAAATCATATCTAGCTCTGATTTAAAGGAACCCAAGGTTTTAGCTTGCACTAAACAAGCAGGAAGACTATTCCATACTCTAACTACAGGCTGTGTTTCTCAAATCCAGTTTATAATGTTATGCCATTAATTTCAACATATGGCCTTGTATCTAATATTGAAGTAACTATTTGGTTGAACAGCATCCAGACCTGTTAGAATCTTATATACCTGGATCATGTCCCCCTTAGTCTCCTTTGCTCGAGGCTGAACAGATTCAGCTCAGCTAACCTCTCCTCATAAGACATTCCTCTAAAACCAGGAATTATTCTTGTAGCCCTATGTTGAACCCTTTCTAAGGCAGTAATGTCCTTTTTAACGTATGGTGATCATCTGCCTTTATTTCAGTGGAACCCATAAAATATCTGTACTTTATATTTCTGCTCTCTGCATGAATTACCTTACATTTGTCTACATTAAATTTCATCTGCCAGGTATCAGGCCAGTCACTAATTAAATCCAGATCCCGTCGTAGCCTCTCTGCTGCTAGATCAGTATCTGCTATACCACCCACCTTGGTGTCATCTTCAAATTTAACTAGTTTACTGTATATATTGGTGCCAATATTGTTACTGTAAATTAGGAATAACAGTGGTCCTAAAATTGAGCCTTGCGGTACCCC
Source organism: Stomatorhinus ivindoensis (assembly GCA_019775895.2). Lineage (NCBI taxonomy): Eukaryota > Metazoa > Chordata > Actinopteri > Osteoglossiformes > Mormyridae > Stomatorhinus > Stomatorhinus ivindoensis. Next base: position 10,038,700 of record JABFEB020000060.1, read on the forward strand.
ACTATGAACGCGGGCCCACTGTGATATTGTGCCACAAATAACTACCCTCTGTTTCCTGTCTGTTAACCAGTTTTCAATCTAAGATGCTACAGCTCCCTGCAGCTCTGAGCATAAGCAGGAGCTGTTTGTGGGGGACAACATCAAAGGCCTTCTGGAAATCTAAGTAGATCATATCATAGGCCATTTTGTGCTTAATTTCTCTTGTAACTTCCTGAAAGAACTCAAGTAGATTTGTTAAACAGGATCTACCTCTCCTAAATCCATGTTGGCTGTCCCTCGGAATGTTATTTGAATCCAGGTAATCTACCATTTTCACTTGAATTATAGCTTCCATTACTTTAACAGTTATGCAAGTCAAACGAATTGGCCTATAGTTTGATGGATTACTTCTATTAACTTTTTTGAATATGGGCATTATATTTATATTCTTCCAATCAGAAGGCACCACACCTGCTGATAAGGATTTCTGAAATAGTAAAGTTAAAGGTTGGCTAATAATATCTCTCATCTCTAATCTAAAATTATAGGTAAGATGCCATCAGGGCCTTGTGATTTATTTATTTGAGCTTAGCCAGGCTTTGTAACACATCAGCTTCAGTTATACATATATTGGTCAGATGAAGCTGGATTAGGAATAAAAGTCGGCATGTTACTTATGTCCTCTACAATGTATACGCATGCAAAACAATCATAAACTGATTATATATATCAATTACATTTTCAATTACAAGACGCTTATAGTATCCTGCAGATTAGTAACTTCAGCTTTTAGAGCTCTTTTGGAGTTAAAGTTTTGGAAGAAACGTTTAATGTCATCCTTAGCCTCCAATGCAATCCTCCTTTCGACATTCCTCTTAGCCAGTCTAATATTATTAACTCAACCTGTAGACTTAGATACTCCTGCTTTATTCTACAACATAATCAATAGCATTATAGTTTAATTTCCGTCTAACTTCATTAGATTGATGCTCATGCTTAGTAAATCCATGATAATATTGTCAGATTTAGTTTAGTAAATTATTGAAGCTAAGTTTATAGACAACCTGTAGGTTTAATTTCAATCCGAAAATAGTAGTTGACCATAAATGATATTCTGTTGAAGAAAAAGAAAATTAGTATCAAATTTAAATTATGAAATTTATAATGACAGACCACGTGGACACAAAATGTGTGTTGAACAAGGCAGGTTTTGCCTGCTACAGAAATGCATGTTTAAATGATACTTATGCTGATGGAAAACCAGGATTTCGAAATGTGTCAGTCCCTTAGCTCACATTTTCACAGCATTTGATGTTCCAATCAGAATACCAATATACACAAGTAATGTCTAGAAAAGTTCAGGATGGCAGTATAAGAGACTTAAGACAGACATAACATAATAGTTTTACACTATAATGTATATAATTTAAACATTGATTCTTTGACATCTTAAGACTTTTGTATAGTACTGTAGCCTTAAGCAGTTTTCCTTGGTTGTCAAGGACCTTTGCACAGTACTTTATATCTAATTTCAAAACTAAGCAAATGTAGTTTTGTTCCCATAAAATGTTCCAGAAGTGAATTGAAGGTATCCATCATAACTGCTAAATTCACACCCCACACATCCCAGAGTTAATAATAATAATAATAATAATA
>JABFEB020000060.1:10040434-10056429 GCA_019775895.2 Stomatorhinus ivindoensis
CCCCAATACTGAACCCTGGGGTACACCTGCAGAAACAGGAAACAGTCTTGAGGAGTGAGATTTTAATTGAACAAACTACACCAAGTTACACCAAGTTCTGCTCCTAGCATCACCACTTAGTACAGTTGCAGACTCTTGGACTTGTGTGATGAATTAAAACTACAGTGTGCCAGGACTGCCTTCGTTAAGGGACGTGGGGGAGCTTATGTTCACAAGGTCTGTCAAAGACACAATCCAGATATGACCAGCCTCAGGCTCATTACTAGAAGTCCAGTGCTGTCCTGCAGTCTTACCTACATGACACTTTAAGATTAATGTTCACTAAACCACTGTTTCCATTAGCAGGAGTAACAGAGCAGAAAACTATAGTGTGTCAGGTATCTTCCTACTGTAAATGATAAATGGGTCAGGGGGAGTGCTGGACCACTACTTGTCGGGCATTTCCACTTAACGTCATTGCAAAACCTGTAACTTGATCTTATAAAAAGGATCTTCAAAGGGAGTTTCCTCTGTGCTGTACAATGAACCCCCCCCAAGCTGAAACTCACACAAATGTTGCGCCTTATCTGTGGAACACTCAGCTTGTGTGTGTGTGTGTGTGTTTGTGTGTTTCTATATATATATATATATATATATATATATATATACACACACACACACACACAGTGGACACCCAATTCATAAAGCACACCTTAACAACACACAAACAAAAAGAAATATGTTTTCATTATTTAATTCCACAAAGGCAGTTTATTTCACAAAAACTAAAAAATTTACATGTGCAAAAGCATGTGTGTATTAATAGCTTGTGGCTCCTCCTTTTGCAGCCATTATTTCAGCTAAACTTCTTCTGTGACCTGTAACCGCTAACCAGTCTCTCACATCTGCTTTTGGGGAATTTGCCCACTCCTCCTTGCAGAACTCAGCCAGTTGAGAGAGGTTGGAGGGACATCTGGCATGTACCAACTTCTTCAGGTCTCGCCACAACATTTCAATTGGGTTAAGGTCCGGAGCCAATCCAGAGTGTAAATCCTCTTTCTCTGAAGCCATTCCTTAAGAGTTTTGCTGGAATGTCTTGGGTCATTGTCTTGTTGCATAATCCATTTTCATCCCAGCATCAACTCCCTGACTGATGGCAGGAGATTCTGGTCAAGAATTTGTTGATATGACGAAGAATTTATGGTTCCTTGGATAATATTGAGTCGTCCAGGTCCAGAAGCAGAAAAGCAGCCCCCGACCTTCACATTTCCACCACCATATTTCACTGTTGGGTGGAGGTTCTTTTCCTCATATGCAGTGTTGACTTTTCTACAAACATGTTGGTTTTGATCGTGACCAGATAATTCTATTTTGGACTCGTCTGTCCAGTGAATGGCCTTCCAGAAGACCTCTGGTTTGTACAACAGAAACGGCAGCTTTGTTCTTTTTTGAGAGCAGAGGCTTCCTTCTAGCAACCCTCCCATGAATGTCATGGCTGTTCAATTTTTGTCTGATTGTAGACGTAGATGTAGTGGGCGATGTGTGGGCTGGCCTTTACCTGATTTACCTGATTTATTATTTTTCTGGTGCTTCTGGGTGATATTTTTGATGGGCATCCACTCCTAAGTTGCTGTCATGCTGAGTGCCCTCCATTTGTAAATGTTCTGTCTTACAGTGGATGGATGGAGCTGGAACCTTTTGGAAATGGTCTTATTGCCCTCCCCAGACTGATGGGCTGTCACCACCCTCTTCTTCATGTCCTCGGATATCTCCTTTGTCTTGGCATTGTTGATTTGTCTGGGACCACAGTAGTTTGGTTGGTTTCCTCTGTCTTTTAATTAGCGCAGGCCAAACCCTTTCCCAAGGATGTCTCACTTCATTGGTCTGCTTAAATGATTAATTAAGCACCCAAATGTTTCACCTGTTACCTGCCTGACTTACTTTTGCACATACACTAACTCCATTTTCATGTAGTTTTTGGGTTACTTAAACAAGTCCCACTAAGCAAGTACATGCAATTGATAAACACATATCTGACATTTCATACATAAAAACTGGTGATGATAAAATAAGAAAATAAGAAAATCACGGTAAAACAACAGAAACATCTAAACTGCTCACATACTTTCATGCAGCACTGATCCAGGCCTAGAACCAATGAATGACCGTTTCCGGAGGGTGGGGCTGGACAGTGTATCTGCCTGGGGGGCCGGCGGCCGGGATCCTGAGGAGTTTCGCCGTGTGGTTGGTGCGGCAACGCGTTGCATCAGCACATGCTCCCCAACCTGACCTGACCTGTAATATATCATTAAAATCACTTACTATTTCTATCAAAAGTAAAAAGAAAAGTTTTTAAATCGTACAGGCAATCGCTGGGTTAAGACTGTCTCATAGACAACTTGTACTTACAAACAGACTGCCCTAAAGCCTCTTGTTCCTGCCCTCTTGTCAATCACTCACTGCTGCCTCCTGTTTGCCCCTTTGTAGATATTGTATAAAAGTGCTCCCTCGTCCTGAGTTCTGCTCCCTTGTCCCCAGTTCTGTCATTGTTACCTGTTCATGCTTGCGTCCAAGTGAACAAAGTCCCCTGTGAGGGTTCAGTCTGCATGGCAGTCTACATTCAGGTTGCTATTCCTTTGTTAGCATGACACAGACTTACCAACAAATTTCACACACGGACAGACTTACAGAGTGGAACTTGTTCATAACATGGAGACTACTTATATGTGCATATTAATTAATATTTTTGTACTAAATACAAGTGTCCTGTGTTCTGTAAGAGATCTTCAAGCATGTCCTTTTTGAACAATAAGTCACTTTTGAAAGGCATGAAAATTGATGCACATTTCACTTTCAAAATCCTTCTTCATATGTCATAGGGTCAAATTAATCTCTTAAGTAAATCATATAAAGAGTATGTTATTCTTTCATTATTTCAGTACTATATCTTTTGCTGTTTCACACAGCTTGACCATTTTTAAAAAGTCATTCTGAAAATTCTTGATGATTTTATATGCAAATTAAATATCTAGGATTTAATATCTAAAATTGCTAGTACATGCTTCTGTATCTTAATAACAGCCAAACACATAGAGATGAGCACGCATAGTGAGTCTCCTCTGTGCGTAACTTAGCCAGATGTGCATTCTTTAGAAATGTACACACTGGCCCATGTTTTTGGCAAAACAAAATTTACCGAATACCATATTTAAGAAGGTGGAAAAAAACTGCAGAGAGTCGCAGCATCGTGCCTTTTAGCTTCCTTTGCCCTCACTGAAAGCGGTTTCAGCTTGATCGCAGTGCAAACATTAATGGGGTCCTCTGAGCAGGCTACGCAGGAGTGAAGCCCTCCATACAACGCGGTCCTGGGCCTCCAGCAGGTGAGACAGGTGAGGCCAAGTTCAGCATACAGGACTGCAAGGGGCATGTTTCTCAATAAAACCCAGAACAGCAAATGAACAACAAATAATGCACTAGACTTTATCTCCTAGGAAGTGAGGTCTTTCATGCAAAGATCGAGATTGAGTGCTTGACTATTTTTCGTTTCAGAAATTAAAATTCAACCAATATCATCCATGGCAACGCTTAACTGGACCTTTGTAAAAAGCATTAAGAATAAGTATTTCCAAGACTTGTTTATTAAATTATGATATTGTGTATATTATTGTTAATGGAAGATATGCTAGTAAAGGATACTATGTATAATCTTTAAGGGCCAGTATCTCAAAAAAGGATTAAGACTAGTCTTGGACTAAATTGCAGTTTCAATGGAGATTCACCATTGTAACTCCAAGCTAGTCTAGGCTTAGGCTTAATCCTTGACTGGGAAACTGGCCATAAATGTATCAAACTAGTTTGAATGACTTTTACTACAATTTTTATTTTTTATTTAATCTTGTAGCAATTCATTTAGAGGATAATAATGAAATAATGAAGAGACCAGGATTATATTGTAGGCATTAGGAATAGGTATGGAAATACTGATCTTATCCATTTCGTTGTGGATTTATTTCTTTTTTTACCTGCAGAGCAATATTGTTATATGATCCTTGAGAAAACATGTTTTGGAAAATAGCATGAATGTGATACAATTTCAGTTTTCAATAATATAGACGTGTAGAAGGTGATGTGTTGAACAAGAATAGTCGAATACATTAAAATATATCAAAGCTAGTTTAAAGGCAGTATTAATGTTACTTGTGGCATACAATGTGAATCCAGTAAGCCAGTAAAGCCTGTGGAGACCAAATGAGGTTCCATAATCAAAAAGCAGTTATAATGCAAAAACAAATATACGGTCAAAGCAATGGCTGAAACATGCACTATATCACTTTTAATATAATTGTTGTTCACTGAAAGTTTTGTGCTTCAATGAACTGATGCTAAAACAAAAGTGGATGCTTAAAATAGCAAAAGAATTTGTGCCCTTTCAGTATATATTTGTAGGTATTTTTCCTGGGGATAGAAAAAAATATCCAATGAAGAATGAAACATTCATACATACTTTATACGAGTTAAACTCACACTCCTTTTGTAATGAGGGATTACTGTAATTAAACGTACAATAAGCATGTCCAGAATTACTGAGATTTTTGTGGTATAAGGTGTGGAATATGATATAATGCAACAGTGATGCTTTTTAATGGATTTATACTTTGCCATGTCATTTGGGCTGGTTCGGTGAACATTTAAACAAGCTTATATGTAGGGACTTGTATTCATATCTATGTGCATAGACTTGAGTAAGTGTGATACTTGCCTGGGTTGTTCACTAGCTCCCAACCAAAGCCAAGATCCCGGGGGGGGTTATGCTACGTTTGACATTCATTGGCCTTCCTCGTACAAATTGCTGTGCTGTGGGCGGGTGGACGGACCCGAGAGCTTTTCCTGACTTTGTTATTTGGCAATGGATGGCTCAATGGATTAAGGCTCCTCTGCTGCCCTTTTGAAAAGAAATTCTCTAATGGAAGAGGGTGCCTTTGACCTTTGTCGAATTCTCTCCCTTTTCGGCCTTGTTCTTGCAGTACTGAAGTTTCACCAATTTGACCACCTAACCATCGCCTCAGGTAGATTCCCACAGGTGCCTGCAGTGGCCACAACATTTCCTTTTAGGACCAGTTCCATTCATATTTTATTGACTGAAGTTTAGGACAATAGAAGGAAATGGAATACGTCTTCAGGTGGAATAAGGAATAAGTATCTTGTGACAAGCATTATAAGTAGTTTATTGTTCTTTATGTTTACAACTTAACATCGTTTAGAGCATAGGGGGTGATGCAGGTTAACATGCTTCCTGTTTTACATGAGTCGTTTTGTCACCGTTGTTTTCCAGTAGTTATTTTTTCCTTATAAAATACATGCATGTTCAAATTATATTGAAACTTTTAATTAGCAAAAAACCTAAAACCAAAATTTTAACAATGATCCTGTTTGTAATTTTAAATATGCTACCTGAAATTTATTTATAAAACTGTTCAATTGAGTAATCTCCATAAAAAAATAAGATTAAACCAGCATTGTGACTACTTATTAAGAACAATTAGAAAAATCATTAACAGTTTATTCATATCAAAATTCCCAGAACCCAATCCACTTTCTGTTCATTCACAGTAAATGAACAATTCGCATTTGTTGTTCCGTTAACAACACATGGGTCATGATTTTTTTTTTTAGTTTAAAAATTATTTAAAACCATATTAATGTTCAAACTGATACTCATCAAAAAACTTCAGTAGCAAGGTCTAACTTATATCTGAAATATCTGAAGACTGTCACCAGCTTATGTTCACTTTAGTCACAGACAAATGCCTTGTGGTACAGCTCTTTGATGAATGTGTTTATTTTTAATCGGGAGGATCACATATGTGTTGAAATGTACTTGTGGGGCAACAGGGTTTTTTTTTCACAGAGGGCTCATGGGGGGGGGGGGGTGGACTGCCCCAGTTCAAATTAAGCCCTTCTTCGGTACACTGACACTTCTGAAAGATAAGGAAGTGAGGCCAGTGGTCAAGCTTTACTTCCTCAGCCCGGTCTTTCCCCTGGGGTCAGCCCCGGCACCAGGTCTGCTCCTCTCTGCAATAGCTGATGACAGGCCGAAGCTCACACAAGGGAAAGCCCTGGTCAAATCAAAGCAGAGGAGCGTCAGGAAGCAGGGGATTCGACGAGAGACCACAATGAACAGATGGATCGGCAGGAATGGGCCCTTTTGAAAGGGACCTGACCTGAGATTGAAAGATCATGATCTTTCTGCCAATCACCTGCCGACTAATGGAAGCCAGTCATCTCCACAATGGCTTGCCTTGCCCCCCCCCACCCCACTCTTTCGCTTACTGTCAGCAAGTCCTGGAGGACTCTCCCAACATGCTTACATCTCAGTCAGTGACCCTGTGACACTGCCACTGTTTCTCCCAGATGTTCCCACTTAATTACTTCCAACTCTATATTTTGTAATCAAAGTTAGAAAAGTTCACAATTGTAAAATTCAGAAAGAAATGTATTTTTCCAATGCTTGGTCAGCTTATTGTTTTAAATAATTCTTAAAATTCATTTGTAGCCTCAAGATACCATAATATTCTGTTTGAATTTTTTTCCAACACTTTGTCCTAAGTCTCAACTACATGACTGTGCATTCGACTGTGAAAAGCACAGTGAATATATAATACAGAAGGAAGGAACTATAAATATACAGAAAAGCTCCCCAAGTCTGTGAGAAGCCAATTATATAATATATTGGAGGGTAATTTTGGGGAAATGATTCATTCCCCCATGCATGTGTGAGTGATTGGTATGTCACTGTGCCCTGCAATGGGTTGGTGCCCCATCCTGGGTTGTTCCCTGCCTTGCACCCATAACCTCCAGGACAGGCTCTGGACCCCCCGCAACTCTAAATAAGTCAAGTGGACACAGAAAATGGATGGATGGATGGATGGATGGACTCTTTTCCCCAAAGTGTTTCCTCAGTCTTTATAGTAAGTCTTGGGCTTCATTGCTAAAAATGTAGACTGCCTTATTCTCCAGCTTCATGATTGTGTCAAGACTATCAGGTACCCCTCATTTATTGGTTGCCTGGTTAAATGTCAACCTGCCCCTCCTATCAGTGCTGAGTCTTCTGAAACTGCATTGCTCCCGATTTACTGTGTAAAAACTGGGTGGAGTAAGCAAACATAAATCATAAGTAGACATATCAGCTGTCCTGTGCCTCCTAATAACAGGGAAATTCATTTGAAAATATCAAAAAGTGATACAGAAACCAATAATAAAACTGCAATTAAAAAAAGACTTGGAGAGTAAACTGAGTAGTAAACTGAGAGTAAACTTTATAACACTCACAATATTATTGTATTAATCTAAATCAAAAATAAATACATACACTTGTATAACATATTTATCATAAAAGGTGGAATATTTATATGATGTTATAGGTTGCATCTTTTATATTTACTATATATAACATGAAATTGTTCCATTAATCAATTAATTGGTTGACTGATTAATTGCTTCAAAATTACTTTTTTTAACTAATATACTATATTTGCTACCCCCACTGTCCAAAAACATGCTAAGGTGAATTGGAGTTGCCAAATTGTCTGTAGGTGTGAATGGTGGATGTGTCCTGCACTGTTAGTTTCTTGTGCAATGGAACTGCAGGTAAACTTAGATTGTGTAAAAACAGAAAAAATAAATTGTATTTTTGACTTTTATGTTCTTTTTTCTTTCGAGAGAAAGTTATACTAGTTCATCAGCCAGATTGAATATAAAGACTGACCTTGTTGAAATTGTGATATTATTTAATCAGCGTACTGGAGCTGCAGAGTGACATCATTGAAATGAATGGTAAATAAAGATAAGAAACAGTTCTGGAGATTTCACTGATTCTGAAGATGAAATGAATGCGCAGTTTACACGACAATGTCACAACAACAAGACTAATAAATGTCATACCATCAAAGATTAATCCATCAACGAGACAAATGTGGCTGATGTACAGTAACAGAAAATAAAACTAATGGCAGAGGAGTCTTGAAGTGTGAAGTTCTGAGGTATTTGTCAGTTGGGACTGTCTTGCTCTCAGTCCTTCAGCCAACATGACTGTGACACAGATTATTTAGTCTTGCCTGTTAATTCTGTATTCTGTATCACATTCTGTCCAGGCTGTTCCCTGCCTTGTGCCATATCCTTCCTGGTAAAATTCTAGACTGACTTTTGCTCTGGACTAGATACACAATTATGGATGGAAAGAGGATGGATAGATGAATTAATCCTGTATGTTTGCACAGGGTGGAAAGAACATGATAATTTACAGAAATTCAATATTAAAAATATAAAATGATTAGTGTATAATCATTTAAACATAACAAGTGAAATATCCAATCAGTACTGAATATTGGTGCCTTATGACCAGCCAGATTCATTGTGTTTCACCCATTGACCTTTTTACCAGCTTGCTCACTACAGAGGTACTGAAAGCTGGCTTCCTTGTTTTGCCCACAAAAAAGAAATCATTCCATTCATCTTCTAGCCACTTATGCAGAGCTGCGTCAGCTGGGGGGGTTGGGGGGGGGGGGGGGGTGACACAAGGTGACAGTGCCGCCATCTGTACTGATGTTACCCACACAAGAATTAAAAAATGAATGAAATTGTGGTAATTCCTCTCAGAATTAAAAATCACTATTCTATGGGTTATTTACAGGTTTATCAGGTCTCTTTCGTGAATGAATTGTCTATATAATTAATGTTGTTCTCCAGGCATTAAACTTTTTCTGGAATTTGTGACAGACATGTTGTATATTGATCTGATTTTAACTCTGTGTGCGTGTAACAAAATTACTGCTCAGACTTAAGGGTAAATTTTGATTTCGAACCGATATAAAAATTGTTATAAAACTGGAGCATTTAAAAATGTCAGGTCATTTTGATGGTTGCCCGAATATATGGAATTAATTTCGTCCTATTATTATAAGCTTATTTATTTCTGTTGATCAAGTTGTCATTTGACAAATTTCCTTAAATTAATCGATGACTCTTCGTTTTGTTTTAGAAATAACTAAACAAGACGTTGATATTTGTTCTAGGAAATATTGCAAGAGAGCCGCGAAAACGCCCTGTGTCGCAGCAACAGGTGTTTCTGTGAGCTCTAAACGGAAAGGGATGACAAAATAGGTTAGTAATACTGCTCTATGAATGATATATCCTTTATCTACTATGCACAAATGAAATACATACACGCACACGCAAACAGACGCACGCACATATAGGCACACAAACATATTAATTCAAAAGTTAACGGATATAAAATATTATCCATACAAGAAAGGAACGTTGTAGATTTTAAGGACATTATGAAATCATAACAGTAGTTAAAGTGTTACGCGTATTTTTCTTGCTTGGAAAGAAACGATTCGGTAGCCAGGTTTTCATGATTGTTCTTTCGAACTGCTTACGTTAAACACGCACATCGTTGTACAACCTGCAGATCTATTATGCACCAATGCTTTAGTATTTTTAGCATAAAAAAATCTATTTAGATGTCTGTTTTAACATTTAAGGAACTGAGTGCATTCGTGAGATAACTTAAGGACAGACGTAATTAAAGCTGATTCGTTTTCAAAGACCTGTTTTTATTCATTTCGAATTGTTAAAATTGATGCGTGTGGGTAATATGTTTATTTCTGTCAAGGAACAACTAGCTAAATATAATATCAAACAATGTTGTGAAGAATCACTTTGCCCAAAGATCGACTATCACCAACTTATACTTCAGCCAATCCGTGGGTCCCTACGATTGGTTACCTGTGTCCCCCAGGGTCCCCCCTGTCATTCTAACGTCGTTCACCGCAACTAATAGTTTCCTCTCTTTCTTTCAATCTCCGAACGTGGTCGCTGGCCACAGACCTGACTGCAATGCTCGCAGATTTATGAACCCCCCCAATTTAAATATTCAAAAACATAGTAGGCCTACGTCACCTTCGAAGGTGGATCATACATTACGCCAATATCTATAAAGTTCCGTGAAAACGGAAAGCAGAAGATTCCAGTTTGGAAAGAGTTTCAGAGAAGAAATCGTTCAAAGGGCGGCGTAAATCCGAGGTTTATAAGAAGTAAGTACAACACCTTTTTAGCTATCTGCTGCTTCCGTTAGATCTCCACAACACATAAAAAATGCAGCGCAATAATTCCGGACACAGTTAAAATGTAAAGTAACTGTTATCAACCAATTATTTTCACTATACTGAGGTATATGAGGTAATGTACAATATATGGTGAAATATTAGAGGTATTGTGCCTTTTAGTTAATATTCGTGCATATATAAAATCAGAAGCAATCAATATGAAAAAGTATTTCAGTAGGTTTAGTCTAAATGTTGCCAGTCCCGTAAATATTGATGCGATTTTCAAAAATAAAATAAACAAATAAGCATATAAGCCATTAAATAAACAAGCAAGCAAATAAATGTCTTACCGGTATTTGCCATTTCTGAAGTACAAATAGAATGTCGATAATCGTATATTAATTTTTACTTTTCTTTGTTTAATTCAGATATTTGAAGACCCCACAAAACGCTCCACTAAATTCGTTTCCTTTTTCTCTTGGACTATATACTCCGAAAAAAACGCAAAATATCTGAAGCACAGATTTTTAAAATTGCGGTCGTGGTTGAGATGCTTCTGCTGGACTTGAACCACATCTCAGCCATGGCTGCTGCGGTCACATCGCTGCTGTCTGCGCTGCTGTTGCTCCTCATCTCACGGCACTTATGGACCTATCGATGGACTATAACACGGGACAAGGAATGTAAGTTACCGCTTCCCAAAGGCTCAATGGGCTGGCCGCTCATAGGAGAAACGTTCCACTGGTTCTTTCAGGTATGTGACAAAATGTATATTTTGCGTGGACACAAAAAAACAACTGAAATATACTTAGTATTTTTTCTGATGTTAGTTCTTCTTTCATTTCAACTTGAAATCGTATTACGTATTATCTGTTCCAGTCTTCTACTATGAAACTCACTGAATTTTTGGGCATTTTCAACTTTACGTCTGATACTGCAAGTGTGGGCTTGTTTCAAAAGTAGTAGGTAACTCGCCCGCTTACTTACCGTAGGAGTCAGCTTCAGATCAGCTGCATGGAGAAAGCATGCATTCCTATCTAGGAATGTGTCATATTCCCGCGCGTGGCGTATCATAAGGGAGAATTAAGGAAAAGGAACTTAATTAGTTATGCGCGCTTGAGTTTACCACTTCATTTATTGAATTCCGTCTTTGGCAGGGTTCAAGTTTCCATATGTCGAGGAGGGAGAGGTATGGAAACGTATTTAAAACTCACCTTTTAGGCAAACCTGTTATCCGAGTAACAGGTGCAGAAAATATACGCAAAATTCTCCTCGGGGAGCACAACTTGGTATCTACTCAGTGGCCTCAGAGCACTCGGATCATCTTGGGACCCAATACCTTGGTGAATTCTATTGGGGAGCTACACAGACAAAAAAGAAAAGTAAGAAATGTCTATGCCGCGCCGAGTAACTGTTTCGATCAGACAGGGTTTCATAGGCTATATAGGATTATATTAAATGCATCAGACTGTTTATTAAAGACGTGTACCCGGGATAGCTTGTGCTGTTCATGCAGGTAGTCTGTTGTTCATTATCTTATTGTTGTTATAACCTCTTTACATGTGGCGATACTGAATAATAAATACTACTGCAAAACGGACTGATCAAACAGTATTGCATCCTTATTGGGTATTTCAAGTGTGAACTATACTTTGGCTAGTTTGGGTGCATAGCAACACTCATCTGACATAAAGTTGATGTAGGCCTAATAAATCATTTAAGCTGCTGTCATTCGAGCATTTAAAAATATTTTATACATATTAAAAACAGGAGTATTCTGTTGGACTACACGTTTTGTGCCATCTGGTATATTTATTGTTCTCTTCTTTCTTTAAAGATCTTGGCCAAAGTGTTCAGCCGCGGGGCCTTGGAAGCGTACATGCCCCGCTTGCAAGGTGTTGTCAAGTCTGAAATTGCCAAATGGTGCTCGGCGCCCAGCTCTGTGAACGTGTATAACGCCGCCAAATCTCTTACATTTCGCATTGCAATCCAGGTCCTGTTGGGACTGAACATGGAAGAGAGCCGTATGAACCACCTTTCCAAAATATTTGAACAACTAATGAATAACCTCTTCTCGCTCCCGTTTGATGTGCCGTTCAGCGGCTTACGGAGAGTGAGTATTTCTTAATTTGGTCTACATTGCTGTGCCATATTCTGCTAAATCTTTATTCACGTTATTCATTATGTAGACATTATTAAGCTGTTAAAAATGTTACGAATCCAGTAAAAGATCGCCAAACTAGAATCAGATAAGACGACTAGCAAACATTAGCTTGTTATATTAGCCAGCTTCCCAAATGTTTTACTGCACAGTTTTAGACAAATGTATTATCTATTAAATTAACTACATGAACATTATGATTTTCCTAGAGCTTTTAATACAATCTATCTGTATTTTCATCAGGGTATTAAAGCTCGTGAAATTCTTCACACATGCATGGAAAAAATTATCGAGGAGAAACTCCGAACTTATCAGACTGAAGGTCACATGGATGCATTTGATTACATGCTGAGTAGCGCCAAGGAAAACGGCCAAGAGTTAAACGTTCAAGAACTGAAGGTAGCCTATCAGAGAGTGACATATAACACTAAAGAATTACGTGCTTATGGAAATATTTGCAGTTTATTTATTGTATTTAATAAATAAAGTTATCACTTGCATAGGTCCATGAATTGTTCTATAAAACGTGTCAATGTGGCTTATCATATGATCGCAGTAGTAAGTGTAGGTAATTTAGGCCTAATAAATATTGCATTGCTAATGACGAAGACTTGTTATGTCGTGTCTTCGAACTGCAGGAGTGTGCGGTGGAGTTAATATTTGCTGCCCATTCAACTACGGCAAGCGCGTCTACTTCGCTCATTCTTCTGCTTCTGAGACATCCGATGGTGGCTGAGAAAGCCAAACTGGAGTTGAATAAACATGGGCTTGCACCCTGTGGTCAGTGTCTGCTAAATAAAGGAGACGAATTAGTTTGGAAACCCAATCACTCCCACAACCGGACAGAAAAGAAGAATCAAGAAAATCGCACCAAAAAAGCAGGTTCAGAAATGTGTCCGCCAGAAACAGTTTACTGTGATCCAGTGATGGATCCCATTAAAGAGACATCAAATTTGGGTTCTTGTCAGCCTCATTTAACTTTAGAAAAGTTAAGTCAGCTGCGTTACATGAACTGTGTTGTGAAGGAAATGCTCAGATTTCTCCCACCTGTGTCTGGCGGATACAGGACTGCACTGCAAACCTTTGAATTGGACGTAAGTCTTATCAGAGATATACGACATATGTTTAAGAATATAGCCTTTGTTATGGTCCACGTACACTTCACCCTTTCTTTTGATCTGTTGGTACAGAAACCATATAGCTGACATAACAAACCTAGGCGTCCTGAATACAGTGAAGCAGGTGTCGCTTTTAAAGCGGTATTATGTTCGCAGACAGGAAAATCATCCACTTAGTTGTTTAGAAAAAGTGGTTCACACAGACAATTTTTTTGAAAAAAGTAAATAGAGATCAAACAAATCTCATGTCAAGAGTGTTCTACTTAACATAAAAAAGAATGCTGTACTGTAAACTTGGTTTAATTTATTATTGGCCTTATATGAGTTTCTTAAAATGAACACATCAGTGAAGTGGACGTATAGATTGCGAATATTCGAATCGAAACGGAATTGTTGTCTATAATATGTCCGCTTATTTTTTTCTTTCTTTGGATAGATCACATTAGATCACTTATGTGTATATCTGCTTTAATATCACTATGTAATAAGCTTACAGTAGGTTAACAGGTTAACTTTTATTGTGTTGTGTTTAAAGGGCTATCAGATCCCGAAAGGATGGAGTGTCATGTACAGCATCAGGGATACCCACGAAACAGCTGCGGTTTTTCAAAGCCCCGAACTCTTCGACCCGGACCGTTTTGGGGGTGACCGGGATGAAAGTAAGAGAGGACGCTTCAATTACGTGCCATTCGGTGGTGGGACCAGAAGCTGCATCGGAAAGGAACTGGCGCAAATCATACTAAAAACACTGGCGGCGGAGTTGCTTTCTGCGACGGAATTTAAATTAGCCACCGAAACTTTCCCTCATATGCAAACTGTGCCTGTTGTCCATCCTGTAAATGGACTGTATGTTTATTTCAAATATACAAGCCTTATCGAAAACCAAGTCTAGACACATTCATTATAGTAAGTTAGTTGCTTTGCGTCTTAAATTATTGTATTTGTGATTGCGTATTTTGTGTTATGTATTGTTGTTACGAACATACACCTTTAAGTAACAAAAATATAGGGAATTGTGTTTTAAAGCCAAAATTAATACTGGAGTACTTTTTATTGAATCATATCTTCATCTCTCTTCCCTTTGTTCCAGAAGCTTCTTTTTGCAGAAAATTGCTCAATAATAATTTTCTGAATGGTTAGGATGTTATTGAGAGAATATAATAAGTGTTAAATGTTTCGTCCTCATACAGTATGCAGATTTTTTAAGAAATGAAGGGAAACTTTAGTAATGTACGTAAACTAATAGACCTAGAATAGGTAGTTCATGTGTTTCATAGGTAGCATGTAAAATGTCCAGATATAATTATCCCGCGTAGTATTGCAATTATACAGTGAAATAAACAAAGTTGTTTGAAAGCATAGATAATTATTTGTAATCGATGTTTAGCGTAATGTCGCGCCTTAATATAGTTTATGTAGAGCTAGACTACTTACTATGCCTCTTATAAGACACATGCATATAAAATGTGAAACTTGTTGAAAATGCTGTGATATCACTAAAGAGACGAGTATGGGTAAATGGAAGGATCAACATAGCTAATAGCACTTTTCTATCTATATAAACAGTATGTTTGAAATCGATAACGATGTTTGTTTTGTTGGCAGTGGGATCATAAAAATGACTTTCAATTGTATCAGATCTTTTACTATTTATATATAATTATCTTATTTTTTTACTCTGTGTGGAAATGTGAATGTCAATGTGATTACGATGACGATTTATGAGTTCACCTGCCTACTTCTGAATAAAAAATCGTTTCACTAGCTTTAGAGACAGTTGCACCTTATGTTGTAGGCTATAATAACTATGCAAAGCATTTTAGGTTCGAAGGATGTCACGGATTTCATCTTTCTGCATTTATAACTGAGCAACAGTGTAAATATGGTTAAATACACATCTGTTCACAACTGACACCGATTGGATAAAAGTAAAACCGAATTAAACTACTAATCCAGTCCTACCTAATACAAAACAAGTGTATAGCGCAACAAACAAGTGTCTGAAATAATGAATCCAAATATGTGAATCCATTTGTGTTAGGCTATAAGTAGCTTAATAAGAATTTTCTTAATTGGCATTTAACTAGACACTATATCGGATTATCTTCAGGTCATTTGTAAAATTAACTACACAATTTACTGAATCCAATTTGAATTTCCGTGTATGAGCAGTTAAATACTGAACATGTATATTCGACACAATGTGTTTTTTAGTCAATGCTCTGAATAGTCATTCCAGGTCTAGAAAACTGACAATAGCATGGTAAATAAAAGGATGTGGTAAAGGCGTGTTTGGCACAAATATTATTCCTAAAATGTTAACAGTAATAGCCTACCTGATATTGATGTAGGCTAATGCAGTCCTTCAGCTGCCATACTATCCAAATGACCTCACAGAGATCACTGAACCACCTATCTATATGTCCATTTCACCGGCTGTAGAGATGACGGTTTAGTTAGCTTATGTAACTGTCAACTGCCTTAACTTGACAAGGCATCCTATTATTGACGACAGTAGCCTACATATGCAATTTTAAGCACTATATAAATTGAGATTAGATGACGAGATCGCACAGGAGAATCACCGAAACCAAACAACCTGAAAGGAAAGTAGGGAGAAAGTAACCC
>JABFEB020000060.1:10061514-10086998 GCA_019775895.2 Stomatorhinus ivindoensis
CTTACATTTTGCCCAGACTACCTTAAATCCGACAAGTTACCCCGATAAGCCAGTAACCCCGCTTCGTAGTGCAGGCCCCTGGATTTATTAACAAAAACAAATGAATAGCCAGAAAATAAAGGGGCTGCGAGGGGTCAAAACAAAATGAATAAAGCTGAAATCAGGGCAGGGCGCAACACTGGGAGCACAATACTAAAGGCAGGGAAGTACTCAGGAAGATTTCAGTAATTAACAGAGAAAACGACACCACAGGGAATCAGTACAACAACACAGGGTAACAGCCATACAGCGATTCAGCCACAACGAACCAACAAAGAACAAAACAAAAGCAAGCACCTAAATACACAACTTACAA
Source organism: Stomatorhinus ivindoensis (assembly GCA_019775895.2). Classification (NCBI taxonomy): domain Eukaryota; kingdom Metazoa; phylum Chordata; class Actinopteri; order Osteoglossiformes; family Mormyridae; genus Stomatorhinus; species Stomatorhinus ivindoensis. The sequence continues at coordinate 10,061,870 of JABFEB020000060.1, forward strand.
GACGTGACACAGGACAGGTGAAACCCATAACTCAATTAACATGGCAAAAGGACTCGGGGCAACAAGGAACAGGTGGGGTGCATTACAAATAAGCACCACTAGAGACTAGGGAATATTAACAAAAACTGAGGGCTGACTACACTACAAAAGACTAGGAACACAAGGACTACAGATCATAATCAGACAAGGCGCAGGCACAGTAGAACAAAAACAGAGATACAACACAAAGACAAAAATAAATACCAGACAACAGGGAAAAATAAAGCAATAAATTAAACAAAAGATGAGGCTGGACTCAAACTTACAACAAAAGACAGCACTGCTGAATAAATGGGGAAAAGGCCCAACCCCGACAGCTGGTTACTTGACCTAAGAAGGGCGGGACTAGAATTGATACGGCATATATCAACAATATAAGAAGGAGCCTTGAACAGAATTAATGAAACTTTAAAATCTACTCTATATCTAACTGTCAGCCAATGTTGAGGTTAGCTCAGGAGTACAGGTTACGTGTATCCTTTTCCTGGTACCAGTGGGGAGTCTAGCAGTGGAATTTTGCACCAACTGAGGACAAAACAACAATGCGTGAGGGATACCTATGTAAAGAGAATTGCAAAACTCTAGCCTAGAATAAACGGCAGGATGGATGACTGTATCTCATAGTTATCTTAAATGATTGTAAAGGATACAGAAAATATCTAGAACTTCTTTAAGTACAGTTGTAAAAGCTATCGGTTGCTTCTAAAACTATCAAATTTAACTCACTCTCAAGAGGACAACCACAGAAGGACAGAACAAGAATTACCTCAGAAACTGCCAGTTAACCACATCTCAGATTACAGCCCAAACAAATGACTCGGATTCAAGCAGCGGACAGATGTTAGGATCAACTGTTCAGGGGAACCAGTGGGATAGGCCTCCATGGTATATTCACTGCCACAAAGAACAGCAATAAGAAGATACTTCCTTAGGCAAAGAAACACAAGAAGAGGGTGATAGACCATTCACATTTGAGGATTCTGGTTCCAACTGCCATGTTTTCGTGTGATGCTTCAAAAGTGAACGGATGAAGTCTACATATCTGGTTCCCACCATGAGGCACGGGTGAGAAGGTGTGACGGGAGGAGGGCTTCGCTTGTGACACTCTTGCGATTTATTTCGATTGTAAGGCACGATTAACCCCCATGGCTACCGCAGTATTCTGCAGTGACACGCCAACCCATCTGGTTTGCGCTCCCTTGGCTGTGATTTGGTTTTCAGCAGTCTTGAAGGACACCTCCAGGCTGTGTAAGAAGGAGAATGATGGAGTAATGCAGCCGATGACCTGGCCTCTACCGTCACCTAGTAGAGATGTTTTGGGATGAATTGATCCAGAGAGTTAAGGAAAAGCAGCCAATATGGATTCAGTATATGTGGGAACTCCTTCAATTTGAAGAAGTATGTGTGTGTGAACATTGCATTATGTGGACCACATCTCCCCACAGTATGATAAAACCTTGTTATTGTGATATTGTGTTAAGATTTGGGCTGGATAGGGGTTAAGGTCGTCATGTTGGGATTAGAGTTTTCCCCATAGAAATTAGTAAAAGAAAACACAGTAACTTGAATGCTTATTTTAAAAATCCCAGTAACCTGAGCACTTCACTGAGAGGCGTAAGTCTGCTCAAGTGCAGTAAGCGTTAAGCGGAGTCTAAATCTCAGGAATAGCCGTGTGCATTATTGAGCAGGGTAAGTTGAACCGTCCCAAATGTTTCACAACATTGAATATCCATCCAAATGCTTGTCCTATTCAGGGTTGCAGGGGATCCAGAGCCAATCCCGGATGCTACAGGAGCAAGACAGGGAACAACCCAGGATGGGGCACCAACCCATCGCAGGGCACAAGGCAGGGGACAACCCAGTATGGGGCACCAACCCATCGCAGGGCACAAGGCAGGGGACAACCCAGGATGGGGCACCAACCCATCGCAGGGCTCAAGGCAGAGAACAACCCAGGATGGAGCACCAACCCATCACAGGGCACAAGGCAGGGAACAACCCAGGATGGGGCACCAACCCATCGCAGGGCACAAGGCAGGGGACAACCCAGGATGGGGCACCAACCCATGGCAGGGCACAAGGCAGGGGACAACCCAGGATGGGGCACCAACCCATCACAGGGCACAAGGCAGGGAACGACCCAGGATGGGGCACCAACGCATCGCAGGGCACAAGGCAGAGAACAGCCCAGGATGGGGCACCAACCCATGGCATGGCACAAGGCAGAGAACAGCCCAGGATGGGGTACCAACCCATCGCATGGCTCAAGGCAGAGAACAACCCAGGATGGGGCACCAACCCATCGCAGGGCTCACTCATAACCCATTCACTCACACCTATGGGCAATCTGGTAACTCCAATTAACTTCAGCATGTCTTTGGACTGCGGGGGAAACCAGAGTACCCAGAGGAAACTCCAAAATGACACAAGAACATGTATACTCCAGACCATGGAGCCATGGCAGAGACTCAGACCCTGGTTGCAGAGGTGTGAGGTAACAGTGCCAACCATGAATCAACTTCAATTCCTATTTTTTCAGTGCATGCAACCAATTACCATGCTCTTCATACATACCAGCTGACGCCATTCTGAGTATCACTGGTCGATACAAGTAACACAGCTTGAGAATCACTGATTTTAGCAGTGCTATAGTTTGGGGCCGTGCCCGTCTTAAGGAAGAGTCAAACCTCATTGTAACTCGGAGTAGCTGCTCTCTGTTTCAATTACTAGCCATGACCCTTTAAGACACGAGCCATTCATACAAAAAAGGGGAGGAAATTTAAACATGATCCACCAAGGTGAAGGATAATTATTGGCTATGTCAGACAACATCTGCTATTGCAGCATTCCTCCAGTCAGCTCCTCCAAAGGCAAGCTCAGACCTCCCCCAGACTTCATGACTGACACAGGCCTCTGGCTGTTCTCTCATTCACACTCATTTATTTCCATTACAATACGTGCACCTGGCCTGATGCCAGAGGAGCAGGGAGATTTAAAAATGGTATTTTTTAAGAACAGTAAAGAAATGATCTGCATCTCTTTGTGCACATGTGTGTGCTTGTCTTGGTGTGTCACTGTCAGGCTTCCAGAAGTAACTTAACAGTGCAGATGCATAGTTTCTGAACATTCCGGATGTTTCTTATTATCACTAGAGGTTCAGCTCACCCAGCAGTCAAACCTGTAACATTGAATTACCTAATGTAGTATTTGTATAATGCAAAGCAGTGTACTACTAATAATATAATTATAACCTTTATATATGCTCCAGGCTTCCCTGTGACTGCGATCGAGATAATCGATTAGAAATTGGAAAAATAGATAATATTCAAACAATTATTGCAAATCACATACAGCAAATATTACTAATTAACAATGTGGCCTCTTGTCTGCAGGGTAGAGGTTCCTGTATTTGTGTGGGTTTCCTCTGGGCGCTCCAGTTTCCTCCTGTACCGCAAAAACATGTGATTAGTTAAATAGGTGTTTTAAAATTGCCCGTAGTTGTGAACTTGTAGCCTGCAATGAATCTGCCCTTCTGGGTCACTGCCTCCGTGTACAGCATACGTTTATGGGAGATGGATGAATGAATGGACACTGCAGATAAAACTAGTCTGTATAAAATCAGCAAAGCATCCCTCACCACTTGTCCTATTCAAGGTCATAAGGGCTCCATAGCCAATGGGCACAAGGTGGGGAACAACTCAGGATGGGGCACCAACCCATCACAGGCTACATTCACACCTATGGGCAATTTGGTAACTACAAGTAACCTCAGTGTGTTTTTTGGGGGGAACCCCATTATGACTCAGAGAAGATGCAAACCCCAGCAGAGACTCAAACCCAAGTGTCAGCACCGTGAGGCGACAGTGCAAACCACTGCACCAATCTTGGTACCCATAAAGCACTATTTTCTTAAAGTACAAATTTTTGGTATTGTATTTTTTTAACACATATTTGATATTCAGAAAATTTATATTTAGTAATTATGTTAAGTGTTAAGTGTTAGTGTTATTTTAAGTGTTAAAATAATCTGAAAGGCTTTTTAAAACACTTTTATGAAACATTTTTGCTGGCCTAAATCTCTTAAACACAATGATGGATAACTGTTCGATTGTTGTGTTAGCTCAGAACTACTCAACAGCTCACTGTGAAACCACACTCATAACAGTCTTCGTCCATGCATTTCCAACAGCCTGACAACCTTAGACATGTAACAAATAGTACTTTCATATATTCATGCCCAACTAACAGCAAAGCTTCACATTTGCTGTTCATATATAGTCAGCCAAACACAGAGCTGATACTTCATCCATCTATCTTCTAATTGCTTGGTACCACAGAGTGTCTCATATAGTCCTTGCTGTTTTGTTGTTAAGGATTCACTACAGTACTTTTAAAATAGTTTAATGCCCAGTTCTGTTAGGTCCTGTTACTCAGTAATTGAAAATCCTTCATAATTTATATCTCTGCTCTTGTGCCCTTTGCATCTTGGGATCAAGCCCAGGATCACTGTAACCCTGTACTAGATGAATGGCTTTCAAAGACATTTGTATAGTTTGATTTTTTCCCTCATGATCGTTTCCTAAAATTGAGGCTCAGACCAAATTGCTTTATTTTCAAACATATAAGGAAATAATGCATTGTGGCTGACTGACAGATTCTAATAATTCATCAATTTGTTTTACTGCAAGGATGAAGTTATTTTTTTAACACCTGTCATGGAAACACTGTTCCTGAAGTAAATAGTTCTCGAAGTTGCAGGTGATTTTTGTCATTCGGAAAAATCAACAAAGACAAGCTGGCTTTGTGGCTGAGGTCAGAGGTCATCTTACATTATAGCTTCCTGAAGTGGTACCTGTTAAGTGGTGCCATTAAGAAGGAGACCTGGTGTCTAGTGTGGGTTAGTAAGCTGCAGATCAGGCTTCCTGCTGGCTCTAAACAAAGTAATTATCCTGAAAATCTTCATGAAGATAGGATTATAATGAAATGGTAGAGTGGTGCATGTAGCATGTAGCAGGAAGTGATGTCACTCTGCCGTTTCTTCAGGGTGAGAAGCATGTTTTGGTCTTCAGCTGTGTATCACAGTATGAACAGCCACAAATGAATTTCAATCTATGTGATAAAATCAAGATCATACCCAATGATACTGCTTGAAAGGCAGTGTTCCTCAATATGTGCATTGATTAATTGCATTTCAGATGACATCATCTACAAAGGAAGTTGTTTTGTGTCCTGTATTGCTTTGTATAAGGCCCCTGTGACCCTACTGGATAAGTACTGGATAAGTACTGGATAAGTGGAAGGAAGTTGGATGGATTCCATTGTATAAATGTCCCAGTACTGCTGAAATGGATTCCAGATTATACGTGTCTGTTTAATAGTCTTTAAGAGTGAATTCCTCTGCCTTGTGCCCTGTGCTGTCTAGGAATAACTCCATGCTCCTATTAATCCTGTACTGATCAAGTGGTTGGAGGATAGAAGTGAGTTTCCCTGTATTGTTATTATAATCGGCATTTGGTAGTGTTAACTTGGGTCACGGAGTCCTGGCTGCACAGACAAGACAAAGATTTCAACAGAAGATATCAGGAACCTGACAGGTGGAGCCTCGGAGTGGTGCAATGATCTGGCTGCAGGAGTGAAACCAGGGTATTTGGGTTAAGTAGTTCATGGTTTTGTTAGGTGAAGTGCTTTGCTTGTTAGGAATCTGACAAAGAAAATACCAGAATCAATTAAAGGAGCTGGTCTGATCTAATAAATTTAAGCTGATAGGTCTGGTATTTGCTGAAGCTCCAGTGCTTCAGCGGGTGGGTCTTTGTGTAACTGCCAAGTTCATAATCTTAGTAAACTGATTAGCAGAAAGTGTTTTGTGTCAGACTGGCATCCTGTGCAACATGTTCTATAACCAACAAGCAAATGGGGGGAAGAATGAGGCAAATGAGAATTATGTGTTTCAGCACAAAAAAAAATCATTAAATGCTTAGTGAATATAAGCGCAACATTATAATATATGATATATTATAATATATCATAATTATCCAGCCACTGATCCAGTATATTTCCACAACATTTTCAAAGGTGGTGGTAACTGTTAGTTGAAATAAAAAAGATGAACTTACAAAAAGCAGAAAATATTGAAATTTGATCTTAGTCATTCTCAATAGACTAGCAATAGATTGGGGACGAACGGCGCTTAGAAAATAGCCAGGAGCAAAACTGGCTTTCCGGTCGATCAGGTTCACATCTATCACTGTGTTGTAGCTGATGCATTGCAGCCACAGTTAGGAAGGCACTGGCACTGCAGCTGCACTGACAGGAAACAATTTATAGGGTGTAATTATGATCAGAAGCTACAATAAGTGTGAAAACAGCCCACTAAATTAGGTCATATAGCGTTCAGGAGTTCAGCAGAAGCCACAAGGTTGAACCGTAGCTAGGAAATAGGTCTCTTATAGCCCTGGTCTTAGACATCACTAATCCACTTAAATCACAGTGACAGAACATATTTACTTTTTTGTCCAACTATCATTTTGCAGCTTCTCAGTTGCTCCTAGGAACTGTAATATCCACAGCTGTGAGAACATTTCCTGGGTGAGAGGAATACACATTTTAATTCCGCAATGTGACAGCAATCGCTGTAGTTCCCTGACTTGTGCAACTCCTGGAAGTAGAAAGGCTATGAAGTGTGATTATAGCAGAGGGGTGACATGCAAACCTTGGAAGTAATAATGAAGAGTGTTCGATACACTCTGTCTTAATGGTGCAGTACTCAATGACATATGCTTAGAATCAGGTTTTTCCTCATGCAGGACCACCCTCACCTTCGTGTATAAATTCACCTGCTGCCAACGACATAGATGCTACTCCCCACTATGGGGGCTGAGATTTATCAGGGGCATCCTTGATATTACCTGCTACTCATAGAATATCATGTGGTCTTCAAGGGCCCGCAACTATTTTAGACACAGGAATGGCTAGAAAAATGAACATATTAACATGTAGACCCCTGGTTATATGTTATTTTGTTGTCTGTTTTGGACTTCAAGCAATTGTTTCTATGACACCTTCCCTAGTGAACTGTTCTACTGCGATTCCCCTGATTAATTCTTTCCTCCGTATTCCTGCATTGTTATCCTAATGTATGTTAAGAAAAGATAACTGGAAATGTTCAGGATTCCAAACAAGAAAAAGCTGGTGAGGTGTGGTGATACTCCTGAAGACATAATTGATTTATCTACAACATCCATGGAAACTGTTCTGAATCATGGACTTCAAGGACTGATTAAGTCAGGGGTACTCAAATAGTAGAAACACAATGTAATCTGGACCGTGCCATTGCCCCGGGTTGGCAAAATCTACAGAGGGGGACCCTTGCCCCAGTCAGTGAAATTTACCCCACCCCCACAGTCCTTGGCTAAGTGTAGCTAATGCATATTAGACCTCGGGGAAAAAAAATTAAATACTACTGATGATTTAAACACAAACTCTTCACTTTGTTGTGGGTACACACTAATACAATCATTCTAGGAATGTGTAACTGATCCTTCCGTATTTTAGCTAAAGTATGGCACAGAGGTACCATATCCATGTCCATAATTTCAGACTTTCATTTCTTATAGGTTGTCTTTCTTCTATTGGTATTAGATACATGTTCAGACTTGAACTCTGTCTTGCAGTGATCAATTTTCTATTTAATACTGTCAACAGAAAGACACATCCTGACCCACTTCTTAAGTCTTCCATGACTTTATACTTCTGAAACGGAGAGGTGAGACAGCAGGTTTTAAATACATTTGCTTAAACTTACTAACAGAGATTGTTTTATCCCTCCTTGTATTTGTTCAGAGAAACATATCTAAAGTTTATCCTTATTTAATTTACTATCTCTTGTTCAAGATTCATTTTAAATGCATTATCTTGCTATGCAAGGTCACACCTAGGTTAACGACATTTGTTGCCAATTGTTTGCGAAACAGAATCCCGTGATGGGAAACTGCACTAAGAAACAACAGGATATAATCAGAACATCTGCAGTTATACCTTTTAAACTTGATAGTTATACCTGTTCAACCAGCTGCATTGGCCAACTTTGCCACAGGGTATCATTATTTCGTGTGAGAAAAGAAGAAAAACATTATGTGGTTTTTGTTCTTTGAAATTGTAGATACTGAATCCTGTTGTACTGCTGCATTAAACTACCCATGTTAACCTTTAAACAGTAAATATGAACAACAGCGACATCTAGTGGATGGTTGCTATTTTTCCTCATAAACATAATTGCAATGGAAGGTCATACAATAAGTTGAAATATTCAGATCTGCACCTTAAACACAAAACAACAGGAAATTTTTGGAAATCTGCAATAGTGTGGAATTACGTATGAATGCCACATGGTTACTTACTGTGCCAGGAAATTAAAGGAAATAACACATCAAGCTTTTATTTACTGCTATTCGTCTTGCCTTAGATTTCCACTAATGAAATATAACAAATTGTTTCATAAACAAAAACGAAAAGGATTAGAGAATCACAGCAAAATCTCTCATGCAAGGCTGTAGCATCAGGTGTGATTTATAAAATTGTGCCATCATGCTCAGATTAAATTCATTGCAAATTATCAAAAGAATTTGCTATGGGGAATGTTGTTTGGATATATTTCGGAATAAAGCACAACTTATCATTCAATATATCAAAACAAAAATTTTATTATAAAAAAGTACTATGAAATATACGATGACAAAATCTCATTTCTGTAAATATTTTTACATACATACACACACATTTGTATTTATATCTTTGTGTGGACCATCCATTCATTTCTATTGGCAAAACCTTATCTCAATGAGCAATAATCAAACAAAACACAGGATATTTGACATTTTTAGTTTTTTTTGATTTACAATCAGTTATTTTTTTTATAAAATTCCCCTTGTGAGGATGGAAAAAATGGTCCCAATAACATCAAAATATAACACACACACACTTGTGCTCATATCTTTGTGGGGACCATCCATTCATTTCTATGGGCAAAACCCTAATCCCAACAATGATATTTACTCCAACCCAGCCATAACGTTGCACCTTTACAGAAAACAGTGTTGTAGTCAAATAAGTCACACGATGTTCGGCTTTAATTCGGCCGTACAAGTCTGATGACTAGACAACATGTATATTCAAAATGGTCTTAATAAACACCAACCCAGCACTCTGATAATCTAATAGTTTTGACTTCCATCTATAATTTCCATACAACATAATTAAATATTTTTAATGAGCAGCATAAGACCTGACCAGCAGATCAAACAGAGGGAAACATTGTAATGTATAATGTAAGAGTAAGTGTTAAAGGAATCGCAAAACAAAATTTATTTTTTATGAACTTTGGTAGTAATGATAGCATTGTCCATTTTAGCAACAGATAACCATAACCATGGTCATAATATACCTTAAACGTGATATTTACAGGTGAAATATCGTTTTCAAAAGGCACAACGTGAGCATAAGATTAATTTGTTTTCAATCTGCAGATCAAGAATATCCACAGCAATTCGGTTCACTATGCAAAGGCAGCATTAGTAAGCAGGTCCAAGGCTCCCAAGCTGGGGGCTCCTGTGTCCATATATTGCTTAACAGAGATAATTCCAAATAGAATAATTTGCTGTTGTTTTGAGACAAAGCTGCCTTTCTTTGGAATGTCATCTTCGTTGAATTACCCAGGGCCATTTCTCTCAGAAACCTTTTACTCTGGTACTTTATGTTGTAAGGGGTCCTCTTCAAATAAGGAAACCTGTCGAAGATAAAAAAAAAACAAAAAAAACATTGAAACAGCTAATATACCAGACTGAGATATAGATGTAGCACATCGTGTCAAGATGAGCTGAACTATACAAAGACAGAACAGACAAATTACACAGCAATGAATGTCAAACGCCTCAAATGTTGACTGCTGTCAAACATATAGCAGATAAAATAGACATTCTAATCTCTTCACGGAAGTTTCGCTGCAGAAATTAAACAAGACTGGCTGTAATAGAAAACAGACGCTCAAGAACAGTAGCAAATGACAGAAGAATCATACATTTCAAATTTAATTTTCATTCAACATTTTTTTTAAACAGGAACACTAATTTGGACCATAATGGATGGAAATGAGATGTCAATATACAGAGATTCTAAATGCACATACGCACCTCCTTTTCCAGAACACGCTGGTAAGGAGGGTTCTGCAGCTCCTCCAGAGTCTCTGCGATGGGCCTGTTGAGAGTCTCTGGGAGAATCAGGCCCAGGCACCCCGCAGAAATGCCGGTGAGGGCAAATGCCATGAATGGCATGGACTGATGAACACCTCTCTGCCAGGGCACAGAAATGAATAGGGCAAGATGAACAGCACACACCCAAGCATGCTCATCAGCAGGTGAAGCCAAAGACAGGCTGCTAGATACATGCATCTCTTATAAAGACCACAAAGCTCAAAGTGTTTATTAAGCTTATGGAAAAAAATATATTTTTATATTATTATTATTTTTTAAATTATAATAAAAATAACATTTTTTATTAAATTAATATATTTGTGTGATTAATTACCGATTATTCGGATATAGATGATAACCAAGTGAAGTCTCAATAATACATTAAAGAATCTAAATAGTTCATTAATTTCTCTCAGCACATGGAACTGTAAGAAACTACAGCCCTCACAACTCATTTCACCTAAAAACTTCTGAAGAACATTTTAGTTACCTTTGGGTCATTAATTTTAATAACTGTTACAGCCCATGCTCCACAGTTATCCTGTATAATAATTATGTATATTACACATACACTGGTTTTTAAATTATTTTTTAAATTATTATTATTTAAAATTTTGCTTCACATACCAGAGAAGGCACAAATGGTGCTAAAATTCCCCCCAATCGACAGGACATTGAACAGATTCCAAGTCCGGCATTTCTACACATTGTAGGAAAAAATGCAAATAATTTAAATCAAATTCCATCCATCATGTACAGAAAACAAAATTCTGCATGAAAAACCAGACAATACCAAAGTAAACCACTTATCAACAACAACCGCACAGACAAGTCTACATCTTATAGATTATGCTGGTAAAAACCACTGCAATCTGCACATAAAAATGCACCCACCTAACCTATATAATACCTAAATACATTTACCTGGAAAACCATTTGAGAGACAGAACACACGGTCAAATGCATCCCCACCCTCAAATCATACTGACATTACATTCAAATTTCATAAACAAGTAAAGAGGTAAATAAATGAGTACAGATTACCTGATAATCGTAGGATACAGTTCCGATGTATAAACATAGACAATGTTGAAGGCAGCACTGACCATAAGCTTTCCTAATAAGGCTAAAGAGGTAGCATCAAACCATGACCCTGAAAAAAGGTAAATTGCTTCATTCAATTGGGAATGGGATATCATTTAACAATTTAAAATCAGTTTACAAAAAGGATGTACCTTTATGGACTGGAATCCATGTTGTCAATAAACAGGAAACTCCTGCAAAGACTAGAAAACTTGCAACCGATTTCCGTCTTCCAGCCCTTATAAAAAACAATTGTTAATGCATCTTTAAGAATCTACTTATCTTTTACTTAAAAAAACATGCTGAAACTGACACTTCAAGTTTGTAAGTAAAGATGCTGCAGCTGCCTGAAATAATAAAATATGCCTTCCAGAATTTTCTACTGTACATACCAATGAGTTAAATGGAAATGGCCAAATATCACACAGCAAATGGAAAGAATTAAGGATTAAGAATTGAGAACGTACCATTGTTTATCAATGAAGTACAAACAAAGAGGGTATGCAGGCAGCTCCACCAATCCAAACATTGCTACACGAAAGTAGCGGTTCCCAGTACTTTCACTACCGTTCATTGTCAACCCGTAATACACCAGACTGCAGGCATACCTCGAACACAAAAACAAAATGCCTCATTAAAAACCAAATGACAAATATTTAAACAAGTCACGGCAGTAAGCATTACAGATTCTCACAATTTGTCCAAGTATTTCAGTTTCATGATAAGCACACTGCAAAGCTGAGTCACTTTTTAGAAGATGAAATGTTATAACAGCTTCCTTTGTTTAGCATTCATATATAACCATGGAGGGGGTGGCATGGTGGTGCAGTGGTTAGCACTGTTGCCTCACACCTCTGGGACCTGGGTTTGAGTCCCCACCTAGGTTCCATGTGTGTGGAGTTTGCATGTTCTCCCCGTGCCATCGTGGGGTTTCCTCCAGGTACTCCAGTTTCCCCCCACAGTCCAAAGACATGCTGAGGCTGATTGGAGTTGCTAAATTGCCCGTAGGTGTGTGTGAATGGTGTATGAGTGTGCCCTGCGATGGGTTGGCCCCCTGTCCAGGGTTGTTCCCTGCCTCATGCCCATTGCTTCCGGGTAGGCTCCGGACCACCCACGACCCAGTAGGATAAGCAGGTATAGAAAATGGATGGATGGATGGATATAACCATGGAACCAGATGAGAACCTATACCATTTTTTACAGCAAATTAATGATGTCTCTTTCTTTTCCAGATTTACACACAAACAATCAACAGAATCATCAACTCAGCTTAGTCCTTGAGCCACTTAAGGTCACTGACAGCAGTTCCTTATTTTCACTATGCTTTTCAATAGAAAATATTAACATTAATATATCCCTCAGCTTGTGTTTAATTATTAACTGACCTCCTTTTAATTGCATGATTTTTTTGTGTTTCATTCAAAATGGTGGAAATTTTCCACTTTCCATGGGAAGTAGGGGTGCAATGGGGTGGAAACTTTCCAGAGACTTTCCATGAGAAGTTAATCTGAGGAATTGTGGAAATATTGAAAATTTTCAGTTAATTCCTATTAACTCCCCTAAGTTACCGTTAATTCCCATGGAAATTTTCCAACATAGAAAATTCCCAGAAGTTTGCAATGGGCTAAGGTGCTTGCTTATTGTAGACATCTCCCTGAGGTGCCAATACACTTTTTTGAATAAAATTACATCTATCAATGTCATAAACATTCTGGTGGCACAGTGTCACCGAATCTCCAGAACTAAGTTTCAAATCCCACCCTGTTCTGTTCTCTTTGTGTTGCGCAGATTTCCTCCTGCAGTCCAAAAATGTGCCCTGAGGCGAAAGAGTGTCTCTAAATATCTTCCATGATATGCATGTCATTGGCCTGCAACAAACTGGCATCCCCTGCCATGTGTCCTATACTTCTAGGGGCAAGGTCCAAATTACCATGTGACCCAGTACTGGGTGACTAAAACACATGCATAATAAACCTTAGAAGGTTACAGGGGCTTCTTGAAAATTTCTATAATATTTGTTAGCTCATATAGAGGGGCGGAAAATATTGCTGGTGTTTGAGGTTTACCGAGTATGTGCACCAGTACAACAAAAGCAGCTTTCATGTATTCAAAGACTGGCCCACGGCAGACAATCTTATCACGGAAGCACTTACCACACATACATTAGTACTACAGTTCTCCACCGGAGTATGGAGTGGGTCACCAGAGCCAGAACTCCAGGACCAGTGAAAACTGGCCCACCTGGATCCATGCACCTCTTGAGCTTCACCACCACCCGATCCTTCCCATTCTGGGAGGCCATATCCTGTAGCACCTGCTCAGCCTGCTCTGTGAGCCCCTGGGAATACAGCCAGCGTGGGGACTCAGGTAAGGTCCTATTCAAAGAAAGCAGTGAAATTCAGTCAGGTTCACATGAAGAATTAAGAATGTAACCATCCCTTCTTTAAATTAATTAATAAAAATCATCATCATCATTATAATAATAATAATAAATCAAGTAAAGTTGATCTTATTACAAGAATATATAGGAGAAAAAACCCAGACCTCACATAGAAGCACCTTCATGTCCATTCTCATAATCACACTCCCCCCCAAATGAAATGAAACATTATTTTATTTAAATTGCAATAAATGGCGAATCTTATAATACCAATTTTACAAATAAATCAAACTACTATGAAAATATTCATTTAAAAGTAAGTATAATCAAATAGTTATTTTTAATTCCCATATACAATGGAATATGGCAAATATACAATGGCTAATTTTCCCATCTTTCCCCCCAATATTTCTGGTACATTTGAGCCGTTAAAGTCAGTGGAACAGAGTTGGAGTGAACATTTAAGTGAACTGGTGTCTCCAAACTGCATAAATCGTATGACTGTGAGTGAATTCCACCCACTGTTCCTATGGAGCCCTGCTCATGATGTAGCGGTAAAAATGATATAAATCATGGGAACAAATTAATAAAGTGTGGCTTTGATTTACCTAATACGAAGGAACAATTTAGTAAAACGTGGCCATAATTAAACTAAAATGAGGGAAAGAATTAATAAAACATGGATAAGATTCAACTAAAACAAAGGAACAATTTAGTTATGCTCACAACTTAAATCCTGTGAACAAATTAGTGAAAGCCATGATATATATAATTTATATCTATTCATTAGTAGCTTTGCAGTCTCCTACCTTTTTCTCTAGGCTTCCTGATATAGGTTTCAGAGGCTGCTACAACCTTGTACTGGAAAAGTGGTCTAATTCAGATTTAATACAACTATGTATTAAATCGGCTGTTGATGATGGAAATGCCATCTGTCTGAAGTATTTTCTCAAAATTCAGGAACAAAGAACATTCATAAGTATATGATCTGCTGATTTGTATTTAATCCAGAATTGCCAACTCTCACACATGTGGCATGACACTCACGCTTTCACACTCTCATACTCACACAAGAAATCTGACGGCAAATCTTCCATCCCATATTCCAATACAAACTAAATTAAGATTAGCTACATCAAAATCACTGGGGTAGTTTGCAAGCCTACAGACTACATAAGGAAAAATAATTACATACATGTAAATGGATGTGCATTCTTGTCTCTAATTGAAAATCTCACTTGAGCTGGATGACGGAATTTGGCAAACCTATTAACCTCATTCCACTTTCAGAAGCCTATGTTTTTGTCTAGTTCATTTTGCATTCAGTGGACTATCCAGTACGTTTAAACAGGTAACCTGAAGTGGGAACAGAGTCTCTCATGTATAGTACCAGTCAAAAGTTTGGACACACCCATCCATAGAATGGTTAATCTGTACTATTCTCTACATTTTAGAATAATTATAAAGGCATCAAAATTATAAAATCACATATATGGAATTACGCACCTAAAGCCAGATTTGGTAGCCGACAATCGGTCTGCCGAGGCCTGTGCCGTTCACTGCCATACAATCTACACTGCACCCAACCCCCATTGCCCCTCCTGCAGGTGATGGACCCACAGAAGGGCAGACCAGCTCTGTGGGATGGGACTCAGAAGGTTGATGGTTCAAATCTCGTGGATGGCCGAGTAATGCAACCACTGGACCCCTGGGCATGGCACTTAACCCCAACTGCTATGGGACCCCTCCAACATCATTTCTACTGTGCTTACGTCAGATCATCAGGTGGCCAGATCATGTGTGGCGACATTCTATCACTTCTTTTGTAGGCAGTTTGATGTGTCCAAATTTTTGACTGGTACTGTACTTTAACAAAAGGTGTATACCTCTGAAGTTGTGCCCTTGTTCAAAAATGTCAATTTTCAAGAGTCCTTTTGATATAGATGTTTCAATGTCAATAAAAGTTGGACAGGAAAAAAACACTTCTGTCACTGACAGAAGTAATTAATGGTGCAATTGATCCATTTTCTTCAAAATGTATTTATTGTTTTAGAACGATCTGGAATATAGTTTGTGGCAACTATGCTAGCAAAAGGTAGCAGCTATGAACAGCACTATTGATCGTACAGAAACTACCAAAAAAAGCAGTGTTTCACATTACCGACCACCACAGGTATCACAACAAAGCTTATAATAACAAAAAACACTTAGATTAATAGCTTTCCCTCCCATAACTTACACACATAAAAGGAAGAAAAGCACTCCCGGAGAATTGGCTGCTGTTGCAAGACTACGCCATGATCTTACATAATACCCAAGGGCAGCAAAGAGAGCTATTCCCACAGCAAACGTCATATTGGTGAAGGTTCCTGGAAAAAATTAAAAACAAATACTGCTTGTTACATTACTTATTTCATGTCAGTTTCATTGTAAGCTATAATAATATTTACAGGCATCCAGGAGGAAGGAAACACTTAGTGTTCAAGGTAATTCAATATTATCTACAGGTGTGAAAAAAATTATTGCACCTTGTCAGTCAACAGATTATGTGTATATATGCTTAACTTCAGTTCTAGCTGTTAGTACAAATCTTCTACAAAAATAGCATGGTGCAGGAAATACCTGAATACCACTGGATAATAGCAGTTAATGGATTAAAAAGTCATTTCTAAACCCCTGGCTCTCCACCAAACTACAATTCAGGGCTATATCAAGTTTAGAAGAGAAGTTATACGCTATATAGACAAAAGTATTATGACACCTCTTAATCATTGAATTCAGGTGTTTCATCCAGATCCATTGCCACAGGTATATAAAATCAAGCATCTAGTCGTGCAGTCAGGTTTACAAACATTTGTGAAAGAATGGGTTGCTCTGAAGAGCTCAGTGAATTCAAGCAAGGTACTGTCATAGGATGCCACTTTTGCAATAAATCAGTCTGTGAAATTTCTTCCCTGCTAAATATTCCATGGTGGACTGTAAGTGATATTGTTGCAAAGCGGAAGCATTTAGGAACAACAGAAACTCAGCCACAAAGTGACACACCATGTAAAGTAACGCAGGTGAGTGCTGAGGTATGTAGTGCGCAAATGGTATGGGGTTGTTTTTCCTGAATTGGGCTAGGCCCTTTAGTTCCAGTAAAGGGAATTCTTAATGCTTCAGCATACTATGATATTTTAGGCAATTCTATGCTTTTGATTTTGAGGAAAGAGTTTGGGGAAAGCCCTTTGATGTTGTAGCATGACTGTGCCCCAGTGCACAAAGCCAGGCCCAAAAATATATAGCTGGGCGGGTTTGGTGGGGAAGACTGGGCCACACCTCAATCCCAGCACCTTTGGGATGAAGTAGAATGTACAGTAGATTGCGAGTCAGGCCTTCATGTCCAGCATCAGTGCCTGACCTCACAAATACTCTTCTGGGCAAAAATTCCCCACAGACACACTCCAAACCTTCCTAGAAGATTGGCAGCGGTTATAGCTGTAATGGGGGGACCAACTCCATACTGACGCCTATGGATTTAGAAGGGGATATCATAAATGTTCCTGCAGGTGTAACGCCCAGGTATCAATACTTTTGTCCATATAGTTTATACAAAAATGTAGAACATCTAGAAATTCACATATTTAACTGCCCTTATAATTCACACCATCACACACAAATATTACAGAAAGTAGAAAATAAACCACCACTGTCAAAAAACTATGTTCTAAGGAGATATCTGTAAATAGTGGGAATTCTAAAAAGAAAAACAGGTTTAAATTCCGCCAGAGCATCAGCAAATAATCTGATGGCAGATGTTTCATAAAGGTAGCATAACCGATTAAAGAGGGTATTTTGAACTTATGCAGCTATTTTCATCTTGAAATACACACATAGGCAAATGTTATTGAATATTTACACATTAATGTTCACAATATTAATTAGAAAATTGTTTAAATAGAATACAATGCCTTTATTTTTATTGTAAAGAGCATGTACAATTAAATCTATGCATGCAACTCACAAAACAGACAACAATGAAAAAAAGTGCCAAGAAATAAAACTGACATCAAAGAGGTCAACAGCACAAAGTGTTGCATTTTACCTGTCAATGCCCAGTACGACTTTCCCACATACTCCTGGGTCAGCACAAAGCACACCAAGCCCATGCCACCATTCATTATGCCCACCAGAAGGCGCGATACTGCGAACACTTCATAACTGGGTGCGAATGCAGTGACATAACCGAACAGCACCTCAAAAAACAAACCTAAGACAAGGACATAACCACAAATCAATGCTGGCTTCAGTCAAGAGCATATTCATTAGTTTGTTTTAAGCGCTGCATGAACTTTCACACACTTTTTCTGATTTAATTAGTCATCAAGCAGTTAATCTGAGTACTCTGCATAGATATATTCAATTTTAAAGTTTGTGCATTTTTCTGATTACTTTCAACCCACATTCCACTAAATTAGCTCATGAGACTTTTTCATAAATCATTTTTCGACTTACCTCAATGCAAAGATTATCTATACAGTGAAACAAGCAAACTGGGTAAACACAAGCTAGCATTTATTGTTCAGTGGATAATCTGTTATCTCATACCTATAAGAAACACCGGTTTCCTTCCAATCCTGTCAGAAAGTGGCCCAAAAAGGACATTGCCGATTAAAACGCCGGCAAAAAACAAAGAGCCAGCCAGGTTTACCTTGTAAGCGTGATGCTTAACCAGGAACCACTGTAAAATAAAGTTAAATACACAATTAAAAGGTATGGTCATAAAATCTGTCAACAGTTTTGTGCTGTATTTACACATCAAAATTGTAATGACGTTTTAGGAAGTTTTAAGCCATAGGATGGAAACACTGTTTAACTCTTCGTCACTGTTCTTTAACATTAACTCTAAAAATATCGTTATAAAAGGTAGAAGGTTTTCTGCTAAAGGTCAAAACGGAATGGTTTGGATTGAATATCAAATTTTAGACAGATAACTGTCCCCACCTCCGTCACGATAGAACTGATGTCTTCAGTGAATGTAACATGTTTTATTAGATCATCTTCACTTGCCAGGTCGGAACCTTTTTCAATACGGTAATTTGGTACAGCTCCAACCAGCACTATAAGCATCGACTGGCATGCCATGTAAATCTAGGGAACGAAAACGAAAAAGCTGAGCGAAGGATAACAGCTACATAACTATGCAAACAGATCGTCTATTCCCACCGTACACGTGAATTCTTCATAGGACTGCTACCTCGCTATTTACCCCGATAAGATTTGTTAGTTTGACTAATCCAACTTAGCTTTGATTTTTCAAAACCCCGTAACGTTACCTAAAGTGTTCTTATCTAGTAATAGCAAGGTGCAGACTGACAAATCAACAGTGCAATACGTTTTCCGTACTGAAACACGTTATCAAAAAGATGTCATCAGTCGCGTAGCTGGCTAGCAAGCTGTACTGAAAACATTATCGTGAACCGCAAACGATGACAAAAACAGATAAACAAATAACTGACAGTCTCAAACTAGCCGTTTTAGATAGAGAATCATTAGACACACTGCATAACGGCCTTCAGCGTTAGATTTCTACAACTGACATCAGAAGATAATACAAAATAATTCAACCAGCTCGTTAATTCGACGTAAATTAAAACAAGTTAACACCTGTAGTAAAATTAAAATAGTGACCATCCGTTTCTGGTACATCCCAAATTCTCCTATTAATTGAAACGCCGCTTCTAAATCCATCCCAAATCGAAAACAAACCACCACGTAACATAACAACGAATAATCACTGACACGCGCGCTATTCTACGTCACAGGGGTGCGCGGAAATGGGTGGTAGTCACGTGATAGAGCGGAATCCTATTGGTCAGAATGGAGAGCAACTAGAAGGTTCAGTGCAAGTGTTGCTTTAGTACTGGTATTTGAAAATGATAATTAATAGACGTTGTGGAATGAGATGTCTTTTAGGCATAAATTAAAAGGCAAAGGGAGATGCTGAGTTTATCAACTTTTTTTTTTTTTTTTTAGAAAATTAGCTATTAAGGACCACAAGTATCGGGCTATACATTTTTATAAGAAAAAAAATCGGATTTCTTTAGAATTTTTGGCACCTCGCCAGTTCAACTGTTTAGTCTTTACTGCTTTTGGGGTGGTAAATGCTGTCTCTTGGATCAGGGATCGTTAACAACTTGTCTTTACAAGAACAAACGTGTCCGTGGAATACTTGTCTGTGTACGTGGTAAAAAAAAAAAAGGAAAAGAAAAAAATCTGTCAGAATTTTCCATCGTGTTAACCACTGACCTGGAGCAACAGGAACAAGGAAAAGATGCTACTAAATCAAGGGAACATGCACAAACACAATGATAAAAAAAAGAAATTAACTTGTTTGTAGGATTTGAATGGATCATTGGGGAGACATGCTAACATTTACATTTATATGATGTGCACCAAAGAAGCATATAAAGCTAATTATATCTTAGGAATCCAATCGAAAAACAGCCAACACAAATAATTAAAAAAAAACATTGATGTTTTATCCATCCATTTTCCAACCCGCTTATCCTTCTGGGTCGTGGGGGGTCCAGAGCCTATTCATTGGCATTTTATTCTGATCTATTTGGTTATTGATGTCTGGAGTGCAGAACATTCAAGTTTATGAGATACAGCTATTACATGCCAGACAAAATAAAGTCTGAATAACATCAAGACAGAAAACATACTGGATGTATGGAGTACAACATGTAGTATATATTGGAAATACAAAAGTTTAAGACCCCTGTAATTTGTAAAATGTAACAAATACATACAAAGTATGTTTCCACTGTTAAACATGTATTCAATAATAACTATTAACATCAAAATGTTTTACAAAGTTATGTTAAAACCATTTAAAATTCAGTGGTAGATTTTCATATTTCATAGTTGACAGAGTTCAGAGCTGGTCTTCGTTTCGTTTTGATTTTCAAAGATCCATATCGGGGCTATAGAACAGAAAAAGTAAGTGTTAAACAGTTTTCCTCTCACAAACATTTCAACTTAGATGTCTGCATAATAGTGCACTCATTGAAACAAAATAATACTTGTGAAATTGATTTATTTATTTATTTTTAATTCAACTTACCTCCTTACGCACTTTTGGTCTTGTGCTTTTGACACTCTGTGATCTTCTTAGACTGCGCTGGCCGATGGGCTCTTCCTCAGAAAATAAGGTTTCAGAAGCTTCATCAGTCTTCTCAGTTGGTTCATACAGACAGTAGTCTGAAAATATAAATTTAAATACTTTTTGCCCTGTGTTTTTACATAACAATCAACGCTGACAGATAATGCACAATACATTCCTGTCTCTCCTTCCATCTATCTTGTAACCACCTATCCAGTACATGGTCAGGGTGAGTGTTTCACAAGTGCAAAGTGAATCCCTGACCGGCAAGGCACCCCCAAGCACTGCCCCCCAGGCACTGAATTAGCTGCCCCCTGCTATGTCACGAGATCACATATGGGTTAAATGCGGAGGATACGTTTTGTTGTTGTGCATTGTTTGCTGTGGTGTCAACAATGACTACTGATCACTAAATTCTAAAAAAAAATAATTCTAAAAATTCATAGTGCTGTAGATTTCCAAAGTGGCACGTCATCACCAGGGATTCTATTGAAAGCAGCTGAATACTGAACCACTTAAATTAGGATAATTTAGACTGATTAGAAATAGTAAAAATCCTCTACTCAAACAATTCCACTGAGAACCCATTCAGAGTTCCAAAATAAAATAATTCTCATCTTAAATACATTAATATTATCTACTAGACATTCAGTTCCAGTATTTCCAAATTTTGCATTTCTAACAAAAATCAGACAGCTGTAATAAAAATATTCTTTATTTTAATTCAGAATTACAAACAAAGCAAATGTATCAAGAATATGCTATTTGAATTAACCACTACTGTGGTGTTTAACAACATATTTCATTATAGAATGAAAGCCATCAAAAATACACATTTACTAGAATATAAGATTACCTGGGCTGTTATAACCTTGACTTTTTCCTTTTTCTCCAGAAATAGAGATTCTCAAGTATGCTTGACTGCTATCTTCATCACCTGGAATTTGTGTTAGATCATGCACACTGAAGCTCCTCAGTCGCTCAGCTATAGCTCCCTGACCCTAGAGACAGAATCAAATAGATCAGATTAGCAAAAAACATTTCACTCCCAAAGAGTGTCTGAAAGTCTCTGATGTTTGTGAAGGCCTACACTTAAGCTTCTAATTTATACAAAGCAGGATCAGAAATGTCTGTGTGGACATTCAAATAAGCGCCCATATTTTATTTATATATCCCTACTGTCATGATCCGCCTGTCCAAGCCTCGTGTGTGCCACGCCCCTCTCGCTACCTCGTGTCTGATCCTGATTGTAACCACCTGTTGTCTATCCATGCCTGCCTTACCCGCCTGTATTTAGTCTGTGTCTGTATCAGTCTTCCCTAGATCCGGCATCTGTATAATTCGTTGTGCGTGTGAGTGCTACCCCGTCTTTCACCCTGTATTCTGTTTGCCTGCCCAATTCCCCGTCCTGTTCTCCTGCCCCGATTAAACCAGCTCCTCTGCCCTTCATCGTGTCTCCAGCCCGATTCTGTCCGCCCGCCTGCCGCTCGTTGTGACACCTACATTTCTGATAATTAAGCTAAATGACTGGAAATTTGGACAAATATGCAACAAAATGTCTTGTTTTGAATAACAATTTTAAAATATCACCAACATTCATGTTTGAAACTGTTCAGATTCATAATTCAAATGCTTATATTGCACTAGATACAAATGTGGCTTTTGGGGCCAGACACCAATGTGTTTTTTTATTTTGTAGAGATTGCTAAATGCTATTTCCTCACCTTGAGTGTAAGGAACTGACAAGTTATGCAGTGTTCATATGGGGGTATTTTGTTTCAGAAATGAATGGAAAACGAAAGCAAAAAAAAATTAAGAACAACAGAAAATGAGGAGAAAAGCTGGTTTCCTCCTGGAAAGGGAAAGAATTATTCCTTCCATCTCCTGGTTCATCATGTAACGAAAATTTTGTGTCAAAGAGCACTTACTACATATGCTTAAATGTCAAACTACATTTTGAATAGGAGTTCATATAAGAAATAAATATTAATATGAAAAAATGGAACCTGTAAGATATGTATATTATAAAAGTTTACATGTAGTATATCCTATTGTGTAATGGTAGTATGACTGCACCCCAAATACCAACAAACACACCACCATAAGAACTCACCTTGGCAGCTGCTGAGATTGCTGCTGTTGCCGCTATAGTAAGGCCTTGCTTGCCATAGTTCACCATGGTTTCATAGCTCCGCTCTTTGGCTTGAACAAGGTAATCGTCGATTTCCTAAGAGAAAGATTTAAGTGCACAATAAATGTTTTTTGCCATGCGCCTTTCCGAACTGCTTACAGTGAGGAGGAGAAATGTTGGGACAATGAAGCAAATTTTATTGTGATATATTCATAAACTTTGTATTTCAGAAGATGGAAATCAGTACATCATGTCAGCTTTCCTGTGTGATATTTTTATACATCCTACACAGTGCCTGAACACAAGCCCTGGTTGTTTGGACCTCTTAGTTTCAGCTGAACATTAGTATTGGGACAAAATAATTTGTTTATAACCCACCAACATCACCAGCCCTGACATCTTACTTTGAGATATTCTACTAAGCATTAATGGTAGCTTTTTCAGTAGTTACTTGTTTTGGTGGTGGTGTAACTATGATTTCCTCTTCATCAAGTGAAACGCATGCTCAGCTGGATTTGAAACAGGAGGGTGCCTTTTCATCCTTCCGATGGACCCCCTGGTTAACTGTGCAGTGTTAACTGTGCTTTGGGCTGCAGTCTTAGCTGCATGTTGAAGTTTAACCCAGTGTTCTGAGTTATCTGAGGATGAGATGTTACATTCCAAAGGCAAACTGCAATGGCTACAGCCATGCCTTCAAATTCCCAGCTGTTTTATGTGGGCAAAGGAACGCTTTGTAATTAGAAATATCTGTCACCATTTTGTCCCAGTGCTTCTGCTGAGCAAGCTGAAGACACTTCGAACAAATTATACTGTTCCAACATACTTCAAGATGTATGAAAAATCTACGATTGATACAAAATTTCATGAATATGCAAGAATTTTCTTTAACTGCCAGAATATTTATCATTCTCACTGTAACTGTATTTGCTGATGTGAGGTCATACCCTTTCTCTCGAAGACAAAAGAGGATGCAAAAACTTCCTGTAGATAAGATTTGCACCTTTTGTGTATGGGGAGAGCAACCAAATCACGAAGGCAATTTTTATTTCATAATAGAGGGGGAACCTGCAAAAAAAAAAACACAATGATAACATACCCATCATTGAAGCTAATTAATAAAGCAAAAGAATCTGTACAAGTAGATTAAATCACAACCAAGTCTTACCAAGATAAGGAGAAATCTGTTGCAGTTTCAACTACTGTATAAAGTGCAAAGACAATCCAGTACATCATCCAACGAACCTAAGGACATAGGAACAGGGCCAGGACATTAGAAAAAAGAGGAAATCATTGTTAACCAATCAGCAGACTCAAATATAATAGAAATCGCATATTCACAAAAACGTGATTTGCAACATATTGTCATTCCAAACAATTCACATTGTTTGAAAAAGTAATGTTAAATTGCCAGTAGAATTAACATAAATTCGAATACTTTAAATTTCATGAAACAACAGAAAAGTATTCAACAATGGCAAAAAAACACTTTATTCTTCCAGGTTGACTAGATATTAATAATCTGGAGGTCTGTATTTTATTAAATGCTTAAAAGATACTTTGGCATAAGTCTTGAATATATACAGCCACTTATTCTGGCTAGTTTGAAAGTGAATTTTCTACCAAGACAAAAATTTAGTCACCGCTATTGCTAGCCAGGGCTTTTCGATTCACATCATTTTATACTAGTTACAATATATCCAGGTTCCACCCACATATTCAGAACACAGTTCTGTGGAGTAATATTTGTCATAATAGATAAATTACTTCTTCATCATATCATTTATACTCACATATTCTTTCACATTCTTGGTTTTGACTGCTTTATAGGAGTAGTACGCAGGGTACAAGGTCCCAAAGACAAGCCTATGATTAAGAGGAGGGAACACACAATATGAACTGTATCCATTCTAAAATGAAAAATGATACGTTTTATTCATCTTGAAAACAAATGAAGAAATTAAAGCAGCATCGAATATTGAAGAAAATTGGAAGTAGGAATAAAAAGTACAGATAAATCATGTTTTAAATCATAGTCTTGGTTTTATTGAGCTAGTATCGGGAGGAAATTCATTGTGAAGTCTTAAAGCACTTATGTAAGTCGCTCT
>JABFEB020000060.1:10101769-10121363 GCA_019775895.2 Stomatorhinus ivindoensis
GGTATGCAGGTTGGTGCCTTGCATGGCAGCCTCTGCTACCGGTGTGTGAATGGGTGAATGAGAGGCATTATTGTAAAACACTTTGGAAGAAAGCGCTATATAAATGCAGACCATTTACTGCCAATGTTTGTTTACCATTTAATGTATCCCAGACCTTGACATGCACAATAGTCAATATTATTTGCTTCACGTAGGGGTGGCCGTAATATTGTGGCTCATTTGTGTTCCACAAATGCTGACCATATGATTCTCTGTAAGCAGATGGAGATTTTATCAAATTAATTATGTAGGTGATGTAATGAGTTAATTGTAGTAGCCCTTTGCAAAAGTGGAATTTATCCATGAGTACTAGGTTTATTGAAGTGGGGCATAGAATTAAAGCAGATGGATAATTAGTCTAAATTGTTTTAAAGAGAAGGACAAAGGAAAGGGAAGTTAAAATTCCATTCTTTATACAGGAGACCAGGATACGCATGGTACAAAAGGAACTCCAGAAAAGGCCCAGCCACTTGGTAATTATCAACCCAGTTGTTGAAGAAGCTGAAACCTACATATTTACAGCAGAGAACAAAGAGGACTTGGAGAAATGGATGGAAGCTTTCCGGCAGCACTTCTATGACCAAGGTGAGTGACTTATGTAACTATAGAGCTATGAAAATAGCTGCAAGCTTTTACAAAAATCTGAAGAGCATGTGCTATTGAAATCAAATGATGATACTCAATAAGCCTCTACTAATATTGACTGAAGGTGATGTACTTCACATGGCACAAATCAACAATAAAAGGACAAAACATATCAATTTGCTGGTTCTGTTCAGTATGAGATTGATTTAGCATTATGTTATTTACTCGACTTGGCCATTGGTAATATAATTGGTGGTACATTTTCAGACCAATGGCAGCACTGTTGTAATGAACTCTTGGAAATTGATATCGCATCTCCAAGGAAGCCTCCACTCTTCCTGACAAAACCTGCTGAATCAGTCTACAATGACCTCAGTGAGTGCATTTCACGTGCAGCATGCTATATCTGTGAAAGAAGAACTAAAAATGTTGTTAATATAGCCGATTGTCTTGCTGCGAATCTATATGATTTTGTTTTATTGATGTTCCTGATATGAGCATTTTTACTGCACTGTTCAATCTGCAGGTATCAGCTCCCCTAGTAAGTTTGAGAGCTTGACTGATATTATCCACAATAAAATCGAGGAAACAGGAGGCCGCTTCCTCATTGATCAGGAGAAGGAGACAGAGCCACCTAACTGGGCTGCCCTCTTTGAGGGTTCCTGCCCCGTGGTTCTGCAGAAGACTGTACTGTCTCCAAGTAAAGGTAGCCAACCCAGTCCCAAGATCATTAAGAAGCGCCGTGCCCCACCCCCGCCGCCTGGCAAGGAGCCATTTGCGCTGGGCCGCTGCAGCAGTCATCAGTTAGAGAAGGAGAACTCCAGAAAGAAGCCCTGGACACGGACAGGCAGGCCGTCCCTGGATAACAAATTCTCTGCTATCATCCAGCAGCTGCAGAAGAACCAAGAACCTGCTCGCAAAATAGCCCCCCTTGGTCTTAGTATAGTGGAGCAGGATTGTGAGAACCAGATACCTGACCACTTCTCAAGACCTGTGCCAGCTCCACGCCAGAGACTCAGTTCCTTCAGGGAGAAGATGAACCCCAAAGATTGGTGACTAACTTAAGAGACACAACCATACCTTGGTGATCGATCCAGGTAGTTTTATATCTGTCCTGCTTTAGCCTTTCTATTTTAATGTGTTTAAATGGTGTACATGATGAAAAATCTTCAGAATTAGTCTGTTAGACCACACAATACTACACCACAGTATATTGCTAGAGGAACTATTTCCTTTATAGGTAGTGTTGTTTTATGGTAAATGTTTACTGTTTATGATATAAAACTGAAATCATACACAGATTAAGTAGCATATCATTGCCTTAAGTTTAGACTGTAAACCAAAAAGTTTAGTAATAAAGGGTTTTGCCACAGAACTGAAACTGCTAATCTCCAGTTATGTAACATTTCCTCTGTGAAATTCGGAAGCTTTTACACAAAGTATATCTATACCAGGGGTCTCCAACTCTGGTCCTGGAGAGCTACTATCCAGTCAGTTTTCAGTCCCCCCTGGCTTCTGATGAGCTACACTAGTTCTCAGGTAAATACCAGGGCCAGGTGTGGCTCATCAGATGCCAAGTAGGATAGAAAACCTACTGGATAGTAGCTCTGCAGGACCGGAGTTGGAGACCCCTGATCTATACTGTCCCAACTATTTTTCTCTGGCACTGTGAGTCTGTGGTTTTACCTTGGTGATGCAGAATACTTTACATATGTACTCATTACAAATTAGCTTGTTTACTGGAAATTATTGCTTGTTTTTTTAAGTCTAATCACAGTTTATTATAGGCACAGAAAGAACAGAATGTGACACAGTGAATGTTAAATTAACAGCAGTATACACCTTTTTAGAAGCCAGTAATTTAAATATGAACATCTCCAATATGAACATTCCTTCAGTGTGCATTACAAATTTTTTTTGCAGTGAAAATGCTTTTCAATGCATTTTAATGTCTCTTGGCTATAAATATCAATAAAAACCATTGGAGCCCCATTTCAGGGGCATGAACAGCCCTCATTTAAACACTTTGTGAAACTTAGTATGACTTTTGCAGAAAACGCTGATCGTCACAAACATGGTATTTCTGATAATGCATTTGCCATTTTTGATGACTGTTGATGATCTTCATTTGTGATAAAGTGTTTCCTGACTTCAGTAGTTTCCTGCTAATCTCAGTTTTCCTGTCAGCAAAGTTTTACTTCCATATCCTAATGTTCTGTCAACTTATATCAATCAAAATTGATAATACAGTGGAAACTGCTTACAGTGATTACATCTGTCTGGTTGAAATTGATCATTATAAGCGGATCATTATTATAAATGATTTTCTTTATGTCTCAGGCAGATGATTACCATCCAATTGATATTTGTATATTTACTACATGAATACAGCTGCTTCAAACGCTTTTCGAAATACAGTATTGTACAAATAAATTAATGGATCTGTGTGCAATTTAAATACTCTAAGTCCAGTACTGTACATAAGATATAGCTTCATAGTGTCATAGCTGCATCTCATTTTTTCCATATGTTGTTGTGTAAAAGAACCCAAAATGAACACTAAGCTGACTACTTGATTGCTATAAGCAAATTGTTTTAATGGAATTTGCACAGACATGATTTTGTCCCAAGCTTTTTGATCCATATATGCAGTTGATCCATGATCACTATAAGCAGTTTCCACTATTCTTGGGAAACACACAAGTCCGACAGCTTGGAAAATGCAACTCGGCTCTTAGACTCTTTGCTAACTTTCATAGTCATCTTTTGAACTATGCTAAATTAATTGAGGTTGATTGCATTATTTGAATTGTATTAAATCAAATAATATTGTATGTGTGTTGTGCAGCATTTTCTATTCCAACAATAGTCCTGTTCAATAATCGCAATGTTCTTTAATGGGGAACACTTTTGCTTCCGTCTCCTGTTTGCCAATAATAATGTCTCCTGAGAGAATAGGACCGACTCAGTGGAGAGAGGGAAAACAACAGGAAGTAGGTAGCAATTACCATTTCTAAATATGGGTGCCTGTTATACTTTTAAGTTCACAGAAGCACAGTTTATGATATTAGATTGAATTGCAGTATACAATTCGTGACAAACAGTTGCTAAGGACTAATGTGGGTGATTATAGACCATGATAAAATAAATTCTTTGTTAAATATAGTGTGATAAAAATAATGATATAGACCTTCCTGGTAATGAAAAGATAGTCCATTCTAGTAGGGCAGACTCAATATTTGAGGAAAATACCATAATTCTAATTGTATTATCAGCTGCATATGTAATAGGCCATCCCATCTATACTGCCTATTATCTTCAGCATATTTTAATACATAAGCAATATTCAGCAAGTATATTATGTATATCACAATATCCAGTTCATACCCTTACTCCTAACTGATGTTACATTTCATTTCTCATAAATGCTTATCCAGTACTTTTTTCTTGATGAGCCTGTTGCATATCAAACAAACAAAGGAGATTCTATGAGCAATTCAGGGATGCTCATCCACCCATTACTTGGAGATCAAGCAAACATATTGAAACAGAAAT
This sequence comes from Stomatorhinus ivindoensis, assembly GCA_019775895.2. Classification (NCBI taxonomy): domain Eukaryota; kingdom Metazoa; phylum Chordata; class Actinopteri; order Osteoglossiformes; family Mormyridae; genus Stomatorhinus; species Stomatorhinus ivindoensis. The sequence goes on from JABFEB020000060.1 coordinate 10,105,949, forward strand.
CAAATCCATAAACCTTAATGTATGAACTCAGTGCTCCCTCCTTGATCATTTTTTTCTCTGGCTTACTTTATTGCTGCAAATAAAAGCCTTAGGTATAAAGGAGCTGAAATCTAATTTGATTCAAGCACCGGAAAAGGAAATGAAATATTATTAAATATACAGGGAAACATAAAATGCAAAATATTATGCTGCTCATTTGACTGGGAAGCTCATAATCCATGGTGTTAAAAGCATTTCAATAAGGCAAAAATGAATTTAAAAAAACTTAAGTGCTATAATCGGTTTATTACTCTTATTTTTTTATTTTATTTTTAAATCTGTAAGGTCATTCAGCAACCTTAAAAAACAAAGTGTATTGTTTTACAACTTTTACATTATATACAAAGCACACTCATAAGAACAAATGTTTAAAAGATAATATGCATTATATATACAGACAAATATGTTTTTCTGGGACAAATGTTATAGCCCTTTATCCCCAAACAGATGGATGCAAAAATGTAATAATGAACATGTTTTTAAGTGATCCTTAAAATGATTTACTCAACAACTCCAGTTAGAAATGTACCCAGATGTTTGTCCCATAGTGGTTTCTGAATGGTGGCAACACTTCTCTTCCCAACACTTAATCTTTCCATTAGTCCCAGTATTACAAGTTTTACAGTGAATAACTACAGCAACCATCCATATGAAAATAGCCCATTTTCTTGTTTTAATTACATTTTTTTCACCTCTTCTTAACTACATAATTACTCATGTATAAAAAGGCCAAACTCCCAAAGCTCATACGTAAATAGAATGAACTCTGAGGCTGAGTCACATACATGTGTTGATGCAGCAGTAATTGTATTCAGTATGGCAAGAACCACAACTTCCCATATTTGGTGCATGGCTGTTTCTTTTCATTATCAGAATTAACCAAATCACTTTACTACGTAATAAAAGATCATGTACCAAATGTCTGAATCTGCAGTTCCACTAGCACTAAGCAGGGTTGTGACAGTTATTGCAGTAACACATCATTAACAAGGTAAAACTAACCCGTGTCTTGATGCTCCAGCCTACGGTTACTCAGCCAAACACATATGCTAGTATCAGAATCAGAAAACTAACTACCCTGGAGTAGTAGGAACTGTTTTAATATGACTCAGAAATCTATGTCCAAATCTATGTTCACTCTGTGACATGTACTGAATATCATTCTGTCAATAATTAACATTTATTGTTATATATAATTATATTGTGTCTATGTGAAATTGCCTGGGTAACACTGATCACATGATTTTTAATGTAATCAGAAAGGCCATTTTCTTTCCTTCACAGAGTCACTCAGTAAGGTTGGGCTTGGACTTACAAAGCATAAAGCACCGAATCAGCTTCCCAACATTAAAATAGCCCATGTATCTCAGGTGCAGAAAAATGCACTTGCTCTTCTGCAGCAGTACATGTATACATAACTGACAGTCCCGAAAGGCGCTGCTTTCTTACACGCCTAACATATAACTTATATTCAACTCCTTTATGCAAATAGTAGATAGCGAATAAAATACAAAATGAACAATTTTAGACATGGGTGGATATAAAGACATTGTCAAAGCTACAAAACATTTTTACAGAACTGTAATAAAATAGTGAGGATTTTTTTTATATGGAATGTGAGAATACTACAGTCTTCCAGGTGCATAGTCATTCGTAATCCACACTGATGTCAGAAGCTCCTAAACCGCAAATTGTTTATACTTAATGAGGCTCCCTAAATAAGGAATTCTTCTGATAGTAAACATATAATTACTTACAGTGCTTTCAAAAAAGGAAGCCAGTAATTTGTCAGATTTACTCTATACATTGTATTGACTGAATATCTAAATACCTCTGCCATAGTTTTAGTTTAAGACATGTTCCTCATACATGCCCCACTCACTTTATTTCAGCACATCGGTTTTCTCAGTTTTTACCTGTTCTTTATCAATATAACTTTCTGTTCCTTATTGGTTACTTGTTTTTTTCTGTTTATTTCATTTCTTGTGCTATTTTACTTATGGCAGAGTTATGGCCTTTCATTTCACTGCAGGTTTATAGTGTCACTGTATGCCTTGCATGTCGCCAACAAAAATCCTTGAATCGTTCAATTCTTGACCAACCTGTCAAATTTTGGAAACATAGCCAAATAAACACAACACTTATGTATCCTTCTGATGACAGCTTTACCTCCACATCTCATCTTACTCCATATCCAGCAGAACTAGGAAACTGCCAATGGAGAAAATCAGACTAGTCTATCTATGACATATTGGGGCTGGGGAACTCAGAGGAAAATTGTGAGAGGTTGAAGGATGACTGGGAACTCAGGGTGGAGAGAAAATCATCGTAGGAGGCCCAAACATGGTGCTTGTCCAAGTTTTGAGAATTGGTGGTGGAATGGAACGCAAACCGCGGCCTCAGTGGGGAGATATTGGCTGAGTTCTTCGAGAACTGGAGAGGGTGGGACTTTTCAGCTGGGATTTGGGAGTTCAAACTGTTACAGACATTCTGTACCTGAGAAAAGGGCGTCCCAGGGTACAGCTTGCTGTAAGGAAAGATGAGGGGTTGTGAGGATAGTTTAAGGTTTTCAGCTTGGCTGTAGGCATGTATGGCATGAGACATATCCACTGGCTTTAATCTGGCACTTTCACTGTCGGGTGTCTTTTCGGTCCCTGCTGTGGAGGGGACAGGCGCCACGGCCCGCATCCTCTTCTCGGGGACCCCGTTTTCTGAATCTTGCCGATACCTTTTCAAGGGCCTAGTAGCAGCAATGTCCTGCATGTTGCACTTAGTGTTCAGGATTGGCTGTAGTAGCTCCTCTATTTTTGGAGTAACAATGTCATCTTCTTTGTCTGGATATTCCTGGAGAGTTTCTATAGCTTTTTCCTCGCTAGATATTGTGATCGGGGAGATACGGCGAGCCTCGGGGTGATAGTCCAGGGGGGGAAACTTCATGTCAGGATGTGCGATGCTGTGGGCTTTGAAGGATGATGATTCGTGAATAGAATCCTTAGGGAGACTCAAATCTCTGGGTTGGCCCTCTGGTGCTATTTTCTCATTTTTATTTAGAAGTCCACCATGTTCTAGGGTGATACTATCATGTTGACTGTTTGGATATGACATCTGAGTATTGTTACAGTCTCCTGAAAACAATTTTCTTTTCCAGTATTTGGTCAGGGGCTCCTTAAACATATGATATTCTGTCTGCTGGTAAATGCTATGCAGATGTGGACAGGAATGAACGTTACCAAAGATGTTTGGTGCTTGGGAATCATACAATTTTTGATTATCTCCTGTTTTCTCCAAGTTCTTGAGAGCATTAGTACTGAGTGGGTATGATTCAATGGTAGGGTTTTCCTGTAGGTGAAACTGAAAAGGTTTGCATGTCCTGCACAAATCTGTCTTCAAATCTTCATGTTTGAGCCTTCTCTGTTCTATACCTGGGGGTTTAAAACTGTGAGCATGTTGTATTACAGATGGTCTCTTAACTACCTCGGCCTCCACACTAGACACGTGTGAATCCTCCACTGGAAGCAGTTCCACAGCACTTTTAGTAATATATTTATTATTGACAATTAGAAGAGCAGAACCAAAGGAATAATTATTAGCAAATGAAGTACCACTGACCTGAGACAGAAGCTTCTTCTTGGCCAAGGGAGACATAATACCCAGGTTTCCCTTTGGGTTTAACATTGGTAAATGACTGAAACATGTCTCTTCCTTGCTCAGAAGATCTGTCTCATTAGCTAATGTGTTACAGGCTGTAGGAGAGTGCAATGGCTTTGATTTTAAAGTGGGCAATGGCTTTGATTTTAAAGTGGGCAGTACCATGCCCACATGACTTGGAGTCTTTTGATTTACAGAGAAGTCCTGCTTCTTATGTATATTATATTCAGGGTGGCTGCACTTCCATTGTTCCTTCCCTTGATGCAATGACAGATTAGTACCTTGGCAAAGCCCACTGGAGTTCTCCAGCACCTTGTAGCCATGTTTTTCTAGTAATTCACACTCTTTGTGGTGCTCAAGTGAATACTGAAATGAGTTATCCTTGGACAGGTGCTTGGATGAACCATTTTCCACAGAGAAGGCAGGGGACAGTGGTGTCATCACTTGTACATATGTGTCCTCGGTTTTATTTTTGTCGGAGGGGTGTAATTCCTCTTCCTTCTCATTTCCCATTTGCAGGGGCTGCCAAAACTCTTGACTCTCCTCCGTATTGTCAGTTTCCTGAAACAAGACAGAATACATTGACACTGAGTACAGTCCTATTCCTCCAAATGCTCCCTATCTTTCATCCACGTGACGTGATGAAAGAAGTTAAACATACTATAGGGTGAAACACACAAATCAGAAAAATTCTTTTATATTAGGCAGACCAAAGCTGAAGTGAAATGTATTACTTAAAAGTAAAGTGAGCTACTGATCACAATGATAACACTGAAAAAAGTAGCATATAGTAGCACGTGGAATCTTGAAAAAAATTCTCTGGATAGAGTTATTGTTATTGTAAACTAGCTAGTCATTTTTAGATAAGCACAGTGCTAGTGTATTACATAATATTGTCCACATCATGATCTAATGTGGAAAGGAATTAAAAGGGCTCTCATGGATGTTTTCCAAAATGACAGTTAAATATAAAAAAAATAATTAATGTGTATTAAATATTTGTTGTATTGACAGTTTTTTTGTCTTAAAGGCGCAAGAATTATCGTGGCTTGATGGTAGATACCTCTGCCTTATATCTCTGGGACTAGAATTCGAGTCTCTGCTAAGTCTCCGTGTGGGGGGTCTGCATGTCCTCCCCAGGTCATTGTGGAGCTTAATCCATTCCCCCCCCCCCCCCCCAGTCCAGAGAACATGCTGAGGTTAATAGGAGTTATTAATTGCCCCTGAATGGTGTGTGCGTATGCCCATCAATGGCTTGTTTCCTGCCTTGCACTCGTATTGTCCAGGATAGACCTTTTCGATTATTTTGTTAGTTGTGGGAAAAGAATAGCCGTGGTGTCAGTTTATGTTCTTGGTTGTGAGTGACTATGTGGAAAATTTGCAATTCATTGCAGATTTATAGCATTTCTGGGATAAAAAATAATGTACCATTTTACCAGAGGAACATATGGCAGCACTTAGCACTCCAGACAATAATATTTGATGTAAAGCATTTATGCAGAAAGTCTGTCGTGATTTCCAAAAGAAAAGAAAGAATCTAAAACAAACCGTTATTGTAAAGGGATTTTATTTGGCAAAACTGCTATTCCCAATGTCTAACAACTTAGTGCAGCAAAAAAAACGTGAAAATAAAAAGGGAACCAAAATTGTGTTTGCATATTCCAGTTATTTGTGTTACATATTCATAGACAAGACAGGGTTGTGTGGTGATATTGTTACTCAGTGAGCTTAAATGCCATTATTTGTGAGTTAATTAAAAGCAGCATTTTTAAAGCATACTGATAAACAATAAAATCAATGGGCCTCATTCCCCAATATTGTCTTAAGAATTATCTTAAATTTGTTCCTACGAAAGAACCTACGTTGCTTTCATGACGTGTTCTTAAGTAGCATAATTGTTCGCACCTTTGTTCTTAAGAATGGTGAATCCCAACGTCGTCGTAACTGAAAGCGTGTGCCACTTTGTCCTAATTAGCATAGGGAAACGCCCTGCAATTTCCCATAACAGGGCACGAGACCGTAGGGCCGTGTGCAAGGAATGGCGAAGAGACGCGCACGCTGTGAGCCGCTTGGCACTAAATGGAAAAAACTTCAGTAATGCTGAAGTATAAGTGTTAATACAGTAAAATCCCGTTACAGTGGACTCGCTTATAACAGAATATCGTATATAATGGACGAGGTCCGCTGGTCACGGCCGTTCGCCTTCAAGCACATGCAGAAAACGTATTGGATATAGCTGACTCGCATTTAATGGAATTTCGCTTGTAACGGACAAATAATTTAGTCCCCGGGCCACTTTCAGCTGTAGTTTTGTTAGGCTATAACGGACATGCAGCTCCGCCTACAAGGCGTGTGGCATGCCAGTGACATCCGGGGCAGATACGTAGTCGGGATTATTAATAGTCACGCATCTGCTTAGGTAAAATTGGATTACTACATGTACAATATAATAATCTACACCACAAGTGTGTCTGTTGGGGTGTGGCATGAGTAAGTAGTGTCCTGTAGTTGTGTTCTGGGCATACAGCATCTGGATATAATGGATATAATGGACTTTGGATATAACGAACTGTTTTCCCAGGTACCATGAAGTCCATTATAACTGGATTTTACTGTACAGGAGGTAAATGCAAATAGACAAGTTATTTAGTAGCGTAACCAGTGGATATAAAGCCCCCAAGGAAGCTGATACATGGACAGATATCACCTTCTCTGTGAACGCTGTGTGCCAAATAAATCTAAATGATCTTCAACATGCGTTCCCTCTCAGAGCACTATTGGCAAGTTCTTCGAGAAGTAACAGAATTGCACAAGGCCAATGCGCAGAAACAGACCTATTTATAATCCGCATGATCGCCATTACTACCATTTTTTTACACTTTAAAATAGTTTTTTATATTTTACTTTTATAAATTATTCAAATACTTTAATTTTATGAACTGAAGAATGAACAAAACTGCTATAACTGATTATTTTGAACAAACTATCATTACTCAAATGTGCGTACGAATGGTCTTAGCTAAGAACAAATTCAGATAAGAAAACATTAGTGAATGTCAGAATCTTCGTTAAAAAAAGTGCGTATGTGGCGTTTTAGAACAAATTTGTTCATAAGAACGGTTGGTGAATGAGGTCCAATGTTGTTTAACGTGTATTTATTACATTGCTACTAGAGGAGAACAGGGGTTTTATGTTTTTGGGCATTGGACATCATAAGTAATTTACCTGTGAAGAGGAAAGTCCTTTTTCTAAATGAAAGCTGTCAGTCTTGGGTTCTAGCTGATGCTCGTTTTTGGTGTGCTTTGTTATGATAGCCCGTGCCTTGCTGCCGCTGGCTTGGATGTCAGACTCCTGTTTTCGCGGCTTGACCTGAGGAATGGCCTTGTCTTCTTCCCCTTTGATGTACTCCTCATATGGGAGGATAAGCCTAGAGAAGTGGCACACAGTAACAAATCTGGATGGATTTCTACACACACCGTTACTGTTACTCGGTGAAGGGAGAGGCACGCACAAATAAGCCTGAAGCGCAACGTACAAAATTCCAGGTTATTGTAATCTATAGAATTTTATGAGATAAATCATATATAAAATCCACAGAGACACTTACTGATCTGTTTTGTACTGTATTCTTGTTTGGTGTCTTGCAACAGAATTATTTGATAAAATATACAGTTCTACCAGTTTCCAGCTTCCATAAAGTTGTGTGATTAAGGATTAACACTGTGCATTAAGCCTTGGCCTAAAACTATAGAAGTTGGGTTGGATTACCTCATAGTATGAGTATGAATTATGAATAAAAACAACTACAAAAGTACTTTATGAAGAATACACGCTAGAAAAAAAATTGGCAGTTACACATTTCATGGTAGAGAAATATGTTTAAAATGGGTTGCTAGTAGACGACTATTACCTTAGAAAAGAATTTACTGAAACAGCAGACTGCAATGCACATTAAGACATTAAAACCATGTATAGCACAAACTAAGCATACTTTACAATTGTGCAAAACTGCATGAATTACTATTACTGATGCAGATATGGTCAGCTGCCAGTAGTGAAGAAGTGTGTCATGAAAGGGGAATTCATTTTGGATCCCATTACCAAGAGAGTTCAAGCATGTTACAGCAGTTATAAAGGAAATCTTGTGCAGAACTACCACAAGTCTGATTCCCACTGTAATGTTTTATGTTTTATTTATGAAAGCACAATGTTACATTGTTTCATTTATCCTGAACCAATATTATGAAGTATGAAATCTGAAGGGTGTGGTTTTTACCGTCCTTGGTTTTGAACTATTAGCCGTACTAGTTTTATGATTACATTCTTTCAGTAATATGACATGGCAGGCATGAATTTTTGTTCTTAAGAAAAACCAAGTAATATTCTTTCCACATTCTCACATACGAATGAGAAAAGAACTGTTATTTCTTGTTACTCTCCCTTAAACTGGCAAAGACGTTGCAATGTAAATTAGGTTTACGAGCTTGTTTGCTCACTGAGAAAACTTTCAAGAGTTCAAGTAGATTTGCAAGATTTTAATTATTTATATTTTTCTTTCACTGGGCTCAGACTCTGGCAGTGAGGCAGCAGTTAAACTCCATTTCATGCAGATGGTCAAATGCCTGATGCCAAAAGCATGAAATCTGCAATTAAAATGTTCCTTTATGCAAGAGACCGCCATAAAAAATCCTCTACTCATAAAAATACAGTTTTCTTCTGAATGTGTTTTTTTTGTTTCTCAGTAAAAAATACAACACAGAAAGATTTTTTCCGTCACAAGCCACAAAGGAACAATACTCTTTCATTTAAGAAATCACCAGCCATACACTACAAGGACCTGCAGGTGGCATTCTATAATATTGTGGCGGCGGTGAACTAAGCACCGAACAGATAGTTTGCATATGTCCCAGCATGTCGCACTGCTGTACTGTAAATAGCCCCTGCCTATGTCATTTATGTAGTTAACGTGCCTTGTTCTGTGTGTTATGTGTTCATGCACTGGGTGTCCTGTTTAGATTTGTGCTCGATCCCTGTGTGTTTAACTGTGTCATGTGTTTTTAGGGCACTTGGGTTTTGCTGTGTTTATGCAATTCTGAGTGCTGTTAAGGACTACAAATGCAAAGAGCATCGCATCCCAGTAGGGAACCTTCATTACCTCACCGTGTCCCACCTTGGCAGATGTCAAAATGATAAAACAACATCTGTGTGCCTTTTTTTAGATATGAATATGGTCAAGGAACTTTTTCAATTTTCTAAGACTTTCCTCAAAAGTATAGAAATGGTAACTGAACCACTGACATCGACCATCTATACTAAAACAATAAAATTAAAAACAATTTCAAGGCATAAAACAAACTGAAGAACTTTAAAACAAGAAGAAACAGAATAATTTATTTTTCCTTAAAAGCAATGTAGCTGATGGTAACAATCATAGCGAAAATAGAATAATAACTAAGTATGCAAGCTGATCAAAAATGACACACCACTTCCTATAACCATAATGACAAATTATTGAAAATAATTGCAAATAAATAATAGGCTATGGGGGACACACTAACAGAGCTACTACACGGCGTCCCCTAGGTTCTTGGTTTGAGGAAATCGGCTAATAATTATTTTGCCGAAATCCTTCAGTGTTTCATGTTAGATTTTCACAATGCCATTGCATTACACCAAAGGTTACAAAGGTTTAGAATTTACTGACCATAGATAAATAGAGGTATGATTCTAAAAATAGTTTAGAATACACATCTCAGTCAGCACTGTTGAATTTAATTTCTTAAGTATCCTTAAGTCACATGTAATTTTAATACTAATTCAGCTCAGCTCACTAATTCAGTCACTGAAAGATATTTTATGTAAGGGCTGTAAGGGTTTGGGTTATACATCATAGCTCATACTATTTCCTGCAAGTGAAAAGGTACATTTAACAAACAATGAGGATGAAGGAGAAAGTTCACCTCTCATAATGTCTGCGTGTACAGGTTGCAGCACTTGTGCTCCCAGGATTGCCTCCAAGCTCATTATATACTTTTTTCCACTGTCGGCGGGCTGTAATCTGTAGATCGAAAGGGGTTATTTATCATAACAGATGTGACTTGTTTGGTCATTGGCGGTGTGCACACCAAAGAAGGCAATCAGAAGACAGATCTCCAAAGAAGATCTCCTGGTAGGTTATAACACTGATGTTAAACCTCTACCGCTTACTCAACATATATATTTATATTACTAGTTGACCATCATAACTATTAGTAAAATTTCTGTTTAAGATAAATGTTAAGTTTTAGTTTTTTTAAAGGAAGATTGGCATTGGGGCTGAAATACTCAGGGCTAGGGTTAAAATACTCGGGGCTAGGGTTAAAATACTCAGGGCTAGGGTTAAAATACTCGGGGCTAGGGTTAAAATACTCGGGGCTATAGACTCAAGTGATCTGACGTAAGGACGCCCATGAGTCCAACAAATGTGTTATCACACAAATTACACAAGTGTAGGAGGGTACTTCGGTGCACCAGTAAGAGTACAAAATTAGTAAATGGTATAATGCATCAATTGCTTGATAAGATTACTGTTTCATCAGTCTTACTGTAGCATATATAGTATCCGGGATAAGGCACAGAACATAACACATTTTGTCGCATCCAAAAACATAAAAATCAATACAATTAAATCAGCTTTAATTTCTTAACCAAAGCATGTTTTTAAAATGAAAGACCAGCAGCCTTGTTATTATTTCTTCTGAAGTATATTCCAGAGGGCAATAAGCTTCAATTACTGAAATTGTAGGGCAATGTTCCTGACAATTTTTGTTATTTTTCAAATGATATAAAGCCATAGCCAGATTATTGCATAATGTCTAATATATCAAATGAAGGGGGGTAAAAATCAATGTTTAATTTCTAAAATAGTGACTTTGAAAAGAAAATATTCAACACAAATGTCGATATAAAAATGGTGTGTAACTCCTTACCAGTTCATATCCTCCCAATTTTTGAGCAGCTTGAAACATAGTCCAAAGGTTTACTGTTGCAGGGACAACACACATTATTACACCGCAAAAGGCCCATTTGAATTAAAATGTAAAAGTTTGAAATCTGAAATACTGTTTTTAATTAAATACACATTTTCAACAATACATTAATATCAAATTTTAAGGAATTCACCAAAATATACCCAGTACACAAACCAATTGGTATTGGTTGAAGTGACTTCCCATTGGTTCTGTAAAGTACTTTGAGTGTCTTGAAAAGTGTAGTATAAATGTAACATTCATTCATTCATGTGTAGTCTGTAGAGAGACGGTCTACTTACTCTGCTTGAATCCCAGGTAGGGTATCCTTTCAATGGGTGTTTTCCTCTCTTTCATGAATTTGTACAGACCTACTAGAAACGCCTGCTCATCAACATGGGCTTCCTCGCCTGCCCCCAGCTTGGACTTCTTGACAGCAAATACCTTTTTACAAGCACTGCTGTTTTTGGGTTTGGTAACAAATGCCTTACTCTCTGTTTTTGCCTAAAATCAAATAACATTTGAACATGTGAGGAAATCAACCAGATGAAATATACCACATGGTTTTATTTTACATATCTAACTTGGCTGATTTCAGCTAAAGAACGCTGCCCTGCGTAATTCATAGGGTGTTCAAAAGAACACAAGGTGCTGTATTTTTGATCAGGGTGCTTAACCGTTATTGTTTCTGCAAACAATCTAATATTAATGCTTCAATTTTAAATAGTAAATGCTTTTGTCCAAGTACAAGTGAGGCAAACAGCACATTATAACTAGAGAGCTAGGAAGGAGTCATAAGTTAGAGTGGCTGGATGTCAGGGAGAAATCATTCAGCTACTTCAGGCTTTACAAACTACTTTAAAACTGAAAGGGTCCTGTGCTTGGCTTCTGCTTTGATTGGTTTGTTTCCTCGACTGAAAGACTCATCTAGCGGTTTCACATTAACATTAGTGGTACATGCATAAGGGACTGACCAATCAGCAAGAACTCAGTGTAAAAGTGAAATCCAGGTCCTTTTAACTGAAATGGTTGTTTACGAATCCTGTCCTTGCTCTAAGTGTCCTCCTTTAAATGGATTATCTGGTCACCCTAGTTAACATGTAGATGCTTCGTTTTGAGATTGCTTGTGAATGGTGTACCTTGACGGTGGCCTTGTCCTCAGCGTCACTGGCTTCCTTGGTACTGCACAGACCCTGGGCTTTGTGCTGCTGGGAGAGCGGCAGCTTGTTCTTTCTGAGCCGGCCTTTCAAATGAGGGCCTGTGAGGACAGAGCAGCAATAAGGCCCTGCTGTGGTGTCCATCTAACTGGTTTGCAAATTTGTGTAAGTGGACCACAAGCATAGTTTGAATCACGGGGGTACTGGGACCCAGACCCCCTCCCCCCCAAAGAGACAAAAAATGCAGTATGGGGGGAGGGGGTGTCTTAACATTTTTCTTTTGTTGTAAAAAATAAATAAATAACCTCATCTTGAATGAAAAATTTATGTAAAACGATTTCAGACGCCTCTAATCTGGACCGTACCATTTTAACCACCTTAGCGCTAGAAGCAGCTAGTCGGTTGTGTCATTCATTCTCACTGAGTGACCTCTTCATTGTGTTTGTCTGTCATGGTGCTGTTTGCCGTGCTTTGGTGAATGTAAGTAGGCAGCAGAAGTCTAACCTGTTGAAAATGTGTTATTTTACAACCTTCATTTATTTGTTTACGTGTTTCATTGACTAATGCAAGCTGATGTCTTTACTCTGTCGAGGTAAGCTACCATAGTGCTAATCGATAGCACTAACCATAACTTACCTCGACAAAGTAGCTTACACTATAGGAACACCAGTACAGTCAACTTTAGTTACGTTAATTAGCAAGATAAGCTAAGTTCTCTATTTAAAGCAAGCTTATTTGGTGAGGTAAAATCGACCATGGTCATTCTCCAAGAAGATCTCCCTATGTTTTCATTCTCATTTTAATTATGAATAAATTGTGCCTTTCTGAAATTAATTCGCCACTTAGCCTGTGTGGTTTGCTATTAGGCTAATATTAATGCATAAGAAGGTTATGCTCTGAAAAAAACATTACTATAACTGAAACCTATAGGGGCAATGTAAAAACCTATCTAGCAAATAATAAGCCCTATCATTTGAATTTTAGTGGTATTGATTCTGCATTCCACAATTTCATATTTAAGGACATTTATAGAAGCTTGATCTGATAGCCCAGATGCTGTTTTGTTAAATATAGATTATATTTTATTCACAAACACACTATGAGGAAAAGGAAAGATGGAGACATCAGATACTCTTCTTTTACCACCAAAAAAAGTAAGTAGGAAGTATTAGTGTTAAGAGCTATAGAACATTACACTAACAGTATAGGTGCAGTTCTGTAAACTGGTAATGTGTATGAAGGAATGGGGTGGTCAGCAGAAGGCAGGAGAGGCACAGGAGCAGGCAGCAGGAAGATGGCAGGATGAGAATAGTGAGCAGGCAGCAGGAAGATGAGACAACAGTGGCGAGGAAAAACAGGAGAAATAGGACTCCTCGCATATAATTAAATATTAAGTTCAAAGCTAGCTTGATTTTCCATGTATCGTTTATATTGCTTTTTTGATTAATGGAGCGATTCTAATTTTAAATACAGTCAACACAAAATTGAGAACAAAATGAAACAGCTTTTCAAAAAAAATCGGTAATTTTTCCGATGATTTAATATCTAAAATAATTATTAAACCTATTAATCTCCCCTGATGTTAAAAATCAGCTTGCAGAATATATTTTTTGACCCAGTTACAAATATGTTCTGAAACCTGAGTTACATGTCATACATCTGCCAGATCAAATTGCCCTGGCAATAGGGATCCAATGTTACTTTACTCTATTTTAGTGCTATAGAGAAGTAAAAAGGAGTTGGAAGAGCTGATCTGCCAGGTATTGTTGCCATGACCCTTACCAGAATGGTACATACATGAATATGTCTCTGTAGTTGAGATGTTGATGGCGCTAGTGAGTGAGTGTGTGTGTGTGTGTGTGTGTGTGTGTGTGTGTCTGTCTGTCTTTACCTTGTGAGGGACCGGCATCCAAGGCTCCAGAGCCCCGGTGACCCTTCCTAGTGTAAGCAGTTGGAAGATGGGCAGGGTGGAAATAAATAGAAATCAGTTGCCCTCTAGTGAGTTTCTGAGGTATTATTTTGAATTCAGCAATAATGACATCATAAAGATGGAAATAACACAGATGGTGTTTTGTTACAGCAGTCAGCAAGGAAACACCAGAAGAGAAGTGCTGTCTGGCAACTATGCAATTATTTATTGGTCAAAGTCCACTGTGGTGTTCATATGCAAAATATGAAATACAAAAGCTATTTTGTTTCAATTTTTGCGTCAGCAAAATCCAACAATTTCTTCATGAGTTCACGAGTGTAAATAATTAAGCATATAATTTACACAAATAAAATTAAATGTAGCCAAATAAATCATACTTAAAATATTACACACGTATTATTTCACACGTACGTGAAACAAAAATATATGTATTTTTATATATATATATATATAAATATATATATATATATTTTTTTTTTTACCTCTTGAATTTGTTTTTGCATCTATCTTGTCACTGATGTAAAGAAACGTATTTATTCCTGTTGTACACTAAAGGACATGCTGTGAAATAAAAAATAAAAATAAATTTGAAAAAATCTAAATTGTAAGATGTCTTATTTCCTCCAAAGACAAATAACCTAAAGTGAAGCACACTTTTTCGTTGGGTCTCAGGAGGATATATATAGGACATTCTTATATTTGTGGACTGAAATCACTATAATAAGTAGTCCTCCACTAGAATAGAACAATACTATAATTGGAATCCAAGTCACAGACTTGAGAAAACAATAATCAGAGCAAATAACTCACAATATTTTTAGGCCCTGACACCTACTTTTTAAAAAGTGCTTTATTGTTTACAAAATGGTTTCGTTCATACTTGGAAAAATAAGCTTTTACCTCAGACAGCACAGAACTAAGTCTCAATGAGCGTTCTTCAGTTGTGTTGCTATTAAAGCAGTAACGTTTATGCAGGTTTGAACTGAATTGTTGCTGGCATTTAATTTCCACTTCTTATATCAACTGATTGATAATGCACAATTATGATTTTCAGCTAAGTGAAACCGGATTACGTAAATTAATCTGGAAAATTTATTTTTAAACTGAATACATGCATATTTTTAAAGTGGATTCTGAAATTATCCCAAAAGAACTAGCAAATTCATCCAAATGACCAGTTTTTTTCTGATTGTTTTGTAAAATTAGCTTGTATTTCTCTTATATTCTGCAGCAAGCATGCTGAAGTTTGTTGTTCATTTCTGTAGTTGACTACATTAGTTGATTGCGCTATTTTACTTTATCACTATCGCTCAACATGTCAGGACCAAACATTTATAAAATATTATTTAAAGGTGAACTGATATCAAAATCTAATTTGATCCTACCCATTACCACATTTTCCCAGAACAGTTGTTGATGATTGAAAAAAAAATCAGAGCAATTTAGATAAAACCCCAAGACCCACTGTGATTTAGCATTGAAGGAACCCATTCACACATCTGAAATTCCGTACAGAGCAAATTCATCTGAATTGAGATTTAAAAATGCACATTTTTTGTTATTATTCTTCCGAACACTTATCCTGGACAGGGTTACAAGGAGGCTTGGAGCTTATCTCCATAAGGCAAATATAT
>JABFEB020000060.1:10121463-10136136 GCA_019775895.2 Stomatorhinus ivindoensis
GTTATTATTCTTCCGAACACTTATCCTGGACAGGGTTACAAGGAGGCTTGGAGCTTATCTCCATAAGGCAAATATATACTCTGGATGGGAGTATATGGGCATATGCATCTAATTACACACACTATGGGCAATTGTGAGATAAAAATTCACTTATTTGCTTGTTTTGCAAATGCAGGGGGAAACCAAGTTAGACCAAGGAAAGCTGTGCAATACAGGGTGAACATGCAAACTGTACACATATGGAAGGAGATTATCCTGGGCACAACAGTGCTTCACTTTAAATAATTATAACATGAATTTCAGAATAGCAAAGCTGTGTAAATCAATCTATTTTTCTGAATGATTTCAATTTATGTCATTTGGTTATTACAATATTGATAGGAGGATATTGTGTTGTTTGTCCACAAATAAACCTTATTCTGTGGCCAAGGCCAAGGGGGAGAGGCGAAGAGCTCTCACCCCCCTCCCCCCCCCCCAAAGTCTGACTGTGGGGAAAAGTGACTGTGTGAAGTGGGAAAAAAACATCATGAAAGAAATCTATCATAGGAAGGAAAAAACTTTCTGCACATAGAGGCTACGCTTTGTGTTTATGACGGCATAAAGGAACTTAATACCATTCAATGAAGTTGTTTTCAATTCTGAAAGATTTACGGCTACCCTTTTGCCTGAAATGAGTGAGTCAGAACTGTAATTGGTCCCAAATCACAGAAGAGAGCACTAAAAATAGTAGGACGACGTTAAATGTCAGATTTAATAGATTATCCGAGGCAAAGCGCTTTTATTTCAGAAAAAAACACATGAAAGACTCAAGCTTATATATCGATTCTTTGACTAATTTCTGTATTACTTGACTTACTGTTTTCAATGTGGTTTTTAGAAACATGCGTCCATATGTCTTGCAAAGTCAAATTATTGACTTTATATTTATTATATTTATTCCCATGGTGACATGGGGACTCAGTAGGTAACATTGCTAGGTTACTGCTGAGTACTCTGATATTCTCCTACACTCCGAAGACAAAAGGTTAAGAATCCCCTCCAATCTCTACCCTAGCCTTGTGCCCTGGGATGACTGGGGTGAAAATTGAGTACTTCCTGATTTAAAACCTGTATTGGAAAATACTACTCCTCAATTAACAGGGACTGCAGTGACAAAATAATTTATGAACCCAATCTGAATAAAACAAGTCCTTCTTTCGCAATAATAAAGCTACAGCTTTCAGAACATAAGATTGCTGAGCCCTGCGATCAGGGCAAATGCCTGATATTTTGTATAAATGCACTATAGTATAAAATATTCCAGAGCTCCTTTTCTGATCTTTATAGATCAATACCCTTCATAGCAATGCTGTCCAGTAGTATAAAACAATTCCTTTTTCCACTGTACTGTTCTTAGGAATGTGGCGTGTAAGAACAGCTAGCATAATATATTGTTACTACATAAAGTACTTTGGCAGCCTAAGTCATAGGGTAATATACAATAAATATATTTTTGCATACACTGTCAAGTACTTTTCTTCAATACACTACAAAATGTAAGCTAATCCAAAACGTTGCTGGACAGACACATAGTTTATTTTCAATGATATAGTAGAGATCTGGTGGGAAAGCAAACTTATTATTGTCATTTTTCAGCTAGATAGGACAGAGTACAGCACTGTAGCCATCCATCTCAAGCACTTTAATGACGACGCAAGGTTTCTTCTGATCCTTGCCTCACCGAAAATGTATTACCTTTTACCTTAATTATTGCCAATGAGCCTTTTATTACTAGTTAGTTAGTCTTTCAGGCAAACAACGATGCAGTAAAAGAATGCCGCTGACCTCAATAATGCCAGTGAAAGATTCAATATGTCAAAAAAAAAAAAATTGGAGATAAATGATGAAATCCAGGTTATCAGTATATGTACGGTTTTTTTTTCTTCTTTTTTTAGCACTTACCAAATTTGTCACAGACGTTTCCATTTTCGGGGAGTGTTGGGTGCTTGAAGGTTTCACGGCAGTAGAATATATGAGTGCTGCTGCCAAGAGAGACGATGCCCCCCAAGGCTAGCACAACATGCTCTATCACCAAGGACGAGGGCCACTCTCTCAGGCGGGCTATAACGGACCGATATCGACAGTACTGCGGGTAGCTCAGAACCAGAACTCGCTCCTCATCTTGACCTGATTGAGTAAAAACAGACACATAGAATTGTTGTGAGGCAGTATCATTTCTATTTTCTATTGTGATCATTTCATCTTACTTAGAGATTGATTAATAGGTTTATTCTGTTACTTTCAATTGCAAATGTGTTTTCTCACATTGTTTTAATGCAGACTGGGAATTCAAGGATTCTAGATATAAAATGACTAATTTACGTTGAAAATCTGAAGAAAAGGAAATTTGATGCACAAATAGATATATGCAGAATTATTTGCTTGCAGTCATTGAAGTGCTTATTTATATGTTTATTTTTATGTGGCATCCAATTAATTTGAAGCAGATAAAAACTAGCAATACTCTACCGTTACGGTGTGGAAATATTTGTGGAAATTGTTGGCTTTCTAAACAAAATAAACCAAACCAAATGGAACGACACCTTCAGGTTAGACCCAAGCATAGTAACTGGATAATTACGTACTGCATCACACTGCATCGGTCACTGAAGCTGAGGGAAAAATTTCTATGAAATCCACAGAAGACAAATGTATTCACTAAAAATGAAAACAATGCATACTAGCTTCTTACTCCACAGAATTACACCCTCTCGTTTCTAATTGTATGTTATAATAATAAATAGAAACACTGAATTATGGTATAGCTTATTTCCAGTTCATTCAGCTGGATTTTTATGGATATTCAGCTTTGCGTAAGCACAGATATTTGCAGATTAAAGAGCTACATTAAATGACATTATAATACAGTTATGCCTGATTAGAGACGGCAACATCCCTATCCATATCACAGATAAGCCAAGATCCCTGAGTGAAGCCTCTGTATTTATTAGTCTGCCCCCTCAAACAGCAAAGCCTCCACATATTTGATTTTGTTTTAAGCCTTTCGCAACTGCCTGAATCAGGAACATTTCTTCACGAAAACCTATGTGGACTTGGTACCCAACTCGAGGGCTGCAATATGCAGCTTGCAGGATTTCTACACTATGTTTTGCATATATACATTTGCTTAGCAGATGCTTTCATCCGAAGTGACGTACCACTGAGAAAGGAAGCAATAAGGAATGCCCACAACCACAGAGCCACACACTGCCCCAAAACATATGCAAACTTCAAGCCTTACATGCAGTATTGCCACACAGATTGAAATCACTGCATTTTTGAATTTTTTTATAATATTAGATAGAAGATGTACAAGGCATAATCATATGCACTGATATTCATATGGCAAGAAAATATACAATAAGTGCAACAATTTGTCATCTACTGAAATTTATTGCAATATCCTCCTGAGACCCAAGGAAAAAAAGTGTCCTTAAATTTTAGGTTATTGGAGGAAATAAGACATCTTACAATTTAGATTTTATCAAATGTATTTTTATTTCTAATTTCACAGCATGTTCTCTTTAGTGTATAACAGGAATAAATATGTTTCCTTACATCAGTGAAAAGATAGATGCAACAACAAAATGTCCACTACAATGATCATAAATGAATGTGTGGGGTCTCAGGAGGTTACAATTTTGGTGTCCGAATGGGACCAAATCATTATTTATAATCAAAGGCGTAGGTTTGGTTTCAACATTGCTCTCCTAAACATGCACGGTACTCCCACAAAATTGGTAGGGACATGTCTCTACTAGCTATACCCAAATCTGCGCTCATGTTTATAGTATAAAGTGTAGTTTCAACAGCCTTTATGGAACACTAAGGATGTTTTGATCAGTCAGTGTTATACCATTCATGGGTGTTACCTGCTAACATAGATTGTGAAGCCTGTTTACCTGGGCTAGAGAGCTTCAGAGGAGACTCATCCTGATCTTGAAATATATACACCGACTAATTAAAATTCAATTCAATTCTATATATGTAGCACTTTTACCAAGGTACTTCACCATAAAGCACATTACAGTGCCCAGTGCTAGAGGTCCAGTGAGAAAGTTTGAGGCAAGGAAAAATCTTGGTAGGAACCAGTCTTGAAGGCGAAGCCAGTTCTGCTTTTTGAAAGTTTGCAGTGGCTGAACTACATTAGTGTTTCATTCAGTGACCAGTGGTCATTCAACCTTTTCCTACGAATGATTCAATGCTGACTCATAGGAAGACAGGACACACCCTCAAAGGAATGCCAGTCCGTAATACAGCAATCTAAAGACACTAATTCGCTAAACCACGGGAAGAAATCGACAAATCCAGAATGGTGCAGGCAAACCTGCAGAAAACAGACAAGCTATCAAAGGCAGTGTGAAGACATGGCACCACTAACTAAGCCACTGCGCAGGCTGCCAATGTCTCAATGTGGAAAAAAACTATTTTTATGGTCTTTTTATGTTTTCAGAGAGATTCTGAGCTGGGTATGATAGAGTGATCTTACAGTCTGCTTACTGAAAGCTTTATTGACGAGTGAAACTGTATTGCAAAATCTACAGAAGACAAAGTCATCCAGTAGTTATACTTTACTCGTTTACGTTATTTACAGCACCTAATAATATGGATAAGTACAGCATAATGATATTTTTGTTATTCGAGGTACAAAAAAATTACTGTGGGTGTTCATTTATGACACAGAGCATCTCATGATGTTTTGTTAACTTGTGGAAAAAATATTAAGTTGAAGGAAAGATAGGGATATTTAAATGCATTGTGCAGTGCCATTTGTGCTTGTAGTATGCGTTGCAGTAGAGTTTCCCAACCATTTCCCTTTAACAGATGTCTTTCAGCATCGATTTGTTTCTTTTTTCCACAGTGCACATTTTTTAAAGGCAGGCAGTATCTCAAGCTGTTTGTCTTTCTTGCCAAAAGGAGAGCTGCCAGTAAAGTGTATTAAAAGATTGCAAAGATGCACAATCTACAGATCCATGTTGCTCGAAAATATAATGACCAGATTCATAATGACCAAATCCCTGTAATAAGTTCCCACCACTGTGAAACTGTGTTCTCCTAGTGAGCTGCCTGGATGTTGCATGTGTCCTATATCAAAAGCGCAAGGAAATTCCTCTTCAGTCCACCACTGTTCATTTGGAACCATTGAGGGCTCCACAGTTTCTTTCCCAGCATGTTCTTCAAAGCATACTTTCACAAAGGTCACAGAAACAGAATCTTTTATTTGAAACTCTGTAAAGGAAAAATGCTGTACAAGTCCTTTCCTGTTATTTGTTAGATACACTGCATAAGAATCTCCATTTAGCCAATATTTGTAACCGTTTTGGTGCCAAAAAAAGATATATTCCAGAATATGAACAAATCATGGGTAGATGTACTTCTGCACATTTCATTTCACAAATCACAATTTGCTGCCATTTGATTTCCCCTTTTCTGATAACCTATTGATCTTTTAAGTCACATTGTCCAAACTAAGACAATGCCGACGCAAACCACTTTCTTAACGTTATTACATTACACATTCCATTCTTCAAGCTTTCTTCTTTCACAGCAGCTTCCTAGCAACCAGCTAAAGAACAGTGCTGATTATTATGTAACTGGCACTGTTCCAGTTTCATCTGTCTGTGTTATTGATTGCTTCATACCAAAGTTTACATTAATGGTCTCTGTGATCCATGATAGAATTATTCAAAGTTCGCCCACTAAACTGTTCCTTTATGTATGTGTGTGTGTATATTTTCCATATATATATATATATATATATATATATATATTCCATAAATTCAAGTCATCTTGCTTTCCCTCAAAATACTGTTACAGACGTTGTTATATAGAGTAAGATTATGATGGCAAAAACTATGTTTTCAATGCTACTACCCCCCTCAGTCATGGTGTGTAGAGCTTTTTAATATATCTTTAATTAATGATATTTTCTTTTCTTCATAATTTTTCCCTTTCTAGTAATAACTAAAAGATTAATACATATTAAATTGTGAAAATATTTTTGATAACTACTGATGAGATGTCAGACCTATTTCTAATGGATCCAAACTCCACACACGTAACCCAGGCAGAGACACGAACCCAGGTCCCAGAGGTGTGAGGCAACAGTGCTAACCACTGCACCACCATGCCGCCCCAGCCATTATCATTTCATCTAAAAATAATGAATTGGCTTTCATTATAATACACAATCTAGGTTCTGAGCAAATCTACCATGGTTAGTTCATGTGAATGATCAATGAATTATTCATTTCTGCCAACAGTGTCATTTACAGCACACCTTTAATTGCTGAAAATTTGCTTTCTGACGGAATGATTCATCTTTATCTGTCAGCAACAAAAGTCTATCAAATTTAGGCTATATATTGCCTTTGGTATTCTGCTATGACATTTAGCATATCAGGTAAAATTCAAGGGGAATACCTCTTGTATTTCCTCTTTCCTCCCCTAATAAAATGACTATATCACCCAAAATGGTTTTCATAGAGGTTTGTAATCCATACTAAATTTGATGCACAAATATGAGAATTTCTAAACATTATACAGAATGCATTATATCTTGAATAAATATGGGAAATTTTAAAAATAATTACCCAATTCTGCCTTTTCGTTTAAAACATCCTTGAAGTTGAGGCCACTGCTGAGAGTTGATTCCCTGTACTTGTGCAGAACCTGCTTCTGTCCATTTTGGCGGAGTTCCTTGACTATGGAAGGCTTCAGAGCCATTGCTTCCAGTCCATATTTCCACTCTGAGAAATCTGAAATGGTCCATTTTGCCAAGTTTTCCAGCTTCACGACTACTTTCTCAGAGGCAGCAATAATCTCATCCTGCAATGACCAGACATTCACAGAAACACAAACAAACATTCAAAAGGGTAGAAACATTCAAAATATACTCAACCCTCCTTCAACTGCCCTTCCAGTAAATGGGGTCGCGACACCCAAATATAGCCTATGCCAATTTTTTCATAAAACATTAGTGTGTATATTACCTGTAGCAATTGCTAATCTTTACGGATTGTTGAATTCAAAATAATCCCCCTCAGGAGAATCACATTTTCACTAAAAAAAATTGTTTAGTATTATTAAATTCCAAACAGAATATATGAAGTGGATATCAAAATTAGATCAGTTCATTCATATTAATTTATTTAGCTGTGAGTAATGCAAGCTTTCTAATTTACTCTTAAACTGTTCCAGAGATGTCTTGGCAGGCAGAGCCCTGTGAAAAATGGTACACACTGTTCAAACAAGTAAAACAGAAGATGTCTTAATGGCAGTGTAATGCTGCCCTCTCTAGCTTCAACTAGTATTGGATAGGATGCTGGCCAGAGCAAAAGCACTGCAAGCATGTTGCTGTTTGTTTCTGCTACTGCTGTTTTTCAATTGAATGACACACTCTGACCGGGGGGAAATGACATCATCTGGGAACACTGAGAAAGGCTATTTTGAAATGCTGCATTTATACAGACATGCAATGTTTGATGCATATTATCTCAGTCAACTAAGTACCATATAAGAGAATGAAAAAAGGGAACTATTCTGAACACAAACGCATTAAGTCACTGCAGCTTCTAGCCTAATTATTCTCACTATTATTCTAGCCTAAAAAGTCTTAGTCAAAATTTCTCAAATATCACAGCCTTATCTCTCAAACCTTATTTTATTAGCTCTCATTTGGTGGGGGAGGTGTTTTTGTTGGAAACAGGATTAAGCATGTTGCAACCCAAACACTATTCTAGAAAACTTCCTACATATATCTCTAGTAAAAAAATGACTAAATAGTTCAAATGAAATAAAATGAATCATTTTATTAAAAATATAGATAATATAGATATTAAATATATAAATCACGTGAGTAGGTGTATAATATAATCGAAAGAGAAAAATGCATGATATTTATTACCAAATTATCTGATTCTTGTTATTTTAGAACTGTTCAACATAAAAATTCAGTTCAGATAAATAATATTTTCAACAAGATTTCAGTAATAGCAAAAAAAAACAAGGATATTCTGTTACTTCATAGTAAAGTACTCCGTATTAATCACGTTAAATTGTTGCCAGCATTTACGTAGTTAATCCTACGGTAAAGAACAGCACATCTTTGTTTAATTACACAATCATGCGTAAGAACATGTAACTGCGGTGCTCGCTCCCGTTTAGGTATCGTATCCTGGCCGCATTATCAGCTTGTTGTTAATGGATTGTTGCTGGTCGAAAGCAGTTGAAAAGGAAGCAAAAAAAAAATGCGGTCTACAATATCTTACCGGAGGCTATGTAATCACTTTTTCACTACACGGTAAACATGGAAACGTTTGTATTAAATGTAGCAGTTCATATTTTTAAGATATTTTTGCTTACTGACGTCTTTTTGCTTCTTAGTTACGTTTTAAAATACGCCCATGTAGATCTCAGCCAAGATATAAATACATCATTGTTGTACTGGTAATTTCTCGGATATTCCTCTAAAGTATGCCAGTCTGATGGCTCTTGATGTCATTTTATTTCACCTATACTTCGTAATTTCCGCCATATTTCAGTGGCAATGCCCTTAATATTGAAACAGAATGCCACGACTTTGAAATAAACTATTTGTTGTGCAAACAAACTACACCAATAAAGAAAAACATGTAATTTGGGAGTATGTAAGAAAAGTTGGGCACAGACAACCAGTAAACCAGTAAACTGAACACATATATACAAAATGCAATTAATGTACTATACCGCCATATGCTGTGTATATGGTATCTTTAATTGCCACCGCAGTCTCAGATTTATTATATATTATTCACCATTCATCATTGCTGATATAGAAAGAATATCTTCAATTCACCTTATCTAATATCCAAAGCAACACTCGTCATTATTCTAAGATACAGTAAAATAAAACATGATATAAGACTTGTTATCACCTCTCCATGACTGACACCTCTTCCCCGGGGAGTGTCTTCTGGAAGAAAATAAAGTTTAGAGCTCGATAAAAGTTGCTTGGATGTTTTTTCTTCCCACAGCAGCTGGAGTTCTGCTATGCAAATTGGGTCTTCTGGTTCACGTCTTACAAAGAAAAAGTCGCCAAGGGACAGAATTCTCGGTTTGCCGTTAAGGTGAAATTTAAAGGCTTTGTAGAAAATGCGAGGTCCTTGCAAAGCGCACGGCGAGCCGACCCACTGCGGAAACAATAAAAACACAATATATATTTCACGAATGACAGCGGTGGGGTTTATGCCATATTTACACAAAAGACAAAACCTGAACGGATTAAAAATAAAACAATTGTGCTCAGGACACAGTAGGCAGGAAAGCGCCGGGAAACGATTTTATGGAATAATAACATACAGTGTTTCTCACCACTTAAGTTTAGTGATAAGTTTATGGCATTCGTTTTAAAACACAAAAGTAATTTTACCTGCCCTTTCCCACTTGAGATTTATAATTCAAACGACAAAATTATACTAAAGTATAATATAAATGGAGAGTAGGCAGCGATACCTTCAATGAGTTGGGCTCCATCTCGACGTTCTGCATTGATTAAACTCAACATTCTCTCCAAACTTGTTGGCTTGAATGGATTTTCAACGGTCCTGGAAGGACTTTTTTCATCCTAGCTGTCACATCGTCAGTATGAAATCAACACAGAATAGATATAACAGTTAGGCCTACTTAATATATACAATTACGAACTAGATTTAGCGAGAAATGTAGCAATCGCCATTTATCCCTAAGTAATATATTTATTACAAAATATTAATGCTAACTTTCAGTTTCCTAATTACTTGATGTAAAGAATTTCCTCTCCAGTTTTTTTAAAAGCCCTCTTTCTGGGATGCTACTCTTTTGTTGTTAAAAGAAAGAAAGACAATTATATTTCAGAACTAATTGATGCATCATATATTACCTAAATTATCAGAATAATATTTTCAAGTATCCATTTACCGTTATATTTATCTTGCAGGACCTGTATCTAGAAAGTCATTATGTATAATAGAACATTTTATGTGGTGGCTTTGGGGCGCGCTTGTTTTTCTGAATAAATTTACGCTGGTTAATCTTGATTTTGTAATTAAAAGGTTTAAGGCAACATTTCAAGGACTGAAACTGCTTAAAATGGCATTTTGATATTTCGCCAGTTTAAACGTAGCGTATTAATAGTTACAGCGTGGGCGAGGAGAAAGCGTGTAGCGCCCTAAATACAGACAAGCGTCACAAAATGTAGAAAGGTAACTGCCATATTATGCACAGCTGCTTATCTAGTTTATGTTTTGGTTGGTTACAGATTTTCTTCATTAAGTAGTTCCCAAAACAAAATTTCATGCTCAGAATAAAATGAAATTCAAACCAAATGTTCTATTTTTGCAAATCCATTATAATTCCATAGAAAATCAAGTATTGTTAACATTTATCTTAAAGCTTTTCTAAAGCACGGTTTATGCGGTTTATTCAGGAATACACTTACATGTACTGTGTAATGATCTATTTTCCCTGAAATGAATATTGTGCTGTGAAGAACAAGGACATTCATGGAATGACATCACTGAGACAAACTTGTGAATACTGCAATACATTTCGCTGATCTGTCACTTGATAACTGTCAAGTCAGAGCACCTCGTCGACATCACGGTATATCTTCTTTGGCAAAGCACCTGGGGAAGAAATGGAAAGAGACGAGAATCCATCCCTGCCCCCCTTGTGCTGTGAAGTCTTCATATGCTGACCTGAAGATGTGATGATCTGATATTTCACACCTTCCACCCCTAGAGGGAAAAAAAATCCACCAGTAAGATTTCAGAAGCTTTGTGTGGGGGTGTTGGGGGTGGGGGCAGGGGTTACATGTACAGTGAATGCTAGAATTTTACACTGACCTTTATCATTATATGCACATCTTTTGGTTGCTCCAGGATTCCAACTTCTGTAGCTAGGAGTGTAGCACAGAGAGCATTGAAGAAAGCAAAGGCCTGTCTTTTTTGTACGGGTCCAGATCAGCATTCTCTGCATGCACCATATCTGGTTACAGGTCCAAATTGTGAAGCTTCCTGCTCTCTGTCCAAGGATAGCATAACTCAGTTATGGCACAACACAGAACCTACTGTATTTGACTCCTGATGTTAGTGGTGCTTCCCAGTTCTCAGAACTCTGTTAGCATGATTTTCTGGATAAGAGGCAAACCATCTGAGAACGGTCAATGAGCCAGTGCAGCAAGATGGCACAGTCAACGATTATAAGATGTGCTTAAAGCCAGCAACACAATAATTGTTGCATTTCCATCCTGACGAGATGTTACCAATTTTTATCCCAGCAGATTGTGAATGTCCAGATATGTGTTGACTTAGAAGGCAGTGATTGCAATACTCTGGGCACTTTCTATAAACATTCGGTTTGGCAAATTAAGTTTTTCTGAGTTGTAGTATATGTCCATCTGCCCACCCAGGTTGTTTTTCTGCCATATGTTTTGTGTTTTATTTGCATGGGTTTCACGCTCACATCAACCTCCACTGAATGTTAGGTAAATAAATGGATGGATCCAATATGGATTACAATGTCAAAGTATGATATTTTATCATTTTCATTTAGTTATACTGATCAAACACAAATAGTAAAGACCAAAATCCATGATATAAATATAGATTTTCATTACATAAGAAACATTTACTGCAGGATTAATAGCATCTACTTAATTAAATAATTAGATGTTTTAATAATTAAATAAATGAACAAAACCTCCCTCTTTCCTCCTACTAGTCTATCCAAGTAACTGGGAGAAAACAATAACTACAAAGACAATGGGAATTTGTGCAGAAATGCCAAAAAAGCTTTGAAAATATACATGGAACAGAAACAGCTGTAAGTGATCAAAATGACCTAGTACATTGAAACATGACCAAAAATAAGGCTGCTTTTAAACAAAACCAATTCTTGTAGTATGCCGCCACCCTCTGGGAAGTTGCAGAATTGCACTTAATTCTCAATCGTCTAAGAGAGGGACCGCAATTGGTCCAAGGACTGTCTGTTTGTCAGATATATGTTGCTTTGGATAAAAGCATCTGATAAATAAATTCATGGTTAAATAAATTTCACCATCTACACTACATCATGCCCAATCTTCTTTACTCCATTTTTTGGACTATATGTAAGACAATTACAGGAAAGGTTTGCCACCCGTGGTTTGGTTTCCTCTCACAAAGACTCCCTATCTCATATTTATAGTGTATTTATAGTGCTGTAAATCCCCCCAGAGGATATAGAAACAATTAATATATAATAGACAGTGTCATCAGTATTCCACACGATAGAGACAAGTTGGCTACCTGGGTTTTACTCTTCAATCCAACACATGTCACAGCAGCTGCATGGAGTTTAGGTTTGGGGGACTGTAGAAGCCCCCCCCAACCCTGAATCGGAGAAGTGGTTTCGGAAAGTGGATGGATGGATTGCAAAGTCCAGATAATCTGTCGCAGTACTCCATCTCTTACCTTGCTCACACGATAATACTTCTGCATCACCCTGTAGGTGCGCTTAGGGTCATTATCACGTTAAAAAACAAACGATTTTCAGTAGGTGTGTCCAGACTTTTGACTGGTACTCTGCATTTGGGATGTGATTATGTGAACATGCATGTCTTACAAGCAAGGAAACACTGGGGCTCAGTTAGCACCCATTCTCCTGGAAAGAGTTGCAGTTAAGAGTCTTGCTCAATGGTCCGATAGGCATTTGATTACTTCCCTAGCAATGGAATTGGATCGTTCCATGGCCTTTCGGTTACGGGCTGAGACACTTTCATTTATCTTCAGAACTATATGCACAATGTACATGATGCTAAGTCGCATCCTTGCATGTGTAGCCCAGCCAATCCGGTGTGTACTCCTGTTTTACTATGTGCTGCCTGCGGTGGACTTTATGCTGACCAGCAATAGTGGTTAGAATGGATGAAGACGAATTCACCCTAGACAAAAAACCACACACCACACTTTGCCAGTGTGAATAAGTTTTCTTTTGTTAAAACTGTTTAAAACAAATTGACATGTTATTACATAATTTTTTTGAACAAATAATGTTGTAATATACAGATTAAGGTAACGACTGCAGATTACGACAATATAAATAAGAGGTGAAGCATGTTTGACACATTTCTGTAATGTTATATACGAGTATAGAACCTAACTATGACAGAAAAATCCGATGAAAAATGCTACCTTCCAGCTAGGATTTAGTATAAGTTTGGTTTTATCCCAATAATAATATAATATAAAGCGTAATATAAGTCTGTGTAGTAAGTTCTAAAGTAGGCCTACTCAGAGATTTTCACACATCATTACGTTGTTTATCTTAGGGAATGCGATCAACTTTCGTACAAAAGTACCGAAGTCAAAGGAGGAGCTTGTGTTTGCAGGCTGGCCGATACGCATAATTAGCCGAGTTCCTCTGCATCCGGAGTTGTACTGCTGGATCCCTGCAGGAAAAAGTTTCAAAGTTTAAGGGGAGGACAATGGCTTTAGTAAAGCTTATATGCGCGATTATTACCCGATTTTTGTTCATCCTTGTAGCATTTTTGGGGGTATGTGGAGTTACAAGGGTTAAAAAAGATCCTCACTATTGGTTACTGACTCTTCTCTTCCTTCCTCTCATTTTCGAAATGTTCTTAACTTTAAAAACGCGAAAAGGCGAAGACTACAAGTGGTAAGCTGAGATTGTAACCTGTTTGAGTTTTAAGCTTCTCGTCGTTTTTTCTCCCCAAATCGTCGCATTCAACAATAAACTAACTGTTTTCATATTAGTAAGATTTTGGGAAAATTTGTTTTAAACTCCACTTGCATATTCATGTGAGATTATAGTTTAACGAGAAATCACGTAATTGCACGTTATATTTAATTGTAGTCGGACTTCCACAAATCCGTCATCATTAACACCGTTATTGTGTATCTAAAATAGGTTCTCGCCAGCCATCTTGCTGTTCCTCATCAGCATCATACCCTCCATATGGATTTTGGAACTGTACCATCAAGAAAATAAATTAAATTATCCACAGGTTGGTGTTTTTCATAAAATAAAATGAAGGCCTACCGTTTTGGTACTGTACGTAAAATGTAACCGTAGGTAGGCCTATTTAAAAAAAATCCTGTACGGGGAAACGATGTTTTTTTTTTAAATACAAAATATCTTTAAAAAAATCCTTTTATTAATTTGTTAATTTAATTAACTTTGACTAATCCTTTTAAGTTTTCTGTAAGTGATGATTTTTTTCTAATTCTTCTAGTGTAAGAGCCTGGATTCACTGGAAAACGTAATGAACATTTTAAATATTACTATGCGCAATCAGACATTTACGGTAAGAAATTAAGTTGTACCCAGCAAACAAGGGACACCCAGAGGACATTTGGGGACGTCCTAAGGACATCCGTGTTACTATGAACAATACGATCCTTAAAAAGCAAGTTGTTGTGACAGCTTCCAGGAATAGCGTTTTAAATAAATAATTTTATCTGAAGCAATTCTTTTTATTAATGTTCCATTAGGATGTCCAGAAGTCGTCCTTTGAAGACGACTTCCGGACCAAAAGAGGACGTCCTAAGGACAACCTAAGGACGTCTTGCAGTTTGCTGGGTATATGTTTCCCAGTTGTGCTTTATTTGTTTTCAT
>JABFEB020000060.1:10173797-10185756 GCA_019775895.2 Stomatorhinus ivindoensis
TGATCCTCTGCCTACAAGGGCCCCTGACCCTATAGGGCCTCTGATGGAAACATGGAGGGAGGGCGTTTGGCTGCCAAAGGCCCTTGAATTGTGGTGCTGGTGCTGGTGGTGGGGGGGGGGGTCTCGCAAACGTTTTGCCCAGGGGCCCACACAACCCATAATCCGTCCCTGGGTATATTGAACAGAAAAATGTATATTGTATGAAAAATACATCATGAAATATTGAATATGAAATACTTTCAGGCTCTCGCTTAAAAAAAATCGATCAGTTTTTGAATTAATGCCATATGCGTTATCAAGTATGACATTATGTAAATAATTAAATGCAGAAATATATGAATATGTGAATGTGGTCCACAGAGCGATGGGCAGACTCTCCATACTCCACACATACAGACTCAGGGGCAGTAATGTAACCAACAGCCTGGAAGACGTGAAAGCACCATGTCACCCTACATAAATATTCTTCACTTGTGAGATTGGATTAAAACACGATTCCCTTAGACCAAGCCAAACTTCATATATATTTTTCTCTTCCTGACATCAGGCACATCCAAACTGTGAATCATTTGCTGTTCTTTACAATATTTTTCCCCATTAAATGCAGAATGTTCTAGACGTTGTTGAATAATAGAAGAAACACGTTCTGCTTTGACAGGTGCTCCCTTGTCCACTAGAGGGCTGTATAGGGAGCAAGTTCATTGAAATGATCGATTTGTGAGAGAGAGGGTGTTCCCTTTCAACCGCTATTATCTATCGTGGTTAATGCAATTTTATATTTTGCTATGTTGAATGCCATCTGTTGTGTTTTGCTTCCAGGTTGGCTCTGTTGTGGACGTGCCACAGTTTCTGACTATGGTTTTCTCCCATCTGACTTTAAATAAAAAGCAAAAACCGGTTGTAAATATAAATACTTAAACCATAACTCCGAATTAAGTGTCCATTTAATAGTATATCCATTCTAATAGTATATTTAATCATGCAAATGCTATCACAATATTTTGAATGTAAAAAGAAAATAAAGTATTTTAAGCCGGTATTAAACGACATACTTAAAACTATGCTGGTAGCATTCAGTGTTGTCATCAATAGGGACATAATTGTTCTTCAATGGACCAGTTTTATTGGTAATTCTTCAAAAAAAAATCAATGATTTAATTTCACCCAGGATTCATTATTAACCTTAAATGGTTTTGTCTATATTAAACATTTAACTTGAGCGTCAATTAAATCAATTAGATTAGTTTAAAATGATTATCTTGCCATGTAAACGGTCCTCTGCTTGTCTGCCTGTCTCACCATCTTGTCTCTGCAGTACAGGCACCAGAAATGGTGCTGTTGCCTGGCAATGGCTGCTGTGTGCTGGCACCGACGCTGCTATTGTTTTTTTTCGGCGAGAAATCATGTGCTGCTGAAATGCTTCAGAGAATAAGAGTCTGTGCGTGAAAGGAGGAGGAAACACTGCCAAAAGGCAGTAGGTACCGCAGCCTTGGCTTCCCCCAGCCGTGCCATCAGTCAACCGTCTCCACCTACTGTATGATATAATGCTTTTTATTTAATTTAATTTTTTTTGCAATTACAAGATCTCGGGATCTAAAAAACAAGGATTTCTTTTCTGCAAGGGCTTGGTGCATCATATAAATTTCTGTTTTAATTACATTTTCCTTATTTACTTGGTTTTAAAGCAGTACTGTAGCTGTTAATTCCAGTATCTTTCTCTCTCTCTCTCTCTCTCTCTCTCTCTCTCTCTCTCTCACACACACACACCCTCTCTCTCACACACACCCTCTCTCTCACTCTGCCTCTCCCTCTCAGTGACTAAAGAAGCGAGACTCCCCTTTAGCATCAGCAAAACTGTGAGAATCCCCAGAGGACCAGAGGTGGTGAAGTCCGCTCCACTCCCGCTGTGCATCATCGGACCTCCAGGAATATACGTTTCTTTGATTCCACTTTTTTCCCTCCTGTTCCCCACCCTTGTTTGTGTGTTTGGGAGCCAAGTCACAGAGATCTATTTAAGTGGCGCTAAGTGAGTGAGAGCATCATCCTCCTGGGCATTTCCTCTGGATACTGTCTTTATGGACTTTCCTTCCTCATCCTAACCTAATGCAAGAATCTTAATGCTGGAAAAAAGAATTAAAGTGAGTTGCTCCCATAATGAGTGAGGATGCCAAGGATAAAAGCGCCGGCAAGCCGGCTCATCGCAAGAAGAAGGGAAAAAAGGTAAGAAGATCAATCCAAGCGCTGGCTTTTGGGAATTGGTTGCTATGGTAGGATAAAGAAATGCTTCCAATGAATGCAGAAATTATTTGTTGATTTATTGATCTATGTCTTACTTTTTCACCAAAAACCGCACACTGTCCTTTGTTCTATAGGTTTGAGCCTGATGGGTGTGTGCATTTGATTTTCTCCAGCGGAACTAAGCATATAGATTGAGCCCCTCCTTGGACTTCCTGTTAGATGGTGTCCAATGCCTGTGTCCCTCATATTTGGACACATTTGACGCATGTCAGCATTGAAGTAGGTTTATAGTGGTTATACGGTGTGTGTGATGGGCATTGAACTAATTTTGAAATGGCGAGAGACACCATAAGACAGATTTGGAGCTGCATTTGAGGTAAACCTGTGTGACTCTGGGACTGTTTATAACACCCACTTAGATTTTGATGATGAGGTTGTCTCAGAGCGAGGGCACAATATGGCACAAGCCCATAGGTTGCTGGTTGCTGCTATTCAGCCTTGGTGTTATTGTTGTATCGAGACAGGCCACTCAGCTTGGGAGCCAGTAAGCGCTGTTTTGTTCAGCATCAGTAAGCGAAGGAGAGTGTTGACAATATCAGATTAAATGTGGTCAGTGAGGGAGAGGATGGATTACGTTACTCCAACCTGTTGCTAATTATGCTCATCCTTGATGCCATCAAATACATAGAGAGGTCTGTCTGTCTGCAGCAAATCACATCCATCCATCCATCCATCCATTTTCCATATCAATGTTTAATGGAGGACTCCATTTCACTGCATTTGTTTGTTGTTGACTTCCATTGTAATAAGAATGACCATAATATTGAAGAATATGCCAAATTTTAAATCAATATTTCAATATGCAGGTAGATTCTTCTGTATGATCACAATGCAATCTATGGAGATGAAAAATAATACGATTTTCCCCCCAGTTCAGTACCATTAGTTTTTTTCTCACACACACACATTTATAACTACTCGATGTGCCCCTTCTGATAGTTAGTGCAATATTCAGGTTGATTTTTGGTTGAATATTTATTTAAATGGCTGGAACAGTGACTCACTGGAGGGTACTGTAGGCCCACATGTCTCGGACTGGGTGTTTGAATCCTCCTCCTGCTCTGTGTGTGTGTCTGTGTGTGTGTGTGTGTGTGTGTGTGTGTGCAAGTTGTGCAAGAGTATGAAAGTGTGAACCCTGCATTGCACTAGAATCCCAGGTGTTCACCTGCCTTGGGCACTCTGCTGTCTGCTAGAGGATCCAGGCCCCTCGACAATCATGCTCAGTATGATTGGATGGATGGATGGATGGATGGATGGATAGGTAGGTAGATAAAGTTGCTGCATGATTACATGATTATCTCATTTGGGGGGCATTGATCAATGGACTGCACAACACAGAGCATGTGCATGTTAATGCAACCCCTCAACAAAATTTACATTATACCCATGTGCATGCACTAGCGATATAAAACATACATTTTTATGCATTCATTTACAAGACTTTTTAATGTAGATTGATTTTTAAGTACACAATTTTTTATGTACACACATCCATACATACCTATATGCATACACACAAGCAGACACAAATACATATTAATTACTAGAGTATAATAATTTGTATAATTCTGTCAGTCTTATGTTATGTAGAAAATTATGGAAAGCTCACCACTGAGAATCACCAACTAACTCATTGCTTTGTAGAAGGGACAGCAACAGGCATTGCTTACCTGAAAAAATCATTCTGGAGCTGATAGGCTTGTCCTTTAAGCCTTCTCCCTCTACACCGCTCAAGATCGCACCGGGCAACAGCACAGGAGCATTTCTGGAGATCAGGTTCAGTCGATTCTGCCAGTAAATAGTCACTCATCGACTGGGCTCTGCAGCCCCTGGCATCCCTGCCACTCCTGCTGAGGAGAGTGAATTTAGAGCAGAAGAGCCTATCAGCTCTTCAGTCGGCCCGAGTCAATGGAAGAAATCATATGTTGGAATTGCTGCAGTGCCACCAGCTCTGATCCCTGACTGCAGTGGTCACGTTAGTGGAAAACCTAATCTCCCTATAGCTACAACTGGTAATGGTTTGATTTCACTGGACATTTCAGTCTTCAGTAGCGTAGAGATTGTTTGGAATGTCAATCAGTTTATGCTACAGTGATTCCAAAAGCACCGTTGTGTCCATTTATAGAGAATTACTGAAAAGAATTACAATGTATTCCAGCCTAGTATTTTCACATAATGCATGGGAACCTAACTTCATGTCATGTTGACTAAGCACTACCCTAACTGGATGCAACACCTCCGTGAAATATTACAAAAATCTCTAAAGCCCTCTTCCATTTTTGTTCCCATGCTGGAATCCCAAAGGAGGCTCTAATAGACTAAAGCACAACACTTTTGTTATGTAACATCAGAGACCTTCATAAAATGCTGCTAACTGGGAGGGAACAAAAATGTGGACTGACTGGCAGTGATCTGGGAGGGCCAGTTTGAGAAACCCTACCACAGACATTATTTGATTTAATCTTGGTATTCACTCTTAAATTTGTTTAGCCTTGTAAATGGGGCATTATTATCTTTAAATATGGAAACACGATAAGGGAACAATGTTTACAGCATAATGTATCCCCATGGCCCTGTGAAATTACTTCAGATTTCTTGACCGTTATACAAACTCGCAGTGCAATCACTCCTTCAAGATTGCCCATGTCATCCATCTTTCCAGCTTCTAACCATTTATCTTGCTCATAACCTGGAGACTATCCCAGGTAGTACAGAGCACAAGGCTCTGACATTTCCTGGACAGAATAACAATTCATTGCGGGACGCATACATAAGCATATTCATACACTGTGAGCACTTTAGAGACACCAGTTTACCTAACTGTATGTCTTTGGACTGCGGGAGTAAATACGCAAACTTCCTACACGCGGAGCGGAGGGAAGAATTCAACCCCCAGTTCTGGAAGTGCAACACAACAGCACTATACACTGAGCTACCATATCCTTTGCTCATAATTCATAACTGCATGTTTAACAGTGAGTTGAAGGCATCATTTGACTGAAAACAACATTGTGGATTAAAGGCGTCATTTGACTCTTTAAATTTCAGAGGTAGAAAGTTCAGGTTCAGGAGGGACAAATCCAGTCCAAGATTTTGCTTCACCCAGCCAGTTGAGCATAAAGAATCATGTTCACAGAGTACTCAGCTGGTTGGTTGAAGTGAAATCTTGGTCTGGATTTGTACTTTCTGAACCTGAACTTTCCATCTGTGCCAAATTCAGCTGAATTGCTGTAGTAATTTCTGAGACTGTACATTAAGGGGTGTGAAGCAACTTTCCTGTTAAGGGTTCGTCTATCACTTTCAGTGAACTTTGAGTTTAGACCGTTGCTCCTCTTTTCCAAAGTAATTTGTCTGAGTTTGGAATATAATGCAGTTATTGTGCCTGTGCCCCATGAACTATTGTGGCCAATGCACCTGCACTTTGATCCCTGAGTCTGTTAGTTTCCTTGTACTGCTCTGAAACTTCAGAATACAAAATGCTAATTGTCAGACTGTTTTTTTTATAGCTGACACATGCTGCTAATTGGCATTCAACCTAACATGACTCACCTTTTGTAACTGAATTTGTGATTATAATTTAGTTATTTCAAAGTTATTGTCCCTTTTCATGAAGCGCCTTTGTTATTTTGTTCACCTTCATGTAAACCTACAACCCCGAAGAAACCTTGAGTATTTTGTGCCGTCGTGATTCGTCGTGTGTTATTGTACTACATTTCCACTCTTGATATGGCATTGCATCATACTTTGCCCTCAGAACCACCTCATATCATTAGGGCAAGAACAGAGAAGAGTTCCACAGGGATGTTGGCCCAAGCTAACTCTAGTGCTACCGACAGTTTTGTTAAAATGGACAGTACCACAGATCTCCTTCACGCAACACATTCCATGTCTTCACCCCGATGATCATTTGGATTGAGATCTCATTACTAGACAAGTCAATATATACAATGTGAATTTATTGTCATGTTTGTGGATGGTCTTAGCCTCAGGCTCAAGGGATAATTCTACTGAAAAAATCCATTTGCAGATCAATGCACTGCTGCAACCCACCTGATTGGCAATAATGTGTGGATTTCCTGTGATATAAAGGAGTCCAATGTGTCCAGTGGAAGCACACCCTGCATTTTCATGCCACCACTTTCAGCCTGCAAGGGAGCAGGGTTCATCATTCAAGACAATGAGGCTGGATGCATTTGCTCAGGATACACATGAAGCACTTCAATATTTGATGCATGATTATCTACATATGGAGTGCAGATTGCGGTATTTTTTCAGGTCTTCGTACAGATTTTTAATGCTTCCCTGTACTCTTGTTTCTCAGTTCAGTCCTCAGGGGCCCCCAGATAGTCCACAGCTTGGCTCCCCCCTGCGGGCTGAGAGGGAGCAAAACCGTGGATTGTTTGGGGGTCCCTGAGGACCGGTTTGAGGAGCACCACCCTGTATTTTCCAGGCACGTTAATTATTTACACAGTTAAAGAAAAGCCCCTCTGACAATCCCAATATACAGTGTCACGGAAGAGGCCTGGTTGGGGGATATTTATCCCTATATTCCCAGATTATTTTGACTGTGCTGCTGGTTGCATAGTGGACTGATGCTGAGCGACCAACGTTGATGTTATTAATGTCACAGGTACGTGAGACATACAGACTAATGCACAACACTGACACCACATTAAAAAGCCTGTGAAACCGGATCACTTGGTTCCAACCTCCCTTGGAAGACATAGACACCCCATGATCTTACAGGAAGCCTGATATCATCCATCACTGACTCACACCTTAACACTGACACAGTCTTGCCGACATTTACCTTGGAGTATAAGCATAAATTACGGGCTACTTTTGGCACCAGCAAGATTATGACATTTTGTAACCAGCCCACACTCAGTTTTTACGATTTCATGGCTTGTTTTCTTTATTGGAACTCTGAGCAGCTACAATGAGATATGATAGACAAACACTGCTATACCACCTAGAATTCACTGATAACGTCTTTCAAAGGACCAAGTTCCTAATTCAAACCTTTGTTAAAACCAGATACCAGCTCCAGGTCTGAGCATAGGTGGTGGAGGGTAATGAAAAGTAATGAAAAATCTGGTGAGAACGCAGCAGCCTCCCTTCTACCCTGCACTGCCATCTATTTTAGTGGCAAATGTACAGCAGCTGGACAAGGTGAAAAATGAACTGGACTACTAGATTAATTCCCAACAAGAGATGAGGGATTATTGTCCTTACCTTATACCGAAACTTTGCTGAACCTAAAAGTTGATTAACAGCCCATTGCGTACGGACACTAAGAACCTTGCTGAGTCTTTTTCAGTAAATATCGAGTACCTCATGATTTATTGCCTGCCTTTCTACCCACCAAAGGAATTCTCGCCTTCACTTACTGCTTTGACTAAGGAATTGGGAATTTAATTGCACTATTTTGCACATTGCCGATAAGACGCATTTCATTAACTCTTGAATAAAAAAGGAATGCGCAACTGACGTTGCATTTAGAGGTTTTTTGCCATGCATACATCTTACTTATGACAATCATGCTAAAGTCTTTGGCTTGTTAATTAGCGCAACCTCCAGATTTTGCAGTAAGGTCTGTGACTCCTTTCCCCCCCTTTTAATATTTCAAGTGGTGATCCAATAAAAAATGCAAAGAAGAGAATCAAAGTGGATGTTGGGCCCAATAAAATGTGCGCACTTCTAACTGAGACTAATCATTTTATGACCACTGTGTCATATTTGTCCATATATTTGAAGAATTTTAATTTGCATATTTCATGCACTATGTCAGCTGTTGTGAACAAAGAAAAGAAAGGATTTCCGGGGGAGCCCAGATTACCTTAGCGAATAGTGTGCACACGGGAAGTACTGTGTTAATCAAACGAACAGTGTTAATGCTGTGTTGGAGGATTCATTCTCTTTCTCACAGCTATTCATCTTTAAATGAACAAGATGTTACAGCCATCAGAGTAACCATCTGGGAAAATGAGTCATTATACCTCTTTAAAATTAATAGATAATCATGCAGACAGAATTTTATATTGGTTTTCACAACGAACATAAAAATATGCACTGCACCAGAAATGCCAGTCTGTCGTAATCCATGCTTTAGCAGAAGTAGATGCAACACACAGTAAAAGCTTTATCCCTGCAAGAGAGATGGAACCAAACACAACCACAGTACAATGTCTTCCAAAAGTCTTATCGACCTAATTTTAATCATTGAGGTTAATAGATCTTACATATGAAGTTCCATGCCGTGTGGAACAGGTGCGTTCAACACAGTGAATTCAAAGGTATGATTTAACTTGGAACTGCATGGATTGATTTATAAGTTTGGCTGTATACATATATGGTTTCTAAAAGTTATTAATATTCAGATACTGTAAACAGACATATATGCATTGCGAATATTTATGCATGTGACTGTAGGTAAGTGAATGACATGGATGTACCCTACTAGTCACTACACCTCCCAGGACAGGCTGTAGATATCAGATGACCCCAATTTGGTAATCAGTTACTGGCATTTCCTTGCAATTCTATTTGACTGCTTCTGTAATATAGTGTCCCTCCCAGTTCAGTAAAAGATTGATATTGATATAATCTAAGTATTGGGGCAGATTGTGGCTCTATGCCTGACATTGGAAGGTGGAAGTGGTACCATTGTAGTGCCTTCGAACAAGGCCTCTAACCCCAGTCACTTCAGGGACTATCTGACCTGCTCTCTGATCCTTACTTGTACATTGCTGTGGACAATAAGTGCTTGGTAAATAAAGGTAATGCTAATGTGTGTGTGTCAAATCAATGATGTAAACAATAAAGCCTTTTTAGAGAAAGACTGAAATCTGCCACATTCTGCCGTCGATGAAATTCAGTAAATCCTTTGTCTCTAAAATAGTCTGTAGAAGCTTTGGTATTACTGCCTAGTATGTGCTGGAACATTCTATTCCTTGGACCATTTATTGTAAATATTGTAATTCTATGGGTACAAAGGTATAAATCAAACAGAGATGAAGTAGACTTGTGTTCTTTTCCTTTTAGTTTGTCTTCCTGTCTTTGGTGTTTTGTTTGCTTATAGGGCAGGAAAAATTACTGAAGAAAACTGAAAACAATTATTATCCTGGCCTGGCATGAGGTACTCTGAACGTTGCTTTTTCGGTTAATGAGTTCTTCCGCTGCCATCCTCCCTGTCGGCTACCAGGACTTAGTCATGGAGTGCTTGTAAACACAGACGAGCTGTGCAGGGCTAGACCCAGGTGCAGAGTAAGCCGTGGAAGAAGGAACCAAGAGCAGGCATGCAGAAAGGGCTAAACTAGGAGGAGATTCAAATGCTGGAAGTGTGAGACAACAATACTACCCACTGAGCCAACAAGCCACCCCCTAATTTCATAATACTCTGTATGTTTTTTGCTGGTTTAGTTATTTCATTAGTAGTATACTTTCATATACTTACGTTGAAGAACATTTTATACTTTACACTTCTGCCTGAAAATGAAGAATTCTTGCATACAAATACATCACATTCATGCACCTGAGAGACAGGAGATTCTTTCAGATTTCACCTTCAAAAGGTGACCTTTTTCAAAAAGTTTGAAAACAATCTGAAGGTCATGCTATTGCGCAGTCATTGAATATTAGTCTAACAAGCTTTATTTTGTAAGTACCTTT
This sequence comes from Stomatorhinus ivindoensis, assembly GCA_019775895.2. Taxonomy (NCBI): domain Eukaryota; kingdom Metazoa; phylum Chordata; class Actinopteri; order Osteoglossiformes; family Mormyridae; genus Stomatorhinus; species Stomatorhinus ivindoensis. The sequence continues at coordinate 10,183,767 of JABFEB020000060.1, forward strand.
CATATGATAAGTGAATGCATGATATATGAAGTACCTTTACTTACACTGTCAGCCTGGTAATGGAATAGCACAGACAAACACTACTATCCTACCAGGGGAATTGATAAGTTGTTACTGAACCAGAAAATGCAGAGAACCCCATTACCACATTGCTGAATATGTTTATAATGAACTGGGAGAGCATGAAGGTTGGTAAAGTAGATATTTTCAAAGGTAAATGCACAGGTAAACACTTTTATTGTGATTTTTGCACCCTAGCTGTAAAGCTGGGCTGTAGTCTAATACATTGCAATGCATAGATACTCATTAACATAAACTAGCTGTTATGAGAAATACTCACAAGACATTTATGCAGAGGTGGAGATTTCGGGTTCAGAGAGTGCAAATCGAGACCAAGATTTAGTTTCAACCAACCAGTTGAGAACTCCGTGACTGTGACTCTTTATACTCAACTGCTAGGTTGAAACAAATCTTGGTGTGGATTTGTACTCTCTAGACCTGAAATCTCCACCTCTGCATTTTGAGAGTTCACACACCATTTCACAATACCACATACCAAACCAGAAATACATTACAGCATGTTGTCTGCTAAGAGAGACTCAGTTTTACATTTAAGGAATGTTTTAATTAATAACATTTATAATTTATAAGTTGATGATTTTGTTTTCTTTACACTATATATTTCTGTTCATTGGCAAACAAAGATTTATTCCAAATGTCTGGAACCGTATTTCCTTTGGTCTGTGTCAGTTGTGGAGGATGAACTGACAATATATTTTGCAAACAGCACATTGCTGCTACTTGGCCAGCATTGTCTAAATTCACAATCCAAAAGAAATTTACATTAAAAAGATATACGGCGGTGCTATTGTATAATTATAATAGCACAGGGATTGATGCGAGTGAAGTTCACCCGTCACGTCTAAAACGGAGGATCTAGCTGCACAGAGTGTGTAATGCTCTATTTTCTGCTCTCATGTTAGTTGCCTAGGAGATCCATGGCTGAATCCCCATAGAGGCTGGAGCTGACCTTACAGAGGCAGGCAAAGCGAATTCACTGACATCTGCGTGATGCTTCCAGTTTATCGCGTTCCTTGGTTCCATTTTATTGCATGCCATGTTGATTTTGCATATCTGTAAATTCCCTTTTCCATGAAACACTGTTCCTCACCCTTAAATGAAAGCCAGAATGAAAGCCAGACTGGATTTAAATATATTATGAACATCAAAGTATGTTTATAGTTCGAAGGAATCTATTTTTATATACAGTAAGGCATCATTTCCAACAGGGATACTTTCTTAGAAATGTGGTGTTAGGCGATTTTGTCCTTGTGCAAACATCACACAGTGTACTTACAGAAACCTACATGGTATAGTCCACTACATACCTAGGCTATATGATATGGACTACATTGTTAAAAGTACAGTATAGTAAATACAAATAAACCAGTAACAATTGATCATTATCAAGTACTATGTACCATACATAATTATATGTGCTACACTTTTATATGACTGGTAACGGAGTAGGTTTGTTTACACCAGCATCACCACAAACGCATGAGTATTACAATGGCTGTGACATGGCTAGGCAATAGGAATTTTTCAGCTCTATTACAATATAATCGTATAGGACCACCGTCGTATATGCAGTCCGGTGTTGAGCAAGACGTTATGCAAGCATGACTGTGTATAGATCCATATAGTTGCCTACATCCTGGAGGACCAGTTCACTGGCGGGTAACAAAACAATGATTACCTGACCTTTACCTGGAAGACCCATACCGACTTTACTGTTCAGGGTGAGGGAAAGTCCAGATGACCTTGACCGTCCTTTTTGTGATTGGAGCCCTAGTCAGTGGACCTGCGTAAACCCTAGCTGGCACTGGGGAGGGTTGGCTGCGAGTCCTGCCTGTTAAGAACATAAGAACATAAGAAATTTACAAACGAGAGGAGGCCATTCGGCCCATCAAGCTCGTTTGGGGAGAAC
>JABFEB020000060.1:10185856-10208725 GCA_019775895.2 Stomatorhinus ivindoensis
CCCCTACTACCACAACCTCCCTCTTCCTGGGGGGAGGGGGCTCCTCAGTGCCCAAGGACCCTCCTGCCTCCCCAGTCACTTCCGGCTCTGAAGCTGTTGGATGGATGGAGTTCAGTACTCTGCAGCACTGTCAGTGACTTCTATTGTGGATAGAAGTAGCCCTTACCTAAATACTCTACTACTTCATTCATGTGAGACATAGGGTAGCTCAGCAACACCAAAAGGATGCTTCAGTATTTCAAACTCCTAGTTCCCCAGCCATGAGATGGGTATGACCCACCTCCATGATCATGTCCATCTGGCTCTGCAGTAATAGCAATGAAGTAGCCCTCCACAGCCCTGGAAAACCTGTTTGGGGGGGCAGCCAGGTTCTCTGCTCACCCCTTAATCTCCGGGAAGCAGTGGACTTTCACCCACTTGCGCCAGGGCCACCAGCTGCCATGGAGTGGTTGGTGTTCACGGTGGGTGACACTAATGCCTTGGGCATTGATCCCTCTTGCAGAATTCCTGGGATGCATGACTGGAGGTCTTAATGCCGGTCCAGTCCCACCCCAGTTGTAAGGGTACTAGTAAGTTGGGAACGATCGAGTCCATGGCAGGTTATTCCCTCCCTAGATGCACAATGCACACTGTGGTGGCTGGGATGGTTCTCAGATCTCCACATACACAGGTGAGGGACAGAGAGCATGTTGTAGGAACCCCCCCCCCAGAAGGCAGGAGGACCAGGCTAGTGATACTGTTTCTGGAATCCAGCATAGCCAACACCAAATGACCTTGGACGCACACCACGCAGGAAACTGGGTGAATAGATCTGTGATGGTAGATGCTACAGTATGCTAGCCAGTTTTCAGGGCTGGACCACACCTCAAGGCAATGGGCATGGGCTTATCTCAAAGGGGAGAGGTTGTTCCAGGACCCTCAAAGGTCCTCCTCAAGGGACTCAGCTGGGCTACAGCCTCAGGTCCAGAGTCTTCTGGGAAGGATGACAGCCAGTTTGTCAATTCCATTATCTTTTAAGAGCTTGAGGGCAGTGATGGCTCAACCACTGGCATTAGCCACCTTGATGGAGATTGTTAGACCTGATGCTACTTGTGTTGTGTGGCACTCCGAACGGGGCCAGCACTGGGTGGGTTGTATGAGCTGGCAGGTGTAGGTGTGGCTGCCAGCTCTTCAGCTACTGTCTGGGGAGTGGTAGGCAGCCCGTTCATCCATCATTAGTTATGGAGTCAGGAAGTGAGACCCATCCTGCAGTCTGCCCAATCACAGCGAGGCATGCCTCAGCGTCATCCGCAGCCGTCAACTCAATCAGCAAAAAGCCAGTCGCGGGTTAAGATACCTGATTTCTTCATTTTCCAGAGTAGTTGTATATTGAAGATGTAGAGAAATTGCATGAAGTCTGATCTCCTATTCCCCCTAACACCTGGAGAAACTTTTGCAGGATTATGAAACTCCGGGCTTCCCTCTAGTCCCGGTTCACAAGCGAGTTCCCACATGCCGGTGTCAGTGTCATCTCCTGCCAGCATTCTCCACCAGTGTAGTGGGAGAGGAGACAGGGGAAACAAGAATTACAGAATAAAGGGAAATATACACAGGTTGTAGCAACAAAGGGGCTGTGGTTTTAGGAGAAAACAGCTCTTCTCCCGAACAAGCGGGCATTGTTAGTGCAGGACAGATGGGTTGGTCCAGAAGCAACAGCCCCCTCAGGGAAACTATCTTTTAAGCTGTCTATTTTGGAGGGCGGAGAGAGCATAAGCAAGGCTTGACCTTCTTCTTGACCTTCTTCCTTGCGCGGGCTTTAAGCTGGACTGAGGAAGGCAGACCCACCCCTCTGGTCGAGACAATTAGCAGCTGCCAGCCACATGTAGCAATCCTCAGGGCCAGCCGTGAGGAAATCACGTTCATCTTCTGACTACATGGTGCTGTTGCGGTTGCGTGGTGTATTCCCAAAGCACAATTTTGTCACAATGGCTATAAATACCACAGTAAGCACAAAATCTGTAATGGAACCAGCAGACATGTCAGCTGAAAATAAATACATAAATAGATAGATAGATAAATAAATAAATAGTGATAGAATGGCATACAAGAAAAAAAGAGGCAGGAATTAAAGTCTGTGAAAATTGGTGGAATTAAAATCCTTAAAATCCTTGGTAAAAATTCTACTTACTTAAAAGCATCCTTAGTTACTAATCGCGGATTCTGATTATAGAGAAACAAAAATAAAGCACTTACTATCTCAAGAAATCACTATAATAGTCTATAGATCAAAATGCCGTTCTTCCTGATATTGCTAAGAGAAATGACCAATTGCTGTTGATTTATACACTTTTTTCAAAAGCAGCAACATAAGACATCACTAATTCATTATTATAATAATTATATTATAGTAATAAAATAATAATTATAATAATAATAAAAGCCGTAATTTGGGAGGAAGAAAGCTCATAATTATCTTTTCCTAGAAAAATATATAACTGACAAAAAATAAGTGGGAATAGCAGAAACCTGCGAAGGTTAATTACATCATGGATAGGGCATTCGTGGAATTAGTGGGAACTTTAAGTTTTAACACCGTGGAGATATCAGTTCCTAAGTGGTATTGTTGCTAATCGCCTTCACTGTTACCTCATACATTTCCAGCACATTTTATGTAAATTTCACATATTCCTTTTGGGTTGTGCAGTTTTCCTGGTATCCTTCTGTAAAAAATTTATATTAAATATGGTTGATGTATAAAATGAGTGTAATATTTGTCATGGAGGGAGTGTGACCAAATGAGTAGGTTTGGTTTAGCATTGGTAGGGAGAAAGTCAGCCCCCAAACTCCCCGCACCCCCAAACACATGCTGCTCCCACAGTATTGGTATAGGGATGTGTCTCTACCATCCATACCTGAATTTACCCCCTTATCGTTGAGGCACTTATATTCCATGCAGGTTGTTCGCCTGCCGGTGCTCTCTGATTCCTGGGGTAACCTTCAGGCTCCTCACTGTCCAAGACAGATGGAGACTAATTTCAGGTGAATTTCTTTTAATCTAGGCCTGATTATTCAGTGGGTAGCCCTACAGTCTCATGCTATCAGGGCCCAACTCTACCACCAGCTCTGCATCTCTGTATCTGCACAGGCTCCCCCTAGATACTCAGTTATTCTGCAATCAAAAAATCGTTAGGATAATTATTATCCTTAAATTGGTGTGTGAGAGTGTTTGTATGCCCTATGATGGACTGGCATCTGTTCTGCACATAGAAAAAATGTTCAAATATTACTTTTTTAAAATTAATGTGAAAATAGATACTAATTTTACATTGTAGGTATAGTTCTGGATGATTCAGATTTTTTTTCCTTCTTAGAGTCTTCTTAGCCTCTAGTTAACCAGTCATTTGTATAATAACATAGACTATTGAAGTTGTTCATCCATGTGACCTTCACAGCCAATAGCCCATGACGATATGTGACCTTTCCTATTAGCCTTTTTCTCATCAACCAGACACCCCGACCTGCTTTATTCCACCAAACCTTGTGGCAGCTATAGAGTCGCTGACATTTATGTGCAGTAATGCGCTGGAATTAGAAATCAGACCATTTCTGTGTATTGTACAATGTCGTCTGAAAAAACGGCTGCCACAAACACTGTACAAAAATTGTTATTGCAAGAAAACCAAATATTAATTTGAAAAATCTATGGAATGCTTATTACACAAACCAATATGAACATCCCATCCCAGGTGTCCCTCAGCCTTTAGCCCCATGTTTCCTGGGATAAGGAGTTGGAAGATGGATGGATGTCTGTCAAATTGACAGTACAGGGATATAAAAAAAAATAAATATGAGTTATTCTGAAGAAATTAGGCATTTAATGTATGAAAAATTATGCTTTATTTGAAAATGCATCAGTGACAAGTGCCTGTATGCAAGTACTCACATTGTATCTGGACATGAGCCCCGGTACAAATACATGTCCTAAGATCCATGAAAAAGTTTGTATGTACACGTTGGTGTTACGTGGGTCGCACAATTATATCATGTAATACTTTATTTTTTCATGTACGTATTACATAAGGTAACTAGTTTTTAGCACCACAGTGCCCTCTAGTGTTCGTATGTGATGTCAGGCATTAGTGATTTGAGAGTCCATAAATTTGTAATTTTGATCATTTTCCTCTTACGCATATTTGTTTTTGTTTTTCTGTGGAAATACATAATTTTCTACCGCAATCACACAAAATAACAGTGCATCACACATTTTACTTTTTCGCTGTTTTCACATCAGGATTACAGTTGCTTTTGCCAAAAAAATCACAAATCGAAAGTTTTTTTTGTTTCGTTTATACCTTCTTACTAAGCTGTGTTAATTTTGGATATATTTTCAAAGGGGTGGCTGTAGATGCTTTGATATAGAAAAAAAACATATTGCTGTTGTTTGTCCACTTATGTCATTTACTGATTCTGCCAGTTAATGGCAAAACTAGCACCACAATTCATTCTGTGGCTAATTTCGTGTAATACCAATAGTAACTGCCACATTCTGTTTCTATTTTTGAGATATCTTTTCTCATAATGACCTACTTAGGCATAGCACAAGTTGAATGCAATCTCACCATCTCTCTGGAAAAAAAAAACTTTTTTCGTGTTTCCATGATGAATTGTGGCTCTTCTCAGAATTCAAGGTGACCCATTAACAACATAGCTTTTATTACACCCATAAATGTTGCATTTATAATGAAAAACAAGTTATGGATTAAATTTAGTTGAAATACTCATCGACTAAAGAAATGATAGGATATTGAATCCGAATTTCTTTTTCTGAAATACATTTTTTAACATAGTGCAAATGATTCTTTCCCTCAGTGCTGCTGAAGTTTTTTTTAAAGAGCCATGCATCTTCACGAAGACAGCTAGACATTTAATGCATATATATAATCCCCTAGAAAATGGATGTTTGAGTGAATATGTGCTTATAGGTACATTATCCAAAATGTCAAAATAAAATTAACTTACGACAGTATAACTTTGAAGTAGAAAAGCGTACTAGTTAGGGATTCAAATCCTGCCTTGTGCTCTGTGTGTATTTGTAGTGTCCCTGTTCACCCTGTGATGTATAAGATTCCTCCAGATAGTCTAATGTCTTGCTACAGTCCTAAGTCATGCAGTTTGGCTAATTGCTGTCTCTAAATTTTATGTAGCATGCGTGAATGTGCAGGGGTGCCCTATGATGGGTTGGTGTCCCATCCAGAGACAGCAACGTACCTCTGCCTTGTGGCCTGTTTCGCCTGAGACGGGTTCTAGGCCCCATAACCCAATCAAAGATAAGTAGTACAAACCCCATTTCCAAAAATATTGGGAGGCTGTGTAAAACGTAAATAAAAATAGAATGGTTTACAAATCATATAAAGTCATATTTAATTGAAATTAGAATAAAGACAGCATATCAAATGTTGAAACTGAGAAACTTTGTTTTGTGAGAAATTAAGTCTCAATTTGAATTTCATGCCAGCATCACGTTTCAGAAAAGTTGGGACGGGGGCATGTTTACCACTGTGTTGCATCAGTTCTTCCTTTAACAACATTCTGTAAATTATTGGGAACTGAGGAGACCAGATGCTGGTGTTTTGAAAGTGAAATGATGTCCCATTCTTGCCTGATATAGGATTTTGGCTGCTCAAGTTGTGGTCTCTTTTGTTGTATTTTTCATTTTATGATGTGCTGAATGTTTTCGATGGGTGACAGGTCTGGACTGCCGACAAGAGAGTCTAGCATCTGGATTATTCTTTTACGGCGTTATGCAGAATGTAGTTTTGTCTTGCTGAAATATACAAGGCCTACTCTGAAAATGACATTGTCCTGATGGCAGTACATGTTGCTCCAAAACCTGTATTTATCATTCAGCAAATGCTGCCTTCCCATGGCTACCCAGGCCATGGGCACTAATGCACCCCCCCATACCATCACGGATGCCGGCATTTGAACTCTCCGCTGATAACACACTGGATGGTACCTCTCATCTTTAGCCCGAAGGGCCCAACGTACATTATTTCCAAAAAGAATTTGAAATTCTGATTTGTCAGACCACAGGACAGTTTTCCATTTTGCCTCAGTCCATCTTAAATGAGCTCTGGCCCAGGGAGTTTCTAGGTATTGAAAAGATCAGGGGTTAACTCAAGTTTACCTGTGGCTTAACTTTTTAAATTTTTTAAAAAAAAGAGAGATTTGCATTGGGGGTAAAATACTCGGAGCTAGGCTTAAAATACTCCAGGCTAGGCTTAAAATACTTGGGGCTATAGTCTAACAATGCCCATGGCTCCGGGCCGCAGAAGTCAGTAGCGTTTCTGCACCATGTATAGATATAGTTTCCTCTTAGCATAGTAGTTTCATCCTACATGATGCAGCATGCAGCAATGAACTGTGTTCAGAGACAATAGGTTTCGGATGTGTTCCTGAGTATATGATTTCCAGTATAGAATGGTGTCTGTTTTTAATGCAGTGCCACCTGAGAATCCGGAGATCACAGCTATCCAAAATTGGTTTTAGGCCTTGTCCCTCACATACAGAGATTTCGCTGGATCCACTGAAATTTTTAATGGTACAATGATATTATGTACCGTAGATGAAATTCCCAAATTCTTTGCAATATTACATTGAGGAACATTATTCTTCAATTGTTGCACTTGCCCACACAGTCTTTCACGGAGCGGCAAACCTCTCCCCATCTTCACTGGACAGAGATGTTCTACACCCAGTTATCTTACTGACCTGTTGCCAGTTAACCTAATTGTTTGTGAGATATTCAACTAGGTGTTTTGTTTTAGCATCACACACTTTTTCCAGTCTTTGGTTTCCCTGTCCCACCTTTTTGGCATCAAATTCGAATTAAGCATATATTTCACATACTGTAATAAACATTTCTCAGTTTCAACATTTGATATGGCGTCTTCGTTCTATCTTCAGTTAAATATGGGTTTATATGGTTTGCTAATCATTCTGTTTTTATTTGCATTTTTTGTAGTTAGATTTATGGATGTACTTATGCCTTTCTGTATATTTGATAGAATATATTATATGTATTGATTATCCTACAGAGCTGAGACCAAAAAGGAAAAAAAACAAAATGTGATACTGCTGTTTTGTTCATCATGATGCACATGTATTTTACATCCACTGCAATTCCATTCACTTTATTTAACAAAACTTTAGCTTTGGTATTTGAGAATTGTGAACTAATTGGGGCATTTTGCTCTCTAACTGTTTTGCAAGTGTATCTGCGTCTTGATTTTGATTACATAAAACATTAGTTTTTATTTCACAACCCTAGGTGGAGGAGTTGGTGTGGTGGCACAGTGGTTAGCTGTGTTACCGTAGCTCACACCTCTGGACCCTGGGTTCGAGTCTCCGCCATAGGGCTGTGAGTGTGGGGCTTGCGCCGTCTCCCCATATTATTGTATGCTGTTCTCGGCCTACCACCAAGAACATGTTGAGGTTGTTTGAAGCTATGGAATTGCGTTTAGGCGTGAATGATGTGGGAGGGAGCCCTGTGATTGGTTAACACCCTCTCCTAGATTGTCCCCTGCCTGCACCCATAGTCTCTGGACCCCCTGTGACCATGAATAGAAAACTGGGCACAAAAAATAGATAAATGGAACATATGTATACAATGGCAGCCCTTTTATAAAAAATGTAAACCCCTAATGGTAAAAAATAAATACTTTGTTATACATGCTTCTAATTCTGGTATGGATCTTCCCTCATACTTATGACCAAGGACATCCTCTTCTATTGAAAATGTGTGCTTTAGCTGGACAGATGCTGTGCAGAGTATGTGTAGTGCCACTGTATACTGAACCAGTCTCAACAGTACTGTTAATGTCCCTCTTTCATTCTGAAGTCATTTGGTTAAGTGGTAATGGGCTGCAATATACACAGGGGGCTTCATACTGTAGCCCCCATCAACATAAATACGTTTTACCAGCTAATTTTGGAAAGCAACATTATCACTGGCAATACCCACTGTGTTACTTTACCTTGACTAAATTCAACCTTGGCTGTGCCATTAAGATTGTTCATCAAACCTAGCAATTCTTTGAATGTCACTGACAGCATTTAAAGAGCAATGACATAAAACCCAGCCAGACAGCGCATAAGAAATGTGAATATCCCGAACACACAATATTTCAAACAGATGTTGCTTATTCCCAGTATCATTGTAGTTACTTTGTGTAACTACATTTTTGAACATGAGCCAAGGTTGGTTAATTTCAAAGCGTACTGAAGTGTAATCAAACGTATAATGTTGACCATATTCTTCAGCTTAGGAGCTTACTGAACTTAAGCTTAATGAACTGTTAAACATCCATTGCTCATCTAGATCATAGTTAAAGTGAATATTTAAACATGACTTTAAGATCTTTATGTTTGACAGTCGTTAGCCTTCATAATACATTTTTCCTTCTATAGAAATGACCTCAGCTGTGCACATTGAGCTATTTCATTTCCTCAGATGTACAGAAAAGATAAAAGACAATCTGAAGGTCAGTCAGACTGGGCACTGAAGCTTCATATGCATGTATATCCAGTATATTTCTGCTCATTCTAATATAAAATATCTAGTATTTTATAGAGCAAATATATGTAACAAATATTTCTATTAAAATTTCACATTGGTATTTAAAGACTCAGATAATTATAGCAATAAACATGAAATATAAATTGTCAGAGCTTTGTTACAAGGGTGTTCCAAACACACATCCAAAAAGCCACCAAAGCTCTTTATGAACCTGCACATGAAGATAAACTTGCAGTGCCAGGTCACAAACATGCTGTCATTTCACTCAATAGAGCCCATCAGCAAAGCGCCACTTAAGAATTTCAGCTACTACTCAAATTAGCCAACTGGGCTGGTTCATCAAAAAATGTTGTCCAACATGCAGGGGACTTGTGTTTAATTTTTATTCTACATTACTCCCTGCAGGTGTATCTGCAAGCTTGATTTCTTCAAATGTCTAAATTGGCTAGACAACATTGATTTTACATTTATCATTTACTGAGTTGGTAGACTTCAAAACTTCAGTTAGTAAAACTGGTCATATTATATTATGTAACAAGGCAGCAGTGTTAATTGTGTGCTTTTAGTTACATGTGTCCTGACCCCTATTGCTTAATACTAACAAGACAGAGCACAGCTAAAACGATACAAGCTAACCAGATTACTGTTAGTTTAACAATATTGTGAGAGTTCCATGTATGTTTTGGGGAGCAGAGGGTTTACTCCCCACATCTCACACACTGGCTCACATACTTTCACAGATTACCAGATGTCCCAATCCCATGAGTAATGTTATGTTGCATATTTATCAAATCTTATTAATAACATAACAAGCAAAGCAATTAACAGCTGCATTAATAGAAAAACATTTTTTGGCTTTTATGAACCAATGAATATCTAATAAGTGTGCTTTTAATTACAGCTAATCTTATCAAATACAGTGATTGTAAAAATAGCTAATAAGAGTTAGAAAGTCAGATGACCATATGATAAAGAGAATTAGTATCATTATTCGTGTATTTAAAACATTAAGCTAGTTAATAAATACAATTACCCATGGTTTTATTTCAGTTGTTTTTCTAACAACTATCTCCCTGTTCTGCCTTAATAATAACAATGTGCAAAGGCACCACATTACAAATTTCAGGTGTGATGTGGAGATTTCAGCTATTACTTTGGAATGCATTACTAGACGTGTCCCATAGAACCTCTTCAAAAATACTGGAAACATGAGCATTAAGAATACTCCCTCTAAGTTTTATCTGCATGTGACATTTTTAAGAATCAAGTATTCAAGATTATTCAAGAGATCTCTTCAAAGCCCATTGTAATTTAAATTTTTAAGTTAGTTTTCATTTTTTCGTCGTGCAATTTTGAACTATTTTTGCACAATAATTTCATTTGGCAAGGAATGTACTTACTGGGATACCAAATATTTACTTTATTGTGCATTTATTTAACTGAAAACCTGATTTTGATTTAAAGGCGTATTTTTGGCATTGTACTATCTGTGCATCTGCGTTCATGCAAAAGCCATCTGGTGTTGGCACCTTTGTCTGATCCTTGAAACACCCCCTAAATGTCATTGGCCTTTGCCTAGCAACAACATTTAAATCTACTTAAATATGATATGAGCAAATCATGATTGTTGGTCCTGGCTCCACCCTTGACATTGACTGCTATCGCCGCTCTAGCACCTATCAACACTGAAATATAACAAAACCAAAAACCTGGTGTTAAACAAATCAATTTCCTGATGCAAAAACATTCGAGAAAGGTTTATTGTTTCACATTCTGCTGTAATACATTAAAAAGGGAATTGGTATTATTTTTTGGGAATAAAAACAATGCCACATTGGCATTTTGTTTTAACAGAAGGCCATAATAAATTTAAATCTCAGTGGTCTCTGACTTGGACCACACGTGTCGGATTAGCGATTCGAGCATAGTATGAGTGAATGAGGTAACTGTTTCTAAAATTGGTTCCTTTTATTGGTTTATCGGTGTAGTTTGTCGAGCTGCACCATTTTTGTGGGTTTTCCAGAGGTACATTAATATATTTTTCCCCTCATTTTTTTAAATAACGAGAACAGGGGGAAATGTCCTGTTTATAATATTCAAAAATCAATTAATTTTATTCAGGGCCATCCCCATCAAGTGTACACTAATCCGTGTAGCATCATTATCAACCGACCCCCTCCCCCCCCTCCCCGCTTGTTCCCTCACTTGGGTACTTCCAGCTCGTGGCCACGATACTGCCTTTCTGCTCTGGCTGTCTTTCTTTTTGCATCCACAGTCACGTTGCATCGTAAGGATTGGTTCAGTTTCTGGGTGGAGCAATAGGAAGAAATCCAGCAAGAATCTAACGTGGTCTCCCTACAAACTAATGGCTCCCATATTGGTGATGCTAACCCACAGCATCTTCCTCCTAGCTAGTGTGCAGTGGGTGACACAGAACGCGCAAGCTCTTCTCCTTGCTCCCGCCGTAACCATTGGAGGGATCCTTTCCTTTTTTATTCCGTGTTAGTCACTTACCTTCAGAAGGATCTTGCTAGCTTTTCATAATGGCTCATGCAGCTTCCCAGCTAAAGAAGAATAGGGATATAGATATCAATGCGGCTGAGGATGAGAAGGAGAAGAAGAGGAAAAGCAGGAAACAATCGCGGGATCAAAAGAAAAAGGTATACAGGTCCCTCTTTTTTCCCCACGCTGACACCTGCATGCACGCGCTGTGGGTATTTCTAAGGACACATTATCAGAGCTGTTAAACTCCTCTCACATCCATTAGCAATTGTCGTTGTTTTATACCAACTTTTCACCAATTCCATGTGTAATACAAGAATTACCTGCTTAACCGTGAGCAATGTGAGCTCCAGAAATGGTGCGTCAGCACAGCTAGGCTTTACTGTTCACATCAACCATTATTCCATGCTCTTATTTATATTTAAAATACATGTGCTTCACAAACAAGGCATTTGGCAGGGACACTGATTTTATTGTGCAATAATGCGTGTGCGTTTGGAAAGCAATGTATATGCAATATGCATGCTGTTCTGGTTAAGATCCTAGTACCTACATAACGCTTTTCTTTTTTGTATATGGCAATAAATCTTTGAATCATTACTCTATATATCTGACTAATGTCAAGTATATTTTATCTTCAATATAAGATAGTGGTTTACCTTTAGTAATACACAAGGTTAAGACTGTGCCTGTGTCCTTGCTTTGACCACAGAACATAGGCAGTGCCTTGTTGATTTAGATGTAATTATTTTGCAGAAATACACTACTCACTAACATTCAGAATAAGATACAGACCTAGTATTTTATTGTGTAAGTAATTGTGTTCCATTATTCATTTTAATCTTTGTAATGGCTGTTCTTTTATGATAAATTTTGTTAAATACTTTCATAGTTCACATGCTAGGTTTTGTGCATTTATTTAGATTTGAAAATGTGCAGTTCACATGGATGTTTTTGAACTCTGCTTATGCTAAGTTAGTGTTCAGATTTGCCCTGTAACCTGAGTGCATCTGAATGAATCGAACGTTACCTTCTCTAAAAGGCCACCGGTTACTGTTGTACCTGATGAGTTTGGCTGTTCTTGCTTCTTTTTTTCCGTTTTGCTCTTGTAGTACTCATTTGCAAACCTGAATTGTGTCGTATTAGGTATCCTAAGCTAAATGGTGTCTGGAGTCCTCCACTCAGCTCACATCCGTGGCGAAGGGTTTGGAATGTCGTTTGACAGCTGCGACGGAATGTGTCTTGGCACACACTCAACAATGAGCAGTAAACACTGAAACCCAACGGCAGAAAAAATAGGAGGAGGACAAAATCAGATTTCTGTTTACTGATCTGGAACAATTTCTAACAAGAATAAACAAATGCACTCTTAGAATTTTTAAATAACTATTATGGAACCCCAGTTTTGTGTAGCAATGTAGGAATTATATTAATTTACCAATCATGCATGTTTTTGGTAGATTTATTCTTCAAATGGAATGAACTGGCATTCCATTAAGTGTTCCCATTAACTCGTACCCTGTGCTTCTTGGGAAAGACTCCAGGTTCATGGCACATGGGTGCTCATTGATAAGCAGTTATGGAAGAGGGATCGATGTACTGCTTCCAAGAAAAAACACAATTAGATTGACAGCACTTTGATAGATGAAGAATCTCTGAGTGTTTATATATATGCACACACATTGGTTTAGCCAAGTGAAAACAGAATGACTGCAAAGCCATGAGATGTCATATGCTGGGTGGCATTAGTTCAACTTCCTTCCAAATTAGTACAAAAATACAATTGGAATAGTGGCTCTGCAGACAGCATTCTCCCTGCATGCTCCCAGCCTTGCACGCCAGAAATATATATAGCACTGCATAGATTTTGTATTATTAAGTTTTTGGTAACTTAATAATACAGACCCTCCTCTACTTACGAATGAGATACGTTCCGAATGGTCGTTCATAACTTGACATGTTCGAGTCATAAGTCATTATTCAACATCATTTTAAGGGTATATGCAAGTGCAAAGAACCAGGAGGCTGGGAGTACGCACGCTACGCTGCTGCACAGCGGGAGTACTGGCCAGAAGTCGTACTGGGCGGAATTGGCGTCCAGAAAAAAAATTGATGTTGCGGACAGGAAACGGGAGCCCAGTGAACACAATTTGGGCTTCGTAAGTAGAGGAGCGTCTGTATTCAGACTTTCTTCTCGCAGTCCACACGGAACTTCATTCCGTTAGGGCCCTGCATAAAGTTGTACTACAGGTTACAGTAACCATAAATGGTTAATTATTGAAAATGGATGCAAAGATATATATGTATTTAATTTCTCCATTGTGATTTAATTCATTTGAAGTGTTTCTTTTAAAACACGGCTCTTTGCTCTATGGACTCGGATTCTTACTACAACGTTATAACATATGACAGTGAATGATCTGGGTCAGGCTAAAAGCAGATCATTTTGATCATAAGTGAGAGTACATTGATCAAACGTTTGACTCTTGTAACATTTCGCTTGACATTCTTCCAATATACCAACTTTACCCCAGAATGCACTGGGAGGTTTGTACCTCTGTGTCTTAAATATCTAGCCTGAGGTGCTAGAAATTTGTAGAATAATTAGAGTATAGTGGACAGAGAAGGTATATTTGCATACCTTATTATTCATATGAGTGTGTTACCTGATTATATTGATTAATCTGTTGTTTAAGGACTGTGTACAAGCATGTTAAACAGCACCAGGCACTTGGTAGGGTATGCCACATTCCTTAGAGGTCATCTGACAGTACAGGGCTTCTGGCTTTATAGCCATTGTTCTTTTCATGGCATAGCAAGGCACAACACGATGGCTGGTTTCCCTGGAACTTTGCAGCTGTTTGGAGGAATCAGAAATCCAGCTGTTCCGTCCGAGACCGCATGTATTATTGCATGTTTGCATAATTATTATTAGTGCCCAGAAGAGCACATTGTGCAGAAATTCCTTCCGTGTTCCTTGCCTTCTCTCAATTTTGTCTTTGTGGACACAATATAATTTGTGAAATCCTAATTTTACTCTTTTCCTATGATTACTTACTATCTAGGTTTTCATTCATCGCACTTTGAATCAAATCTTATACCCGTGAATAGCATTTCTCATTTTAATTTCTCAGGCTCTCTCAAATGATCTTAAAAAAATCTTCATTTTTCACTCATGCAGTTTTACTGTGTTTGCACAAAGTGAATACATATATTTAGACAATAAAAATACATTTAGACAGATAGACAGTAGTTATTATATCATAAATTCATTTAAATATAAAGATGTCGTATTCATTATTTTAATATTAATAATAAACCATTAATACATTTAATTATATTAATATTATTGTGCCGAGCGGTGACGGAACAGAGACAAAGGCGCAGACATCAGGGTATCGGGGAATTTCGGGGTTTAATTACAGGTAAGGCAGGAAAAACGCAGACGGACAATACAATGACCGGACTGGGGAAACAAACTGAAACACGGACGAAATACAGAGAGCTAATGACAACAACCAGAAACAGCTAATCACAAGGGAATTCCACACGGGGCTAATGAGGGGGCGTGGCACACGGAAGGAGCGGACGATTGCGGCAGGACACATTGTTTGGATGCATTTATTTTCTTACTTTACAAATTACTGTTTTGATAAATGTGCTTAGATGTGTTTAGTACAGTATATGCTCTTGGTTTATCCTGTTCATTTTGTGTTTAAATGCTAAAAAAACATTTAGGTGTTTTTTTGGGGGGCTGGGAACCAATTACTTGGTTTTCCATTATCTCTTATGGGGAGAATTCAATCACAACTCAAACTTTTTAGGATTCGATCTGTAATTCTGAACGGATTAAATTCAAGTTTTGAGGTACCCCTGTTTGTGTGTGTGTGTGTGTGTGTATGCAAAGTAATAAATTCACATAACAATATGGCAGAACAATGTACATAAAAAATTCCAGACCTAGACATACACAGCACCAGTATCTTTTTTATGATCAAATTTACAAAAAAATCATGAATGTTTCCCTTAATCTAGAGGCCATTCATGTTTAAAGAGTGCTTATACGGTGCTAAATCACAGCAAACCTGGATTCTGTCCTAGAAAACATAAAGGCATAAAACAGGTGCCCACTCGCTCCACATTTTAAAATTAATGTTTCACTTAAAGAGAACTAATGTTGTAGTCATCCCTCCTTTCATAAACATGTGTCCTTGTTTTATAACAATTAATTTAAGCTTAAGGAAAATGACTGAATGGCAGTTTGTTACATGTGGAATGAATTGTGCAAACGTTAAGTATGACGTGCACAATGAAGCAAGGGCTGAACACTGTGCTGGTATGGAGATGCTTGCTGGCTCAACCTGCAGCAGGTACTTTCCAGTCTCTACCAATACTGATTGATATATGTATTCGGCTAGCTGGTCATTCAGCATTGAATTTGGACACTCAACCATGGCATCCAACTGAAAATGGTAGGGAGAGCTTAATGTCAAACATTGTGTAGTCGTTCTATGAGATCTGACATGGACTGTCTACCCTGATCGCTGTGAATATGTTATGGAATGCCATGTTGTCAGATACAGTCCTCGAAGATGTATTGAACTACAAAGGTAGCATGCTGTTATTTAAAAGGAAACAATTTGGCATGACAAGTGACATATTCTATTACATTTAGCATATATCATTTTCCCTGTGATAAAATAGGCAACTCTGTTATGTCTCTACTGCAATCATCTGAAATGAGGGGCTCCTTTCCTGTGAAACAGGTGAGTTCAGACACCCAACATTTGTAGACGTCTCATAATGTGTAAGGCCAGTAAGATATTCAAAGATCTGTTTGTTGTGTGTTCGGCACCAAGATTACCACTGAGCGTGTTCCCATACGGGTATGTACGAGCCTTTGTCATGAGTGCTGCTGGAAACCAGACTTGACTTTCAGTCTGACGGACATATTTGCAAAGAATGCCATTCCGTGAATTTAAGTGTGGGAATTCATGCCAGAGTGTGCTCGAACTGATGGAGGCCTACTTCAGCTGACCAAGAGGTGGCCTCTTCCAGTCACTTTCAGTCCACAATGAGATTGTCTTGATACAGGGGTCAAGATGTTGTTAATGTAACAGGCCATTCATAGCAATTGCTGTATGACAATATCTGTGGAATCTGTAGTTGACTTAGGAGCTGCAGCTGTCCTGGTAAGTGTTGGACCCTGACAGCTCACTGGTGCCTCTGGCCCACACAGTAGTCAATCATTTGATGTGAAAGAGCATGTGACTGCATGTTAAAGGTCAACGTGTCCTGACTATGAGACTGCAGAACCAAATGCCAATGCAGCAAATAGTTTGTCAGAGGCCTGCGTTGGGTCCTTGATGATGCCAGTAGCCCTCTGGATACAGTGATCATTGTAAATGTCCAGCAGAGAAGGTACAGTGGTCCTGGAAATCTCTACTGTTGTATTAATGACTCGTTGGAGGGACTGTTGGTCTGAGGCACTGCAGGAACCAAACCAGGCCATGTTACAGTTTATGAGGACACACTCATTGTGGTCCTGAATCTGTACAAGAACACAGCCAATAGCATTTTAGGAGGCTTCCATGTATAGCAGGCAGACCTTTGTACTACTGTAGGATTGTTTGTCAACATTCTTTGTAATGTTTCAGGTCAGGAGTAGAAATTATATGGCCAAGAACAGCCACATGTCTGGTACCATTTCCTTAGGCCTGAGCTCCAAGCCGGTGGCCTTGAAGCAAGTACACACCTCCTCTGCAGGTGCTCTGGAAATGTTCAGCTGAAGGCCTGCCCTGGGACAGAGGTGACATTACCAAAAATCACCCATGGATCACACTCCTGCCACTCTACTCATTTGGTACCCGGCCGGGATGCAGCGAACTTATAGTGAGTGCATTGCTTCTGAGGGGAACAGTATCTGAACCGTACTTGCACACTCATGCTGTCTGGTGTGGCAGGAAGGGCTTGCGCTGTGATGTGTGTAGGGGTCACGCCTGCTGAGTGATCATCTATCCTCTTGCCTGCACCGTAATGTGGAAGCAGAAGATGCGTAGTGCTGTCCTCTATCCTATGCAGAAAAACTAGCATGTGCAAGCTCACCTTGCTGTGGGGGGAGCCTGTACCTCTGTGGCATAGAATCATAAACATACCTCTCTAGTGATGTAGGTGGAGCGGTGTCCTTCTCGTTGCGTCTCAGCTCTGAGCCTTGCGAAAGCAGATGCCTGTGAGTCTGGCTGTCGTAAATCTGCGCTTCCGTTTCAATTCACCGACCTCGAGCTGAAGCGCTTGCACACCTGTTCTGTGGTCCACAGTGGCACACATTGTGGAGTGCAGAGAAGGGTCACACTCAATCAAAAGAGATTTAGAGGACACCAAGGCTGAAACTGACTGTCTCTTTAACTCGTATGATCAGTTACTGTGCACTGTTGATGTATTAGCCTGAGAGAGTGCACTAATTCTCCGTGCCTGAGCATTCTCACATTTGCATGTAATGTCCACGTCTTCGTACAAGTAGTTTGCTCTAAGTTCATAGCTTTTGGCCTCCAGCAATAAATCAAGGGCGACTGTAAAGCATCTGAAATGCTCTTTGTCTACAGCAGGTTGGCTGTATTTAGGTAACGACACAAGCAGCAGGCGATTAATTTCAGCTGTGTACACCTTTTTCACAAGGTTCTTTTGAAAGACGGTGTCTTAAGAAATGTGTGAAAGTGGAGCAACATCTTCCAAAGACTTCATTTATTTTCTTTAGTCACAAGGTAGTCACATCGAATGAAGAGTATCACCACTGAGATGTGGGTAAAATGGTAGTGATGTCACATTACTGCACATCTGTGACTGCCACAGATTTATTCTCATCATCTGTACAATAACATGGCACTATGCAAACTCTTTAATGAATTTTTATAATGAAGTATTTCCCAACATAGTCCTCAGGGACACCCAGACAGTCCTCATCTTTGCTCACTCCCAGCTCCCACACCCATCAGAAACACCAAATACCAGGAAGAAGTGTGTTGGGAACTGGGAGAGAACAAATATTTGGACTGTCGGGGGTGGTCCCATGAGACTTGGTTGGGAAACACTGCTATGTATTAATAACAGAACTGTCAATGCTCACAATGCTCCCTGTCATGCTCTATGCCTTTTTAAATTGTCACTTGGGGACAAATAAAGTTTTTGGAGTTTGAATTTATCATCATCCAAATCAGGTAGCATGGTTTGTATTAATACTGAGGTCAACCTGTTATTGTTGTTATTATGAACCATTGTATTTAACTCCAATTTTTAATAATGATAGATCAGGGGTAGGCAACCCTGATGCTGCAGTGCTGGTATCCAGCAGGTTTTCCATCCTTCCTGATGATCTCAGGCAGATAGTAGCTCAGGTGTGGTTCATCACCGACCAGGTAGGATAGAAAACATGCTGGATATCGGCACTTGAGCATTAGGGTTGCCTTCCCCTGTAATAAACTTTATGGTAGTCTGTTCATAAGTACAAGTTGTCCATAAATCGGGCACTCTTAACCCAGAGACTGCCTGTAATACTAAATGAATTTTTATGGGACCTGAACAGCATGTGTGTCTTTATTAAAACCTTTACAGAGAGTTTAGCAAAACCCTCCTCTCACCTCCAACATGGGAGAACCACAGACCACAAACATTGCTCACTACCTGGCTGACTAACTAGCCCACTGACTAGCTGCTTATAATCTAGAGTAATGTAAAAAAAAAAAAAAAAAGAACTTGGCGTCCCCTGGATATACCGTAATGCTCAGGCATCAGCGTCAGAAAACGAAACCTCAATTCACATGTTTTCATTCATCTCGATTTAAAGTCAAATAAACTTTGCAAAATGAAATTGTAGAATAATACACGGCTCCCCCAACTGCACACCGTCCTGGTAATGTCACTGCACAATCAGCAGGAGCTCTGCTGCCGCAGTTAGGACTGCCCAGAACTGGGTGGGGGGACTCAGCTCTTATCCTCCAGATATCATTCGCCTTACATTCATATTTATTAAGGAGACGCTTTTATCCAGAACCTGGAAAGATTGCGGTAAAAGGCCTCGATCAAAGGCCTGACAGTAAGGTCACACTGCGCACCACGGGACTTTCCAATTATGACCACATGCTACCCAGTTTAGCCATGGTTGGGCTTCCTTTTCAGTTCCCCTTTTGGAGGCTCCGCTGCACTATTTAAAGACATGGTCTTTGTTGTAATGCCTGCGGTCTGTTATTATGCTTGATTTCCCTAAATCCTCTCTGCAGGGACCAGTGTCCGTTTCCCAGCAATAAAGGCAAATGTTAATCTTTTAATCAGACTGCATGACTGTTCGTGCTCATCATTTTACATGCACACGGCTCTACAACAGTCATAAAAAATGTCTAATTATAAAATTTAAATGCATTTATTTGCATCATTTTGCCTGAGAGACAAATAGTGGAATGAAACACTGTGTACTCTTGCTGTTGTGGTAGCATTCTCTGCCATATATAAAGCACAGCTCAGGATCATGTTTGACTGTGATACCGCACCACATAAAACAAATGGAGCATTATTACATAGGTATAGTTGCACATGTGAATGGAGAAGAGGTACAAAGACAGTCAAGGGAATGAGATCATTTCATTCTCTGGTACAAACATGGAATAATTATTGAAGTGATCTGCTTTATTCTCCCATTGTGCTAGATGATTTTACCATAGCTGTCACACTGACCCAGTTACAGTGTAGTGACAGGAAGGACATAATCATGCATTATTATCTTTTCCATGAAGATGTTGAAGCTGTTTAAGGAAGCAGCTTGACCAGTGCGGTGGGATTACTCCTACCAGGCAATTCTCATCAGCTAATTCAGAAGAGTGAGAGAGAACCTGGGAATTGAAATGATTCTTTTAAGGTGTAACACGTAATTTACTTAAACTGAAAGTGGTTGTAATAGTGACGCCTGTATTCTCCCTGACGAGAAAACCTACTAGAGGATAAATTCATTTCATCAGCATATTGCTGTGACAGACTGCCTTGTCTGCTGCTTTTCAGACTGAAAAATCTTGTTCAAGTAGCATTCTGCAGTTTCAGTAGTGCTAGCAATCTTTGAGTATTTTATGAATTATAGGTTTGGGCTTATAGCATTATTGATCACATTATTATTATTATTATAATAATTTTATTATTCTTTTTATTATTATTATTATTTTTTTCTTATATTATGCTGCATAATATGTAATGGCGTCTACCAGCGGCAAACTGTATTTGGACAGTAGACTTGGTGCTTCCTTGCTTGTCAAACTGAAACTGATAGAGGATTGTTTTAAAGCACATGCACTTCAACAATAATCATGTGGCAATATCTCAAGTAAGCCAAGTGTCACTGCTTGTTGTTGTTTTTCTTCTCTCAGTGACCAGCGTTTTGGGAAAATTCAAATCTATGCAATAGATACCAACTCCAGAAATATCCAACTTACGGACAATTCATACTTGCGGATAGACTGCCATAAATACTATTATATATTATATATTTGAGTTATATAACATGGTTTGTAATAACGTATAGACATTCTTACTTTGTGATGCTTATGAAAACGTTGCTTGGCTTCAGCAATTTGTCCGCTCAGGTACAGTACCATATGTAGTTGCCATTTTATTACCGTATTATAATTATTATTACGTGCCATGTTATTATTTTTACGACTTATCTAAAAATTTAACTTGGGCAGATTCAGAAACCAGGGGACTTCCTGTTTTGTGTGCCTGATCAGAACTACAGTGACTCAAATTTGAAAACGGTTTAAAGTAATTCCTGAGGTACACGGGAGGAGTCCGTTGTCAGTCATTAACAGCAGACTAACTCCTTGCAGTTTTGCTGAAAACTGCAGAGGTGAGTCAGCCCGATCCACAAACCCGCTCTCAAAGTCATCGATCCCCTGCACATCATCCATCATAGTGAAGCCTTTCCTCTCCATTCACTGGATGCCAGGCAAGGACACTCATGCTGTGTTATATAACCTTAGTTGGATGGTTTTGTTCATGAAATGTAAGGTTCCTAAGTTCTAACTTTCACTGTGTCAGTATTACTGTTGTTTTGCTATACAATTTCATTTTTAGAAGGCTAGAATGTGCTACAAACATCACTGATCAAAAAGATCTCGGGGTTAGTATTAAATAGGTCTACCAGCAACTATTTGGAGCCAGGCTATAATAATTATTCAGCCAGCATCAAAACTGAAGATATCAGAACTGCAATTTTTATTACTGTAAACGGAGCTGGTCGGGAAACGGTGCTATAGATGATATAGGCATCCGCCTAGGGCGTCAGGTTCCGAGGGGGAGACGCCGACCCACCAGCCAGTTTCATTTTGCCTCAGATGAGGGGCACCAGCAGTCATGGTCGCCTAGGCCGCCACATCAGGTAGCACCAGTACGGACTGAATGCTTTATTCAGAAGATTAGCAGGAGACCTGGACATCATATAGTATCCAGTAAAAGGGCAAAAGCCTATTTTAGGAAATAGAGAGGAAGAGAATGACAGGGGTATTTTATTTAGGTATAATTTATGTATGTGAAATTAGCATGGCTAATGGGTAATTATTAAAATAATAATAAGGGGTACTTTGGATTACTACATTCAAAATGTAAAATATCTGTCATTCTAATTGAACTTTTCATATTGCATTCCCAGTCGTTACTTCTCTTCTATCTTGTTTACAGTTGCCATTAGTGATAGTAGACAATTAATTTAAGCTACTAACCAGTATTCAGGCATGTTTCCGTACATTATCTGGAAGAGCTTGGTTTACTCCACTAATCAGTAGGTATGGAGAGCCTGTCAAAGTCCAAGCTGACCTTGGTGCTCCATTGCCACCCCTTCCTCGCCTCTATTCCCGGTTTATGATCTCCTAATAGATGAATACACGGCCTCATATAGAGATTGCTGTGATCCATTAAGTGGTATTCAAGCCAGAAGTGTATAAAAGGCACACAGTGTACAAACAGGGGCTCCAAACCGCAAGCATATACACAAGCCTTGCCTAATAGTCACTGCTTGCAAACATGAAGTATCAGGTTGTACTGAGGAAGCAGTTTTCTGAATTCTCGTAATTCTTGTAACCTAATGATTTCCCTACTGACAGTTGTCATTTTGCCAAATATCGGTCTCTGTGATTTTTTTTCCCCCATCAGAATTCAGCCTTCTAAAATTTACTGCTGAACAAAATAAATATATAACCTGTGCAGAACATTCTGAGTTTTCAAGCAGATCTATCTGCTTTGGGTAGTGATTTTTTTCAGATGCATTTTAAAAATTATTTTTCATGTAATCCTTAATTTATTGATAGTTTTACTTCATGTACAATATATTACTTAACTATGAATTGCGTATTTGCATTTAAAACAGCATTTCTATTGTTATAAAAATGTGATTTCAAAATATTTCACAGATTGTATAGAAGTTTTGGTAACACCTTACTGTACATTAACTGCACTTTCATAATGCTTTTATATTGCATTCATAAAATGTTTAGTACACCTTCATAATGTATTCATAAAACATTCATAAACATCATGCATGTAAACCTTAATATCCTAACATCCCTTAACAGTAATATACATTAATAACAAACATTATATAATAATAAACATTATAATTGTATAATCATGTAATGTTTGTTATTAATGTATATTAAAACTGATAAGGGATGTTAGGATGTTAAGGTGTACTTGCATCCTGGTTATGAATGCATTATGAATGTGCACTGAATGTTTTATGAATGCATAATGAATCCCTTATGAAGATGCACTGAATGTTC
>JABFEB020000060.1:10219200-10237043 GCA_019775895.2 Stomatorhinus ivindoensis
CTAACAATAATTCATGGTGCAGCTGCACTGTGGCTCACAGAAGTGGAGGGCCCCAGGAGTGGAGGGCCCCAGGAGTGAAGGGCCCCACAGAGGGTCAGAGGCCCTTTTCTGGGGATGATCTGGCGGCTATTGATCTATTAGTTTAAATTACTGAAACACGTTTCATTGTGTTGTGAACCACCGGAAACCAGACGATATATATGCCCTTTATCTGGTTGGCAAATCTGTCTTGCTCAGATTGTCCAGTTTCCTATTTTTTCTTTTTTTATGACAAGGCTATAATACGTCATATTGTATACCTTAAATATATGGATATTTCACAGAAATACATGGTACATCTGTAACATTTAACCATTGACAGTCAGACACTTTTTGTGTATGCATGGAGATGGACATGTGTCCAGATATTAGGTGGTGTGGGCTGTTAAAAAAGGCTTGTTTGTTTGTTTGTTTTTGAGTGTGCATTGTATGTCTCTGTAGCAGGAAGACCATTCATTCTAAGTTTCGGTAAGCAAGAGAGAAGACCCATGAAAAGTAGGCAGGTGGTTAGATACTTTATTAATCTGATGTAAATTGGAACTCTGATAGGCATCGATTGCAAACATAAAACCAAGAAACCAACAAACAAATTAATGGAAATGCTGTAACAGGTGATCACTAAAGGCAACACAGGATGTAAATAAGGCAGCAAAGGTACATTATACAGTGACTTCAGTTAGCCCAAATCTTTGCTTTTCACACTCACAGTGGAAGCAAATCAACTATGATTCATTTCATTCTGCACTCTGGGGAAAAATGCCAGTGCAAGAGGAGAGGAGAATTGTTATGGTTGCAATTGGTACAAGTTGGAGAAGCAAATAAAATGCATTTTGTACAGAAGTGGTACAAGCTACTGGACTGAATACAATAAAATGGGTGGAAGCATCCCGCTGTTCTCATACCCAAATGCGACGTGTGAAGCTCTACTTGCTGCTTTTGCAGATTATTGTATTGGCATTGACAAGCTCATTGACAAGCTGATATCAATTTGCTGGGTTTGTGATTTTGGTTAGTTATTCCAGAAAGCGGGTTTGGCAACTAACCCAGATATGTCAGCCTGCAGATTCTGAAAGTTTTAGATTTTACCGTTCGATAATTTAGAATAGAGTGAGACTCGGGAAGTTGCTATGGCAACTGTGTGAGGTTAACCTGCTCCGGAGCAGGTTTACTTAAAATAAAATGGAGTTATGTGTCTGAGCACCAGCAGAGCCTGCTTTTACTGATAAGTTGTTGAACATGACCCCTGCTCTTTCCTTAGGGACTTAGCTGACACAGAGGCTTAAATTATTCACAAGGCTCTATGCTGGGAGAGATTGATTAGACTCTCAATTAGAACTTCCATCATTCAGTGATCAGCACAGTCAATCATTTATTTAAACAATATGGCTCAGCCTCAAAATATCATAAATATTACATCATGGATTCACTCTGTTTGAATTACTGTACAGTGGTACCTCAGAACTCGAACTTAATCCATTCAGAACTCAGGTTCGAATCCCAAAAAGTTCGAGCTCTGATCAAATTTTCCCCATAAGAAATAATGGAAAACCAATTAATTGGTTACCGACTCCAAAATAATTACATCGAAATATGTTTTTTTTTGTTAGCATTTAAACACAAAATAGACAGGATAAAACAAGATGAGCATATACTGTACTAATCACATCTAAGCACATTTATCAAAACAGTAATTTGTACAGTAAGAAGATAAATGTATCCAAACAATATGTAAAGTTAAAAAAAAAACAATGTGTCCTGTCCCGATTGTCCGCTCCTTCCGTGAGCCACACCCCCTCGTTAACCTCGTGTGGAATCGTTGTGTGATCAGCTGTTTCTGGTTGTTGTCATTAGTCCTCTGCCTGCACTGTGACCTCTATAAAATGAATGAATTCTCCATTTAATCCATATTTTCTGCAGCTCTGTTTAAATATTACAAAATATAAGTTAATTACAAAAAATCATATCTATCTATGCTTAAACACACATACATGTATGCTGTATATACAGAATATATGTAAACTATGTAGACAATTGTACGATGTGTTTAAAGGCCTCTGATCAGCATTAGCAAAAAAGCCATTGACCTACATTTTCTGTAGTTTTTCATCCTCAGAGATGGTGTTGCCTGTTCAATCCCTCTGTGTACATGATTCCATCAGTGTCTCAAATAGTGTGCAAATATATGTTTGAAAAGCAGTATAAAGAAATATGTTCTGAGTTCCAGCCTAGACTCAAATTATGGTCTAGACATGTTTAAACTGAAGTTTATTTGGTGAATCACAATGATTATCTGCAAAATAGGGGAATTTCTGGCAAAAGAACTATCTAGAAACAATATACAAATGCATCAAACCTTGAACAAAGTTGCAAATGGAAAAAAACTAAACCTATTGTTACACCATGACTGACAAAATGCTCAATGTACAAAAAAAACTGCCTTTTTAAATAAAAATATTGATGATTTAAAATTAAATAGGTCACCATATGGATTTTAGGTTAGGTTTTAGTTTTTGATTTAAAATCTGTGGGATCACAGGATCATACACATTGCTCAAAAATTGAACAATATGTGCAATCATTTCAGTAGAAATTGTACAGTTTACTAGGTTATTTATTTAAGCATGTTTATTGCACAGAATCTGCCGTTTACGAGTTTTGGATGTTTTCCTGATGTTTGAATTTGTAGAAATTTGATTGGATAAAAAAGCCAAACGGGGAGTGGAAGTGTGTGTTAGTAGGTACGATTTTGAAAACCCATGTCGAGGCTGAATAAATGGTTTAAGTATTAGGGTTCTATTAAAGATTGTTATAGAAACCAAAAGTGTTCCTTCCTGCCTGTATTTTTTTTTTCATTTCAGAATAATTTTTTTATTGATAAAGATTAACGAGATAATAAAGGAACATAGTCAATGTATCACATATAAAAGGTTAAACCCTATCAGGGGGGTACTGAGAAAGGGTTATGTGCAGGGAGGGTGGGGTCACTGGTGATCCGGAGGGCTCGGATTCTGCATCTTGCAGAGTAAATGTCCTGCAGGGCTGGTAGAGAGTTCCCAATAGTGCCTTCAGTGAATGTGCCACCTGCTGCAGCACCTTAAGGTAGAGACCTTGAACCTGGTGCTGTCTGGCTCTGCCAGTGAGCAAGTCTGTGTGATAATTCCAGGTGAGGTCCTCAGTGATATGGGCACCGAGGTATTTAAAACACCTCGCCCTCTGTACTGGAGATCCACAGATCTGAAGCAGGGTGTAGCTCCTCTTTTGTCTCCTAAAATCTGTCACCATCTCCTTTGTCTCGTCATCGTAGGGGAGGTGACACCACGCTGTTAGGCTTTCCATCTCACTCGGGTAGGCCCTCTCATCATTTTGGGAGATCAGGCCACTGCCATTGTTGCTGGCAAACTTCACAGTTGAGTTGGTGTCATGTCTATCTGCACAACCACCTTTGTTTGTAATACTGAAAGTGTCTACACTGAAACGGGGAAGGAAACACTATATTTGTATTTTGCTTGGATCACACTTTTTTAGAAGTGCTGGTGAAATCATACATGTGACTTTGGCTTCATTAAAATTAAACATACCCCAATTCATAGAAAGTACCATAAAAATCTTAGGCCTGCCCACCAGATTTCTTGTGGTACCTGCACTGCTTCCTCCATTGCCTGATTATTTCGGAAGCTACTTCATCCAGCTTTAGGTGAATCCATGACTAAAAAAATGTCCAATATTGTATTTTACTCCAGATAGCCCACTCGCTGTAAATGTTGATGATGGAATGTTTTTATGGTTTAGTCACAGGTGTTTTTCACGCATTTCCGTCTTGTACTAAGAAGTGGTCGTAAGTGTAAAATGCTGCTATGCACGACATGGTCCTGCAAGCCTGACTCAGGCAGCTTTTCCCTTTTCTTCAGTCTGATAGCAATGCCAGTTATCTGAGAGCTGCTCGGGCAGGAAACTTGGAGAAGGCTCTTGACTACCTGAAGACAGGAGTAGACATCAACATCTGCAACCAAGTAAGAGCATCTCAATATTTGTAGACTGAATTGCTTGTTGAAATTCTAGCAGCAAGTTAGTTCATTGAAATGATTTATTCATATTTATAGTTTCTCTATGCGTGATTTTTTTCTACCGTCATTCAGAAGTACCTAAGGCATTGTCTTGTAAAAAAAAATCTGAAAATATGTCTTCCTGTGTTTCAGAATGGGTTGAATGCGCTTCATCTGGCTTCCAAAGAGGGCCATGTAGAGATTGTTGCAGAGCTCCTGAAGCTTGGGGCCGATGTGGATGCAGCAACAAAGGTTAGTCTGTCGCGTCAGTCTGCTCCTCCTGATCAGGATCTCTACAGCTGAATGCCTGGGACCTTGCCGAATGCAATGACATTGGCCAGTGCAGAGCTGCAGCAGCCTTGTTTTGCACTGGGGCTGCTTTTGGAGAATTCCAAAAGTATTTTTACACCTTGGGGATGAAATTTAATTCCATAAACATTTAAGAGCAAATACATCCGTGTGGAAGTGTTTCATACAGATTACTGCATGAGGAGAGATGTCGCACACAGAACAGCCAATTCACCGAGATGCTTCTTAGTAGACAGCAAGAGGAATGCAGCACAGGGAGAACATGACATTTCCCCTCAGAGCAGACGTGGTATTTAAATGCTAAACCTTGGAGGTTTGAAGTAGGATGTTCACATGCTTCCGTGACATTCAGTTGATGTCCAAAATGCAATATTATACAGCACACAACCTACCTGTTTGATACACTGAGAAGAAATTAATGAATAATAGATGTGGATGATTCTTTTCCATGCATGAGTTAGTATTCCTTTTTTAGAAAAGGAATGGCAATTAGGAAAGCTTGTTTGCGCATATACATAGAATTTCCTTGCAAAACTCCATTTGATTACAATAAATATGGCAATTGCAGTGCATGCTCTCATAACCATAATGAGTGTATGCAACAGTAACATGTAATTTTTATTAAATGCATTACATTTCCTGCATCAGAAATCAACTTCTCACAATATCCGTCCCTCTGCAATACACACACTGTAGGCTGGAATGCTCACAGTAATGAGACCAAAATTGACAGGCGGTTCTTATATTATTTCCTTCACCTCATTCTTTAAAATAGGAATTCCAGGCCCATAATATGACCTCCTTAATTCGCTATAAACTAGAGAGAGGGAATGTGAGTGTAGTTATTAAAAAAAAAAATGAATTGAATTTAAATATGTTTTGTACTCTTGGACTGTGTCTGTAAACCTCTCACTTCCCCACAATAGTTTGATAATTCACATGCAGAGTACCCATGACAAAATTTACAAATGCATATATGCCTATTTCTGTTATTGTACATACAATACAAATGAAAATGTACAGTACATGGGTGAGAAATGTTCTGCTGGTCTATGATTTTTTTCTGAAATTGGAGATGAGTTTGAATTGCAGATCACCACATTGTTCGCAGCATGCATGGGATAAAACGTACCTTCGCATTTCCCCAAATGCAGAAAGGAAACACGGCTCTACACATAGCCTCCCTTGCAGGCCAGACTGAAGTGGTCAAAGAACTGGTGAAGAGCGGAACGAACGTCAACGCTCAGTCTCAGGTAAGTGCCGCATGCAGCTTTCAGTTTCACAACAAACGTTAGCATTTAAAAACCTGCTCGCATGATTTATGGAGACACAAAGCTTCATAATATTATGCAGTAATAAACTGCACAATTCTATGATAGACTTTATTCTGTAAAATTCTATTGTAGGAGGTCTGTGGGTATGTGGAGGTATGTGGGCTTGAGTCTATATGGCTTTATATATTGTCACTAATGATAATTATGTAAACCATTTATAATAAACTAATGTAAACATTGATAGATTAATCTGTGGAAAAATAGTCGTTAGTGGCAGTGTTAGATGACATACTTCACTGTACCATCACCAACTTATTTGGCACATTCTATAGGCTGATAAGTTCTGTTTATTTCTGGTAAGTTTAATCTCTTTTCATTTTATAGATAATATTTCATATTATCACAATGTGATATCCTGCGGCCATATTATATAAGATTTTAGATAAAAATGTGGGAACGATGAAAGGCGTGCTTATTGGCCTGTTTACATAAAGGTTACTCTAAGGCAGCCTGGACATAAAGAGAGACAGTTACACATCATTTTCACAGTTACACAGAGGGATTGAACAGGCATCATTTTCACCCATCAGTGGCAGGCAATCCACAAGTAGGGCGCCCTCTTTAGAGGGAAGCGACCGCTGCCACAATCTCGGAAAATAATCATATAAAACAAAAAAATATTGTTCTCCATCTAAAAATTGCTGATATTTATACTACATAGAGACTACTTTCCAGAATGTGAAAATAATCAAATTCACTTCACATTCACAAGGCAGATGTTATATATCTACATCAAGTATTACAGACAAAATTCAGAAAAATAATATGCTTGCACAATATCCCTAACATTGTGACAGTGATTCTGGTCGTAATCTGGTAGCTGATTATTTGTAATACATTATAGTGCTACTTCCCTGAAAGATTGAAGATGGAACTGCTCTTCCCTCTTACCCTGCTTTATGTCATGCATCTATATGGAACATTTATTTAGTAACTAACTGGGCCCACATTCTCAGGAATTGGTCTCACAGTGATGTCATTCACGTATACGAACGTGACATCACTGCGTGTGCAATTCATTTCTTAGTTTTATGCCTGTCAATTTAATGCAGTAGTATAGTGAGTATTAAAAGCTGCCTCTTGTTTCTGAGACGAATAGCATCATTTCCCACTGTTGGCTGTAATACTGTGATTTCTGTCACTTACCTGAGACAGAATGGTTTCACGCCGCTGTACATGGCAGCTCAGGAGAACCACCTGGAGGTGGTGCAGTTCCTTCTGGAGAACGGCTCCAGTCAGAGCATCGCCACAGAGGTGAACTGACCCTATCATCCAGCTTTATGTCG
This sequence comes from Stomatorhinus ivindoensis, assembly GCA_019775895.2. NCBI lineage: Eukaryota > Metazoa > Chordata > Actinopteri > Osteoglossiformes > Mormyridae > Stomatorhinus > Stomatorhinus ivindoensis. Next base: position 10,226,212 of record JABFEB020000060.1, read on the forward strand.
TTAAACATTATGTCCGACGTCTCTTCATTTATGTTTGCTTATCATTTATAACATATTAAACTCAAATTCTGAAATGAGAGTAATTTCAAAGTGAAACTTCTTTTTCTTTTTTTTAAATGTATTGTCATTATTAACCAGGATTGGGCAATCTTATCCAGGAGGGGTCATTACATCACCAATTAGAGGACTGATTGGCTGAACAGTTCTTACACCAGGGTTTGAACAGCCACCCCAAGAACCTGCATACACACCGGCCCTAGTATAGACAGATAAGAAACATTCCACATTTTACATTCTAGAAACATGACAAATTTTCCCTGTACCAGGGAAATCTAAATATAAAATCTTGAGCTCAATATGAGCATTGAAGATAATAATACAGCCCTTCATATGTAATGAATGTAACATCTTAAATGTGTGGAAAAAATGAACATATTGCTGTGTATCTGGATAAATGATGAACTTTTGGCTTTTATTATATGTGAAAGGTTACAGGGCTGACGTTCAGAACTGAGAGAGTACCAGGCTTTAATAAATAAGGTGCTGCCCTCAAAAGCATCTCTCTGATGGGAGACGGGCACACAGTGGTAGTACTGTTTTTCAGGAACAATGGGAAGAGGTGTTGGAAGCTCTCATAACCGTGTCTGCTGCCCCCCTAGGACGGTTTCACCCCCCTAGCAGTGGCTTTGCAGCAGGGCCACGATCAGGTGGTGTCCCTGTTGCTGGAGAACGACACGAAGGGCAAGGTGCGGCTACCCGCCCTGCACATCGCAGCCCGCAAGGATGACACCAAAGCAGCCGCCCTGCTCCTACAGAACGACCACAATGCTGATGTGGAGTCCAAGGTGAGCGTCGTCCTGTATCGGCCGTCAGCTGTAACGTTGCTCTTTTCTGCCTGTGCTGGGCACACATATACACTAAATACAGATTTCAAAATACTGTGATTTCAGATTGGGGAAAAATTGGCTGACTGCTTTTTCAACTGCATGTTTCTCGGACAAATAAATGCAGTTAAATGTATGAAGTTTTAGGCAAATATTTCGTTGTACTATTTGAGCTGCTGCCTACTGAGATTTACGAAGAGGGGATGCCATATATGTAGAGCTGTCGCGATTGCTCAGTTACACTCATTTATTCGGTTATTAAAAAGCATCGGTTGAAATTTTCCTTCTGAAATACTGAGCAATATACTGGAAGGATGTTGGCACACAGAGGATGAGAATCCAAATAAACAGTGAAAGTATCATTTCTATGGAAGCACTTCACATTAATAGTGAATGAAAACGCAATCTGTCAGGATTGCAGAGCAGAACTTCAGTATCAGCACAATAGAGGTAAAGTTAGTTTGATAATAATAATACCTGATACTTCATTGACCCCCTTGGGGAATTTCTCTTTACACCTCTCTGCCAACTGGCTCTCTGTAGGTGAGAGCAATTTGGCCACAAAGGGCAACCACCTGTTGCAGCACCCAGGAAGCTGGGGGTTGTGGACCTTGGCCAAGGACCTGCAGACATGGAAAGGCTAGGCTCAAAGTAGCAGCCTCCTGACCACAGCCATAGAGGCTTAGCCCACTGAGCCACTCGCTATCCCTTTCCATTATAGTGCCTGTTTTGATTTAGGGACTGTCACAAAACTACTGCAAGCAACGCAAAAGGTTTACGTAAAAAACATGCCTTGTGGTATGTGAGGAATATTAATCGCTCAATATGAGTGAATGATTATGATTGTCTCAGAGAGCACATTCAGAGCTCATGCAAAAGCAGTGGCAGTAAACATATATTTTTTTTAAACATACACTAGATAAGGTTAAAAAGGAACCATCATTAAAATTGCAAAGCTTGCTAAGTTTGGTTTCCTATGACTGAGTAAAAGAGTTTTAGCGCAACTTAGTCTGCTGCATTTAAAGCATCAATATCACAGTCCTTGCGACGTGAAATGCCATTGCGATATTAACATCGCACATTGTGCAAGCTTGTCAGGGCAGCACAGTGACGCAGTGGGCAGTGCTGCTGGTACACTGCGCCATTCGCAATATCACCTTGTGTGTATGTCTGTGCACTTTTTCGGCAGATTCTCCGGTTTCCTTCCAACTTTTGAAAACATGCAACTTTAAAGCGAATTTGAGTGCCTGCATTCCCTACAAGTGTCACTGAGTGTAAAACAATGTTATATTATATTATATTATATTATATTATTAAATCACAAAATCACGAGATTAATCAGTAGATTACTTGATTACTGATATAATCAATAGTGACAGCCCTACATATATCCTGGGGTTTTAATCTGCACTGGGAGAAACCAGCTATATAAGTTTATTTCTATTATAAAAATCTAAATGCTTTATTGTTAAGGTACAATATTCTCTCTTCAGCAGCGGAGGATTAACTTATCTAGGGGCCTTTGGCTGACATTAGCATGGACGCTCAAGTGTTGCTGATTTAACAACCTGTTCCATTTTTCCCGAGGCAAAACGGGGCCCTGGTATGTGGCAGGGTCCCAGGTTATAGCCTAGCATAGCCTATGCATTAATTTGCTCCTGCTGTTCAAATTAATGTTGCTGATATTTCAGGTCAGTTTAGGACACATTAGTTGCTGTATTAAATAACTGGATTTGTGTGGTTTTGATAGACAGTAGTAAATTTAAACTATGAAAATTGTTTTGTGTTTCATTAAACTAATAGCAGTCTTCACGTTGTTTGAGTTTACTGTTCTCTTCAAAGATGAGGAGTGTGTACTCTTGGCCTATATGTAATTGGTGCCTGATTCATTACTCTCCTGCTCTGTGGCCGCGGTGTGGCATGACGCTCTCATTGTGACATTGTGTGCACTAACAGACCGCTCTCTCTTCCCTCTGCTGGTGACTCTGTCTCCACTCCTAGATGATGGTGAATAGAACGACTGAGGTATCCACGTGCAAACTCAATACACTGCACACTTATCATTCGGGAGTCGCCGCATCGTCCTTGTTCCCTTCCGCATCACTCTTCCTTCCTACCTTACCATTTTTGGGAAACCCATGCTTCTGACTAAAGCAGCATGTTATTGGAATACTGGTAATGAATGGAAGGGTTTCTGCAGCTGCCGATTGGATGTCTGTTGAAGTAAAGAAAAGGAAAACATTGGCTAGTCTAATGGAGTTTAAAACGATTAATGAGATCTACCTGAGGGACCTGAGAAACCAATTTTTCATAGTGGCTATGAATTAAATGGACCAGCTGCAGAGAGCCAGTATGATAGATGCTAGTTTGCATCTAGACAACTAGGCCTGAGTCCTTTTGCATGACACTTACACTTTCAGGTGTCTACGGAATGATAAAGGGGTCCAAAGGACAGCACGGTCCACTGTCTGCCAGGATTTCCACTATTCCCTTCTCCTGTTCCATGTTTCATTCGGGCAGTTTAAAAGTCTCATTTTTCATAGTGCCTGTATAATGGAAACTGGGTCAAACAGCACTGCATGATATCATGAAAACCCATGGAAAAAAAAGACTTTTTGATGCCCTTTAGAATTATATTGTATGAATAGAAAAATTTAAAAAGTCTATTACAGTAAACAACCCAAAAAAGTCTCAATATGGTTTGCAAAACTAACACAGTATTATGTAGCATCAGAAAAACTGATTATGCATTTGCTGCATGTAGTTATACTTCTAGTAAAGATGATGAACTTAACATTTGTTTTATGATTTTTTCTCAGCATACATGAATTTTTATTTTTTTTGCTTACTCAAAGTGTGTTTTTGTACCTAATGGTTTGGAACAATCATAAGTACATGCAAGGCTGGAGGTGAAAGGGAACATTCAGATTATTTGTTAGTTCTTAGAATAATTTATTTCTGGGTTACAGTGAAACGGTCCTACTTGCTGCTTTTGTTCAGTCATGTGTTTGATCAGAACAAATGAATCACTGCACCAGTGTACAAATAACATACCTTAGCATATAGCACATGTCTTTCAGTTACTGTAACATTAAAAAGAATATTATTCAGTATTTTATTTTGTTTACTCTTTCTTTCATAGCTTCATTAACATATTTCCTTGTGTTTAAAAAAACAACCAATTCCTAAACAAACCTGCCTAACAGAACTGAAAATGTATCATGATGCAGATTGCATTTCTGTGGTTTGTAGTCATGCATTTTTAACAGATTGTTCCCTATTTTTTGCAAAGTGACTGGATTCTGTTATGCAGTCGTAATGTTGTTTCTTAATCTTCAGAAATTCTCCCTGCTAAAAACCTGTCTCTGTGTAGATTCTTTTCTACACTGGGGGGAAAAATAGGTTCCAAGTCAATGTTGATTTGCACTACAGAGCTTCCCTAATGAGGTGTGGAAATATAAAGAGGACTTAGCAAGTCTCTTCACTGGTGTTTTGACTCGGCACATGTAGAAACGTAATGCCGACTGGCTGTTTGCTTTCTGTCTCCTTCAGAGCGGGTTCACGCCTCTCCACATCGCAGCGCATTACGGCAACATCAACGTGGCCACGCTGCTGCTGAATCGCGGGGCAGCGGTGGACTTCACAGCCCGGGTAATACCCGTTGTGCATGGATGTCACACAAAATACGTGCTTCAGCACCCCATCTTGTCTGTTTTGTCAAAAAAAAAACGTTATTTTAACTTGTATTGGCTACGAGATGACTCTGGTTATTTCTCCAGAAAGTCTGCCATTGTTAGCTTTGGAGGTGAAAAGGTACATTCAGATTATTTGTTAGTTCTGTGGTTTGTAGTCATGCATTTTTAACAGATGGTTCCCTATTTTCTGCAAAGTGACTGGATTCTGTTATGCAGTCGTAATGTTGTTTCTTAGTCTTCGGAAATTCTCCTTGCTAAAATCCTGTCTCTGTGTGGATTCTTGTCTACACTGGGGTGAAAAATAGGTTCTGCAAAAGAACTTCAGGAAAATCTGCTGGTTGTTCCGACTTTCAGGATCCGGAGCTCAAAATTTCTTCCCACGGCTGTGCATTTGGCCTTTGTCAAGCATGTCTCCAATTCATAAATTACTAGTAATAGACTAATTTGGTCTGTGAACTAAATTGTGATTCTATTTTTTGCTAATGCAACTCTTAATTCTTCCCTCACATTTAAATGGAAAGATGTGTGGTGCACATTCCCTTTCTGAGTTACACCATAAGAAACAGTAACCCTAGTAACCCAAGGAGAGAAGCACAATCATTGTTGCACTTACTCATATGATTTTTTTTTTCAAATAAGCAGCATTTTGGATTTACTGGCATTGAATGGCTTGAAATGGTACAATTGCAGTTCTGATAGGTACCCTACTGCTTTTCAAATTAAAATTTATGTAAATCAATAGACCTACTATTACTGTTTTCCACTACACTATGATTAATGGTTTGAAAATGGATGGTTGAGCTATTAGTATTATTACATTTGCATGAAATATAATCTGCATATTTGATAATGCGTATGTTTTATCTAGATTAATGTGTAAATAAATAATTACATTTTTAAGAAAGAAAAAATGTAATTGAGATAATTGAATTAAACTAAGATCACCATACAAATTGACTGCTAGTGTTTTCTTGCTTAAAATTGTTTAGAAAACAAATATTTGGCTGCCTGACAGCATTCTTTTTACACAGTAAAACAGAGTAAATGAAAACTGAATCTTTAAAGTAGACATCGCATTTAAAAACATGCAAAGTTTTTTCTTCTTCTTCTTCAATCAACAGACATGGAGAGAGTTGTCCGTATAAGGGCAGGTTAACAATTTCTGATACTTGCCATACTTTCATGTTTAGAATAGGACCAAGTAAAGTTGAATTACGTTAAATCCTAAAGACATGCTGTATTTAAAATGCAACAAACAACTGTCTGCTGTGCTGCGGTTTGACAGCGGTGCTGTTTCCTGTTCCTGCATTCCACAGAATGACATCACTCCTTTGCATGTGGCAGCTAAGAGAGGGAACGGAAACATGGTCAGATTACTATTGGACCGAGGAGCTAAAATAGATGCCAAAACCAAGGTGAATCTCCTTCCGAATTCAGGAATGTACTGGAAATTATGTTTGCATTATAATGTAGTTTTCTGGTGTTTTTCAATGCAATTTTGTTGTCATTTTCATAAAAGATACCAGCTTTCAGACATTAAATGTGCATATTGAAAATCCCTTACTTCGGCGTCACCACTGAGGTTGACGATTGCAGTTGAGCAATAATAGGATGCAGCGTCTTAGGAGAAAATGGAGCTAATGTCTTCACGGTTTCTTCTCCTTTTCATCCCTTTATATGCTTGTTAATTTATGTTAAATAAACTAATTAATATTATTTTACATGTTAAATGCTGAGTGCAAATTTTTAATGTTATGAAGGATGTGGCGCTGTGGCCGACATTATTCTGTCATACAGGATGGACTGACGCCTTTACACTGCGGAGCACGAAGTGGCCACGAGCAGGTGGTGGAGATGCTTCTCGACCGCGGAGCCCCAATTTTGTCGAAAACAAAGGTAACGCTGGTACTGAAATACAGACAATTTTGACTCTGAGATAAAGACAGTAACTAAATATTTGCACATTAGACCTGTTATTTACGTAATTGCCTTCTGTGCTATTTCATTTTCATAGCTATATGATTGTGTCCATTCTTTGAATCTCAGCAGCTCAAATGAATATTCAGGGATTTAATTACTGGGCATGCATTCCATTTCATAACGTGCAGCTTACATAGGGTGCCTGCCCACTTACTGTAGGCACTATGTCCAACATTAAAAAAAGATATTTTCATCATTTTTCCAGCCTTTTATTTTGAACATGTGAAGACTGAATTTTGTCATACTTGATTGCAACTGTGCAGTGACAATAAAGGCATTCTGTTCTAGATATTGTTGAAACAAACCCTGAACAATAGTGAATTCAGTTGTCTTTTAAGGAGAATAAAATAGGGGATATGAAGGACATTATACAATGAGGATTAAATTTGTCAATCGCACCCAAGAAATCATCAACAGAAAAATACAACACTAATATTTTTACATAAATAGGAAACCTGTTTTCACATATGTACCCTAACACAGTTGTAAAAAATAAATTGAATTGAATTGTTAGGGTACATATGATTAAGTACCGTAACCCAGAAGTTTATAGGATACTGATCCATCATGCAATACTAGGTTCTTGAATCACTTTTGCATCGATGAGAAAATAGCAGTGCAGATGTGAGTTGTGTTTGTGATCAACAGAATGGGCTGTCACCCCTCCACATGGCAACTCAAGGGGACCACCTGAACTGTGTTCAGCTCCTGCTTCATCACAACGTGCCTGTGGACGATGTCACCAACGATTACCTGACAGCGCTGCATGTTGCAGCTCACTGTGGACACTACAAGGTGGCCAAGGTTATCGTGGACAAGAAAGCCAATCCCAATGCGAAAGCTCTGGTGAGGGAATACTTCCTCTGTAGTTATGTAGTTCATAAAAATTATTTTTGTGTAGTTCTTGACTGTTGTCTTACAGGAATATGTTTTTGGTCTTGAAGTCTACTTATATTTCTACATGAGTAACTGCGAAAAATGAAAGTATAAGCATGAACTATTTTTGGCGCTTCTGAAGTCTAAATGGTTCACAAGCAATTAAATGAATACGCATTTCAGCATTAACTGTAATTCTAGATTTTAGAAGCTAACAGCTACAACTTAATAAAATAGACTTATTCTCTGCCCAAGTTGATCATTTTAAAGACCGATAACACATGAACTGAGAATTATTTCTAAATAATTTATTTTATTTTATTTTTAGAATGGTTTCACACCCTTGCATATTGCTTGCAAGAAGAATCGTATAAAAGTAATGGAGCTTCTGCTGAAACATGGGGCTTCTATCCAGGCCGTGACGGAGGTAGGAGAGATGAACTGAATGTTTGCTTTCAGTAACAACCACCAATATGGCACAATCAACTTAAATTTTAATTTATGTTCCGTGCACTTAATGTAAGATATTACAGTGTTTTTTTATTAATACAATGAAGTCTTTCAGGGATACAACTGGAGGCAATGAAGTCTACTAGTGGTTCGTGTCGAGGCTTCACATTTCCAGGGCTGGGGGTGTGAAACTTCATTGTCCTCTTCTGTACTTCTGTCTCTGCAGTCGGGACTTACACCAATTCATGTGGCTGCATTTATGGGACATGAAAATATTGTGACTCAACTAATGCATTTTGGTGCTTCACTGAACACAAGCAATGTGGTGAGTTTCGGACTACGAATTTTTTCAGCTACAGACATATCCACATAAATCTGTGTAAGTACAGATCGATAATTGGGATGTTACCTGTATCTCAGAAAAACGGATTTTTTAAACACGTGACATCACAAATTTAGTTTTAGTCCACTGTGGATTTTTACGGCACATATCTACATCGCAAATGTTTACAGTGAATGGCAAAAGTAACGGTAAGTTTTGGTGAAACAACTAATCAACATGGACATATAAAGCAGAATCTGGCTGCAGTCATCATTTTAAGTTTAAATGATATTGTCGAATTCCATGCTCCACCGTTCTTTGTGGGATATACTGCAGTATTGGCCAACAGTATAGATGTGTAAGGCCAGTATCCAGTGTTGCTCTGCGCCACAGTAAACCTTCCGTGGATGTATCACTCTTCAATCCAGAGGGGGGAGACTGCACTCCACATGGCTGCAAGGGCTGGCCAGTCAGACGTGGTCAGGCTCCTGCTGCAGAATGGGGCCAAGGCGGACACCAAAGCCAAGGCAAGGCTAAGCTAAGAGTGGAGTAGGTCCATTTAAACATGATGACTAGCATGGAACATATTGGCCTTCTTTTGCTATGAGGGTTATGGGAACTATAGATGAAATAACTAAACCATGACATTAGTTAATGAGACTATATATATTCACCTTTTCATATACAGCAAAACGGTAGTCATTCATTATATTTATGTCAGAACTAGGATGTAAATAGCCATTACATTGAAAATGAAAAAAACTTCTTGCCTTAATTTACCACTGTAATTTGGGTCATTCTCGCAAACTCATTATGTACCATGTCAATTTTGTCAAATTTTTAAAAATAGTTTGAAGACCAGCTGAAATTACATAGCATCCTTGTGTAAACTGTCAATTCAGCCTCTGGGGTACTTGACAAACTAAAGTATTTAATCAAATTCAGGGCAAGAATTACAGCAAAACTAACAAGATATTGAGCAATATGCATACATCTTATCATACAAACTATTTATTGTTGGATATATGCAATAAAGAAGAAAGTTTTGTGTTACTTGGTCTCAGAACTGTTACGGTAATGAGATTTTTAAAACTTATTTGGAATAAAATGCTTTAAAAAAAATCATTTAATCAGAGCAACAGATGGTATCATCCGTCTGACCTACAGAAAACTCCTGAGCGGACCGCCATGAAGCCTATTATGTTGAATATTTGAATTAAATATGATGGTTCATAATAAAGAACGCGCACACTACTTTGTGACAGTTATGTCACTTTGCGGTGTTCTGTTTATGCAGATTTTTTATGTAATAGGCTTTATGGCAGCCCATTCATAACTGCAAGTTGTCTGTAAGGTGGATGTTCTTAAAATGAGTACTGTCTGTATTATTATTATTATCATTATTATTATTATTATTATTGGTGGTGGCATAGTGATGCAGTGGTTAGCACTGCTGCCTCGCACCTCTGGGACCATGGTTCGAATCTCCACCTGAGTTACGTGTGTGTGGAGTTTGCATGTTCTCCCCATGTCATTGTGGGGTTTCCTCTGGGCGCTCTGGTTTCCCCCCCACAATCCAAAAACATGCTGAGGCTAATTGGAGTTACTAAGTTGCTCATAGGTGTGCATGTGTGAGCAAATGGCGTGTGAGTGTGCCCTGTGTTGGGCTGGCCCCCCCCATCCTGGATTGTTCCCATTGTCGCAAATATTCTGAGGCTTGTGAGATTGGCTCATTCATGCGTATCCGTGTGCATGCACAGGATGACCAGACGCCACTGCACATCTGCAGCCGCACAGGCAAGGCTGACATAGTGCAGCAGCTGCTGAAGCACGGGGCTTCCGCAAACGCCTGCACCACGTCAGGATACACGCCACTCCACCTGGCGGTCCGCGAGGGCCACGAAGATGTGGCGGGTGTGCTGCTGGCTCACGAGGCCTCCCTCTCAGCCACCACCAAGGTCAGAAGAGCACCGCTGTCTGGCAGCATGCTGATGCCGATCATTCTCTCTCAGGGAAACATTTGCAGGACTCAACCTGGATACTTTTCTCTTAATATAAACTGTAAACTGTAGTGCCAGTCAAAAGTCTAGATGAGTCTTTATGCTTCAGCTTCTAGTAAAAGGCTTTGAGGCAATGATGTCTTTGGTAATACATACCAAATATTGCAGTGACCAAGAGAAGTGTTTAACATCTCAAGATATTTTGACTTTTCATAAAATCCCCATTTACTTCAATGACAACATTACAGACTCCTAGCTCAACCAGCTTTTATATGTAGCCATCTGCAATGCTTCTCCAAGAGCCCTGGAGGAGTTTCCAGAAATTCTGGGCACAAGGTGGTTGGCTCATCCCAGTCCAGCTCTGTAGGGTTTGGGGCAAGGGATTGCCATCTGTTGCTGTAACTCCATCCATCCATTTTCTGAATTATCCTGTTCACAGTCACAGGGGGTCCTGAGCCTATCTGGGAGGCTAGAGGCAGGGAACAAACCAGGATGGGGCACCAACCCATTGCAGGATTCACTCACACACCACCCACTCACACACCACTCACTCACACACCACTCACTCACACACCACTCACTCACACACCACTCACTCACACACCACTCACTCACACACCACTCA
>JABFEB020000060.1:10238208-10274435 GCA_019775895.2 Stomatorhinus ivindoensis
TTGTTCTTAGACTAGGAAATACTACTACTACTGTATATTTAAAAATCCGCGAAGTCGTGAATCCGCGATAAGTGAACTGCGAAGTAGCGAGGGATCACTGTATTGGCAAAACAGCACATAGTATTATTTTAACATTCCACTGTATTTCATTGTAAAGAACTTACTGGACAAAACATGATATAGCCTTAAAGAAATAATTTTATAAGATTTGGATGTGTTCAAATGGCTTTGAATGTTAATTTTTGCTTTTGTATGAACCTTGTGCAAAATTAGTGTTTAAATGTTTATGGAAATCGTTCACTTTGTGCTCATCTTGATTTCATTTTCTTTTCACAGAAAGGATTTAGTCCTTTACATGTGGCAGCAAAGTATGGAAAGATTGAAGTGGCTAATCTGCTTCTTCAGAAGAGAGCGTCGCCAGATGCAGCGGGAAAGGTGTGATGTTGGTAGAATGAAGAATGTCAATTTATGTGGGGTGGGGGGGGGGTAGAGCTGTCATGTAACATACTGGGCGTAAAATGTATCAGTGCTGGCTTTAGGAAAGTGTTTTAATTTTTCAAACATTTTTTTCATATAAAACAATCAACTGGATTGATTTCCGGGCATATTCTACACAGGGAACTGGTGTACTTACAGCCAAGGAAAAAATTAAGGGACCAGTCTATATTTTTAAGCAAATCTACATTTTTAAATCCTGGTTTAATCGTGGTTCGGCTGGCAGAAACGCTGTGCTGAGCAGCAGGTAGCTTCCAGGTTTATCATTTCTAAGATAACAGTACACAAGAATAAGGTGAAGCAGGAGACACTGGGAATGACCCAAAACCAGCCTGGTAGACGGCGGAAGTGACTTTCTAATTCCAGAGATGACTGTTAACTTATCCGAGAATTTCTCATGAATCGGAGGATGACATCAAGTGACCTTCAAAAGGAATGGGAAACATTAAGTGCAGGTGTGAAGTGCACTGCTAGGACAGTGTGCATCAGGCTCCTAGAAGCATCACCGCAAACACGACTGTTATATTAGTACCCGAGTCCAATACAATGAAGAATCACTTTTGAATTTGTGTGATTTTTAGTCAGAGAGAAGTATGCAAACTACAACGTTACGGTCTTAGCAAGAAACACTTGCATGCAAAAACAGCTGTCAAAGTGAATGATAGCAGATTGTCTGAATCCTGAATGAATCATTCTTCTGAACTGATTCTTTTCAGTGAATCAGTTGAACCAGTTTTCACATGTAAAAGAATCAAACTTTGCACTACGCATTGCACAGCTCAAAGTCTTAGATTCTAAAAACAAAATAACAAATTATATAAAAACACAACAACCTTTTTAAAATCACTTACATTTGCTTTTTGTATACTGTCTGTAGACTTGTTGGCTTAACTGACCCTCTACTCACTGTAATCCGTTTTATTTGCGCTGCGTTCATGCCTTGCCGCATGCTGGCTGCGACTCACTATTCCCGACTCTGGGCAATCGACAAGTTAGTGAATCTGGTTGAAGTTGTTACTAGGAAATTCTCATGAGACTCAAAAGACACACAGGAGATGTTTATGACATAGTTTATTTATGTATTATTACTAATTATTTGAAATCATATAATTACATTATTGGCCACTGGTATCACTGTTTTTATTATTTCATTAATCTTGTTTGGCATAAGTCACTAAGTTTTGGAGTCATATTTCCCTAACCCTGTTTTACCTGATGGATATGCGTATTTGAGTACGCAATTTTAGTGAATGCAATGCTTTTCAGAAAGCATTAGTCGTGTTGTAGCAGGACTGACTATAACGTATGCAGCATTTTGATGGTTATAATGTTGCAAAGAACTCTAAAGTCCAACCATTTAACTTGCATCCCATGGGGAAGTTGATATTATTTGGTTTATTTCATTTTCATAAATTGCTTGACAGCGGCATACATAGGATTAAAAAAAATCATAATTTGCAGTATTCATTTTACTTTATTGAAATTTAGAGATGCACTGATTGTATTGGCCAACTCTTGGTAATGGCTCATACAGCAACAGTCAGCCATTGGTCGATGGTTGAAAATGAGCTGATATTTGCCACCAGATTAAAGCAAAGGCCTTGCATGTTTTTCTTTCAGCAACCACTGACTTTGTGTTATGTGCATGTGGTATTCTGATGTACCACATAAGTCTTCATGCTGGTCATACTGCCTATGGTTCAGACATGTTTGTCTGTCATTTCCTTTGCCAGTGAGTGCCTGTCAGTTGTTGTTTTAACATTGTCAAAGCTGTACTACTAGTTTAAGTGATGTTCCTCTTTGTATTAAATTATTAACAACACCCAACTAATGAAGAACTTTGCCTTTATTGTAGAGCGGTCTGACTCCACTGCATGTAGCAGCACATTATGATAATCAGAAGGTTGCTCTCCTTCTGCTCGACCAAGGAGCTTCACCCCATGCAACTGCCAAGGCACGTCAGACGCTCATTCTGCTGTTTGTCCGTCCCTTCATCTCAATTGTGCTGATTCCCCTGATTGGATATTTTATGTAATCTACTAATTTCAGTCTTTGTCTCATTGCCGTTTCATGTCTTGAAGTGAACATGGCTGTACTTGCATAGATTATTAGTCATTTTACTTATTACATTTATTTAAAGTATCCATTAAGTATTGAGTGCTGTTACCCACCTACTCTTCTTTTGTCTTTAAGTTTCAGGTGTCTGGTATCTGGTGTATTATTCTCTTTAGGTTTATTTTTCTCAGCTCCTATAGTTCAGAACAGTGAGCGATTGGTACTGGGCCAAAAATCCGATAGAACACACATTATTTATTTATTCACATATGAAACATTCTCACAGTATATGCAGTAGCTGCCAAAAAAACATTTTTGTTTGTTCACCGGTTTTAAGCTGCAGATAATTATCCACAAAATATTCACATACATAGAGTTCTGAAGTCGTACGACAGCATAACTGTGGTATAACATGAAATGTGAAACACCACACATTACAAATTTCAAGGCTAGAAATCCAGTTCAGAATACAGGTGATCCTGTTTATAGAGGGATCAAGAGGTCTGCAGCCTGTAGAATCATTCTGAATCTCTTACGATTCTCCTAGGATGTGAGCATAAAAGAGAGATTCACCACAAATCTCACTGACAGTTGGCGACTATTAAAAAAACACAGCACACAATTTATGATGAAGTGAAGGTTTATATGGAGGGAACGGAAACACTGGCTTCAGCCAGCAGGACACTGAAGAAAATGGTGTGATGTAAAATACGACTAAACATTGGTGGCACTTTCTGTATGTTATGATGCATGGATCTGAACAGATATGTTTGTCTGCCATGTGTATAAGTGTGAGTGCAGGAGCATAGGAGGTCTTTGAATATCACATATCCCGCATTGCTCTCCGCGACACACACGTGTCCTGGTGAGAGCTGAGTTTGAGTTTGAGAGCCTTGCTCATGAGCCCAGCTTTATATACAGTAACTACTCTGCCAGCCCTGGGATTGGAACTACCAACCTTGTGGACATTGATGTAGAATTTAAATAGACAGAGCTGCACCTCATCCATCCCCACGCACTGCTGAACACAAAAAGGGGCATAAAAAAATTTGACAGGGCATTCCCAACGTCCTTGAGTGACCTAGTTAAAGCTGAAGCCTCGTCCCCATTGAATTGATTCTACTTCACTGATGCCTCCCATCAAATCAATTTGCAAACATTTCTAAAATCATGTTTTCACTTCAATACATTTCAAAATTGCAAAATTTGGAGAAAGTGAAGTTCTGAGTCTGTCAGAACAGTCAGACTTTTCGATGATTATGTTTAATACAAAACTTACGTATACCCAGGTCAAAGACTACCTGCTGCATGGTGTGTTTGAAATGCTGTGAAATTCACATGCGTGGAGAAGGCTGCTGAACGGATTCCCGTTTGCCTGTTCCCAGAATGGCTATACCCCTCTGCATATCGCTGCCAAGAAGAATCAAATGGACATTGGCACCACGCTGCTGGAGTATGGAGCCGATACCAGTGTAGTGACACGGCAGGGCATTAGCCCTGTGCACTTAGCTGCACAGGAGGGCAATGCGGACATGGTGTCCCTGCTGCTGACCAGGAATGCCAATGTCAACCTGGGCAACAAGGTGAGCACCACCCATCCGTCGCTGAGAGTAGAGTAGCCGCAGAGTAACTTTGTCAGGGCTCTATGGAGATTTCACTCGGTAATGTGCAATGAAAGGTGCACAGCATTGGTTCTGCAGTGTGTGATAAATTTGAAATATCATTTCTGTGCTCTACCTATTTGCAGTGTTGGGCATTTGGGGTCCAGATGCTACAAATCCAGACCGAGATTTTGTTTGGAACACCCAGTTCAGCATAAAGAGTCACAGTCACGGAGTACTTAGCTGGGTGGTAGCAACAAAATCTTGGTTTGGACTTGTAGATTCTGGACCTGCCATTAGTATAAGGTGTATAAATATTGATCTTGTGTGTGCATAATATTTAATATTAATCTTTATCCTTTATATGTTCATGGACATATTAACTCCAACATTAAATAATTGCCGGAGTGGCTTGTTAACTGCGGCCTCCCACACAGTTGTGCGTTTCTTGGTCCTTTGTGTGTTTGTGCGACATTCACATGTTTTCTCTATGTTGTATGGATTCTCTCCGGTAAACTCCAAATTCCGGTTTTCAGCCACAGTCCGAGGGCTTGCAGTTCGGTGACTTTTGTGTCTCAATATCTTTTCTATTTTAGAGCGGTCTGACACCTCTGCACCTAGCAGCTCAGGAGGAAAAACTCAATGTTGCTGAGGTTCTGATCAAACACGGAGCAAATATTGACCCTCAGACAAAGGTGAACACCATTTGGACCCAAATGGAAGCATCCAGTTTCCACTGAAAAAAATAGAAGAAAGTTTATAGTTAGTTAATAAATATGACAAACTTAAGGAGTTACGTTAAAACAATGTGGAGCCCAAGTGTAAAGAGTTTGTGTGTGTTGTGCTTGCACCAAAGAAATGTTCCAAAGATCATCTGCCAAGGACAGGTGTTCCAAATAACTTCAAGTGTGTAGACTGTACCACCGACATAACCAACTACTATTCACTTAACCTAGATCAGGAACCTAATTTTTATTGTAAAAAAAATTGTGCGGATGTTCCAAACAATCTGGCAAAACAAATCTGCCAAACTCAGACTACAGGACAAAATTTAGTGTATTTAGAGTAGCTAACACTGAAATCTATGTCCAGTATTAATTTTAAAAAAAATCACATTCAACAAAACGGTGAACTATAAACAAAATGGATTACTGGATATAATTATGTATTCATATGATCAACCTAAAATATAGATGCTATGCAGGAGAACAAGGGCTTAACTCATGCAATGTCATTTCTTTACTAACAGATGGGTTACACTCCATTACACGTGGCCTGTCACTATGGAAATGTTAAGATGGTAAACTTCCTTTTACAGCATCAGGCTAACGTCAACATGAAAACGAAGGTACTGACTTGTGTCTGAGCAGAAATTCACCCATTTGCAAGAGTTCTATGTATGCGATGTTGAGACACATGTGATGTGCGCCATTTGCAGACCGGGTATACGCCCCTCCACCAGGCGGCACAACAGGGCCACACCCACTTAATCAACATCCTGCTTCAGTACGACGCCTCACCCAATGAACTTACGATGGTGCGTGAAAACCGAAGTGGTGAATGGGTCGGAGATAGTGGGGCACGGACACTATGCATGCCGCATTACAATGCTACATCAGACAGACAAGCTTAGCATTTTCACTGAAACGCATTTCTACATCCGTTCTCCCACACATTCATGCAATCACACCTGTGTTCAGTCCACACATTTCAACCGATTCTATGGATGGTTCAAATAATTATTGAAATTATTTTATAAACACTTTTACTCTGAAAACCAAGTAAAACACATTATTGTCAGCTGAGCAGATTAATTGTGTTTGTAAATATGTTTTGCTACTCAAATACTACCAAGATGTAACTTTGTTTCTGTTTCCCCTTAGAATGGAAACACTGCTCTGTCCATAGCCAGGAGACTGGGTTACATTTCCGTTGTGGATACTCTAAAGGTAGTGACTGAGGAGACGATGACCACCATGGTAAGATGTGCTCTCATTTACACCAAAGCAGTACTGAACGATTTACACCTCATTTAATCTTATTTGACTATTACCATAGCTAATAATGATCATATTATGTGTAACATAATCTAAAGAACGTTAACAGGTTTGATAGTCCCATAACCTGTGTGTGTGTGTGTGCGCGTGCCCTGTGATAAGCTCCAGGTCCCCTAGGGTAAGTGGTCAGAAGTTAGATGGATGGTATTAATATATAATATCATAAAAACTTACACAGCCTGGGACAGCCCCCCCCCCCCCCCCCCCACATAACCTTTACCAGGAAATGATAAATGACAATCAGTCAAATCAGTCAAATTTTGCTGCTGCTGATTATAATTTTCCAGGCATTTTGCAAAACCACAAGCAACCAAAATACATCTGACTTTTTTTCCTTCCTTTTAATAGATAGTAAATGAGAAACATAAAATGAATGTGCCAGAAACCATGAATGAGTTTCTTGACATGTCAGATGATGAAGGTGAGTCAACATTCTTCTTGTTGAGCCCAAAAAAAAAATTTATATGTTGTCTGTAAGAGTTCAGTTATTTGATTTCCCTTGGTTGGTTTTTATCATGAAATCATGGAATCATGAGTGTTGTAAATGCATTTCATAACATTTTATTTATCCAAATTACACAGTTTGTAAAGCCAATGTACCCGAAATTCTCAATGAAGACTATATTTCAGATGTCGGAAAAGGTATTTGCCATTTATTACTTCAAAGTCATTTGCAGGCATATTAAGTTGCTTTTATAATTAATTGAAAACATACTCTCTGTTGCATCATCTGCTTTGCTTTAAAGTATAAAGTTTAAAGCTTTATCATGCTTTAATTTCTACATATGAAAGCCGTTTTTGTTTGAAATCCTCCAAATACCGTGCTGGCCTGAATACAAGATGTTTTTTTTTCCATCAAAATACGTCTGAAAAAGCGGTATCATCTTATATTTGGGGTCTAGACAAAAAAGGGAAAAGACGGCACCAAATATGATATTTTGTAAAGTGTAACCGTGTTATAGATTTACTGTAATATAGATTTACCAAAATAATGATTTGCTGTAAGATTTCTTAAATGAATGTGAGAGTCTGAACGTGTGAGTGTCACACAAGATGCGTGAGAGTTGGCGACCCTGTCAGTGTGTGTCTTTAGCGTGTATCCCTGAGTGCCGTCTTAATTGCTGGCTTTCCTGGCTGCGCCACTGCTGGTGTTAAATACCAGCAGTCTTATATTCGGCCCAGTACGGTATTTAAGTTTGCTAAATCTTCCATGTGCCTTTTTATGTTGCTTTTAATTGCAAATTACATTTTTACAAATGATGAAAACATGATGCAGTAGTCGCAGTAACTGCATTTCAATAAAATGTCCTAGTTTTTATTTAATCTTTAACTTGGTCACATCAATTCCTGTGACTAAAAATAAATCTGTCAATGGATGCATTCTGTTATACTAAAAGAGGTGAGTATGAGTAGGTGCATTTTTATAAACTGTCATTTTCCAGTGCATGATAATATTTTCTGTTACATATCACAGGTGCAAGGTCTGAACATGCACAAAACTGAAGAAAAAATGTATCTTATGGAATAACTGAGATGCATATATATGCTTACAAAGCACTCTCTAGTTTCATTGTATTTTGTTTCAATACACAAGTGCCAAGCATACACTCTGCAATTGTAAATTGGTTTAAGTAACGTGAACCGTGGTCTATGTTGGAGAGTCATTACAGTACCTCCCCAAGAACTGAATTTAGCATCAGGTCTATGTTTTTGTTGTTGTTTTTAGTAAAGTTTGTTTGCACTGGAAAACACAACTATTAATGTTTAAATGCTGTGTTTCATGAGAGGGCTATAAAATGCTGCACAAATTCTCATTATGTTATATTCAGTCACTGGTTATACGAAGATTTTTATTTTTATTTCTTATTACATTTTGCTTTAAAACTTCGACTACCAAGTAAACCACTGAATATGAAACGAGCGTGACAAACTTTAGTAACTTAATTACCATGCAGCACTTCATGTTTGAGATATAAAGATGAAGATGAGTGAAATGTAATAGGCATCAAAATGCTTTGATAATAAAACTAAATGCTAGGCAGAAAAATCAGTCTGTACCCTCTGTAGGCAAGAGCATATCCTGTCATACAACAACAGTAATAATAATAATAATAATAATACATCCATAGCCTAACCTAGGAAATAAAAGTGTCAAACCCAGGGAAAATGGGTAGCTTTTGATTACATTTAAAAGTCTTGTTTGTCAGTATAATTTAAGATTTCAGACAGATTTTAGGTAGAACAATTAACATAAATATTTCCCCTGAGCTTTTGTGCTTTGTCATCCGGATGCGCCATCGGTGGTGGTGGGGCGGGTTAAAGAGATTTAACTAAATAAACGCGAATAACGCACTGTCCTGTCCTGTCCTGTCGTGGGATGGAGGCTCGGTCATTTGCCGTGTTCAGCAATGTGTTTGCTGGAGTCCCGCAGAGTTACAGCGCTGCCGGCCGCGAATAACGCAGCAGCGGCGCAGTTGCCAGCCACAGCAGTAAACGCAAGCTGTCATCCGAAGTCTGCAGGACAGTCTTTCGATGTTACGTTTGGGGGACAAATACGACCCTAATCCCTGATGGATCTGTTTAGCCTTGTTTTTTCCGCGGAAGAACTTGCATTCATGGATTTAAAAACTGATCTTCAATTGAGTTAAGGACAAAAAAAGCATCGAGATGAGGCTCGCTGCAATAATGGCTACCAAACTATGTAAGAATACGTGTTTTTTTTTAATAACAGCGAATGCACTGTTATCTCGGTGCGGTAAAGTTGACTTTAAGCTCACCTTCTGTGCGGTAACGGAATTGCCCGAAATAATTCACCTACATCGCCAGCAGCAAAGGGAAGACGGATCTGTTTGGAGTGTGATGTAGCTGCGAAAGCCACTGCAGTGGAGGTGGAAGAAAGGAATAATTATATGGGCACTAATGGCCGGAGAGCGGGTGTTTTTATAGACATACTGTGCTAAATTTAGTATACCGGGACATTGTATTTTTGGCAAAATTAGAAGAGACGCTCCATTAGCGATGCATGTTTAGTTTAGTAGTGGTGGTGCGGGAGGGGGGGGGTTGCAGTGTAGAGGAGCATCGGGAGACCGGCAGTCCGGTACCTGCTTGGCGCTGCAGGGGGGCTGATGATGCATGTCCTGCCTTACCCAGCATCGCCCCCGTCAGCTATGAGGACCCATTTCTATTTTAAAGAATACTTTAAAGTGTAAATTTCGTCTTGAAGACAGTGACACAAATACTTTCTGGACTTCGAAATCCTATTTTGATTTGCTTGCTACGAGATAAGTTCGTTGTTAATGTTTTTTTTTTTTACTATTTTATTATTATCATCATCATCATCATCATCATCATCATCATCATCGTTTTAGCACGTTATCGGCGTTGGATATCGGTGTAACACCGGTGTTTGGTAGTGTTGCAATGATGTATCACAGGGTTGTGGCAGTAACTGGACCGACGCGAGTTGAAGTGCTTAGGAGGCGCAAGCCTCTTTCTGCCCTGCTAACACTGCGGCTCTCCCTCAGGTGAGGATGCGATGACCGGCGATACTGATAAATACTTGCGGCCCCAAGATCTGAAGGAATTAGGGGACGATTCGCTTCCTCAAGAGGGTTACCTGGGTTTCAGTATAGGAGCGCGATCTGCAAGGTAACGTAATTAAATCTAGTTTGATTCGTCATATTTTGGCATGTTATGCTTGGTAATGATTTTATGAACACTGTGTTTTCAAATAAAAATGTGATCAAGAAAGCAGGTGTGGATATACCAGCCTTCATATGATGGATGCATCTGAGTTGAAAAAAGAATAGTAGAATGCGGCAAGTCAGCATTTGTGGGGATCATTGCACTTCTGATTGAATAAAAACTGAAATGATTAAGCATTGACAAAAATGATAGCATTCTAAGGTAATTTCAACACAAAACAAGCAAAAAAAATCATTATCTAGGCTGATGAGTGGCTCTGCATGTTTAGGACTATGTCACTGTGTCCGGAAGGTCGTCAGTTTGAAACCCATAGCAAGCAGAGCAATCATATCACTGTTGGGCCCTTGAGCGAAGCCAATAATCCAGTAAACTGCTCCAGGGGTGCAAGAAGATGACTGTTCTTGCAATCTGATTTCAATCTTCACTCAGTTGTGTGTGTAACATCACCGGACACCTAGATGGTGTACACAAAGAGTAAAGAATTCCTGTGCACTTGTGCAATGGCAAAGTAAAATTATTTGTTTATTTTGCTGTAAGGGTCCAGCAATATTGGAGGTTGTGAAAATACATTAAACCCGCTTTGCTGTGTGAAACCATTTTTAATTTGAATAAATAATTCCTTTCCAAACCAGAACATACTCGGCAGGATTATTTAGCTATTGACTTGGATTTTCTTGAATGTATGATGCCCTCTGTGTTTTTCTTTCCTTTCTGTTACCGTCACCAGCCAAAGTAATGCTTGCATTGTATGCTCTTGGACAGATCTATGCTCAGTACCGAGTTGACATAAAATGCGGGATTCTGCAGTAGGAGCATAGAGCTATCACAGAGTGTGACACATGCAAAGGCAGAACACACGGTTTCATAAAATCACAGCATTTCTGCTTTGTTGCTTTCGGGTACTTTGCTATCAATATATTCTGTTTTCTTTTCCCCTCTAATTTCTTGTTGTAGCCCTAGAGTCAGGTAAGAGGGTGGAATATCGTTGTGGGACTAAGTCTATTTTCTACCAGTTTGGCTGCTTCCCTACCCATTAAAACTCCACTAACATTCTTCTGTGATGTGCATTTTTTAAATTATTTTTATTATTTACAGCATTAACCAAGTATTCACATTTTTTCTTTAATCAAGCAAACATTTTTAATAAGTGGTGATCATTTAACAAAGGTAATCCATGGAAAAATAAGTTAAACCACCTTTATCATCTAGCAAAAAGGTGAAATGCTTTTTGCTTCATTAGATTTAAGTTGCTTATTTTGCGGGAACATTTTCTATGATTGTTGTGCATCATGCACCTTCCAGGGATAAACTAGCTAATTACCAAGTCCGTTAATTTACTAGTTACTCATCCATTTGATTTGTTAGTTATCTGCGAATACTCATATTTGGGAAAGTAGCCTTTGTAAGTACCGACATAAAGTTAAATGTGTGTACCTTTCCATTGTATTGGCTTAGCATCAACATAACCTGGCTTTTATAGCTCCTGAAAAATGAGCGTTATCAAACATAACTGTTTTAAATCTTCTGATTTTTTTTTCACTTCAGCTCAGTTATATGAACGTAGGCCAGTACAGATACAGTTAGTCTTTTCAGCCGTTATTTCTGAGAATCAGTAAACATGACTACACACTTTCACTTCAACATTTAAAATGTCACATTCACTAAAAAAACAATTTTGTGTGTTTTTGTTCTCAGCAATCTATAGTGGGCTTTGAAACCTAGATTAAAATATTTATTGTGAAGTTGCAAAATGTCCAGTCCAAGGAAAGACACGCACATCCTTTTTGTATGTGCTTCATGTAACGCACCTTTATAAATCTAATTTAGACTTAGTCCACTTTTCCACACTGCGTGTTCCTCTTCCCCCTTTTTTATTAGCATCCTAGATCAATCTCTACTGTATCATGTGGGTTTTCAGTGGTGCACCAGTCCCTGGAAGTTACATGGAGCAGCCTTTCTGTCGCCAAATGTATGTGGTGCCTTGTACATACAACAGAATCCGCTCCTTCAGTTCAGACAGGTCCAACACTCTGAACAGGAGCTCTTTTGCACGGGACAGCATGATGATCGAGGAGATTCTGGCGCCCACTAAGGATCAGGTATGCTCAGTTTGTTTCTTAGTTGCATTCCTTCCTATTAGTCATAAGAAAGTCCAATGCAACTAAATTTGTGAATCACCTTTATTTATGAATTAGTGACATACCAATGACAGTTAATTCTGATAAACAGGTTGCCAGTCCTCCTACTACACCAATACTATTATGATTGTCAAACATGATGTGCAGTCCATTCAACGTTTTTGTTTTTTCCTGAAACAAATTTTTTTTTTTGTAAATTTACATTTGCAGCTGAAATTTTGCGTGCCACTGTACACACCTAAACATACGGACTACTTTTAAAATGGCATGAAAAAAAATTTGGTGGTCCAGTGACTTAATGGTTTGCACTGTAGTGTTTGTATGTGTTGAATTTGTGTTCTCTGGTTTCCTCTGGGTACTTCAGTTTCCTTCTGCAGCACAAAACCATGCATTTTTTGCATTGGTGGCTCTGATTTGCCCTTAGTGTGTATGTATGTCATACAATTGACTGCATCCCATTCAAGGTGTCCCATGCGCTGCTGTTCTATCTAGAATGGGCCCCGAGGTCATAAATGACCCTGTACTGGATAAGCAGCTGGTTAAGATTGATGATACAAATTTGGCTGCAGCAGCTTGAAACTTTCTTAGTCAACGATTAATGACCTAAACAAGAGCTTTCAAAACACTGAAAACAATTTCTGTTTTTTTAGAACTCGGAGAGATTATGGAATTGTTATTTTGAATGGTCATTAATTGCAGGAAGACTTTTGTTTTCTTAATTATAGATCAGGGCTCTTCAAATATGGACCTCGATTCCAAATCTAGGCCTTGTTTCCTCCCAGGTAGTTAGTTCAATAATTACCGATTCTGATTGGCCAGAGGATTCACACCTGGCTCCCAGGTAAAGGAAGGCTGGAAAAGGCTCGGACCTCGAGGACCATGATTTGAATAACCCTGTTACAGACATTGTACATCTTAGAATGGTATCCTATAATAATATATATAGAATATATCATATTGTGGGTGGTTTGTGGCTTAACATGATTAGAATGTTTGTGTTGGGCCCTTTCGCAAGGCAGTTTGCTCCAGCGTCTCTGGATGCTAGCTGATCCTACGGGACGACTCCCAAACTCTGTGTGTGTCTATCTGTCCCATGGGGATCAAGTTGGGGTAGACAAAAAGACAATTCTCCCATAGTATAGAATAAGCTATCACATTTCTATTGTGTGTGTTACTGCGGAGCCTTCTAACAAGTACGGTATATTAAACGTATATTTTTTTGAAGATTTCTGAATTTTTTTTTTATTCCGTTAAGATTTAATATGCTTGGGGAATGAGTATTTAATGAAGCATTAATCGTATGAAATCCGTAATATGAAAGTGCATTGGTGTCCTGCACTGATGGACACTTGATGTCCTGCTTCTGACTGTCTTCATGCTTATTACCTAAAATTTTAAGAACTTTTTGTTTGATGTCTTTTTTTCTTCAAAAGCTCCTGGGTGCCAGTAAAGACCTTTCCTTCATTGTCGACCCTCAGAATAAGGTATAGGATGCACTGCTGAACGAGAACTGCATGGTGAACTATAAGACCTATTTCATTTCTCATTTTGTCGTCTGTGCAGTATCCTCTAATTAGGTGATGGGTTTTTCGAGTTAAACGTCGCTTTATGTAAATCAAAAACCATAGTTTTGTTTTCAGATGGACCTGAAAAAGAATGTTTCTGATAGGTCAGATAGTATTGACCATGGGGCTGACCTTTCAGCCTGTTTTCTGTAGAATCTTGACTTAGCAAGAGTCTGATTCACAGCATCTGGCAGTAACCAGGGAGTATGACGGCGACTCAATCAGACGCTACAGCTGGGCTGCGGAAACCCTCGAAAATGTCAATCTCGTCTCCAGTCCCATCCACTCAGGGTAAGTGACTGCTAGGTGCTTTACAAGATACCAAGTCACCCTGCGGTCAGATATACATGGAACTGCAGCAATATGAGTATAATTAGTATTATAATTAGAATTTACTATAATTATCTCGTTCGGTTAAATGCAAAAGTAGATGATACTTTTCTCATGTATTTGCACAGTATGACCTGATAATTAGACTTTACATTTACGCTGTTATGAGATCTTGAGAAACTGAAAACCTTTCCTATTGATAGTTTGTTGGTCATGTCATATGTGTTAATCTCAAACTAACTATCATATAAACCTTGGTTTCATTTTTCTGCAGTGTCTTTTGTTATTTTAAAATAATGATTTATTTATCTGCTTATTAGTTATCAGTAAGTCACTCTCTTGTATCTCAGTTGCTTTAGCGGTTGTGGTTCATCATCACAGTGAGTTGTGCTAATGGTTATAATAAAGTGTTATAATATTGATATGATAATTAAAAATGATCATTTAGCAGCTTTTCTACTGCCCTTAATTCTATGACTTCAGGTGGTATTCATCATTCTACTGTATAAATACATCCAGGCTTCTTTACGCCTATATTATGTTAATTGCCATGGTAGCAATTTTTTTGATCATTTGATGATATACCTCTGTAAAATGTATATTCACAGTTTCAGTCTGATTAGGACCAAAGTTAGATTGGTATTGTGCTGGGCTGGCAAAATTCAGTCTGACTGCTTACTTGCGTGTGCAGTAACAAATGTTTTCCACAAAAATTTCTCCAAGTTCAGATATGAGCGACATTTCAAAATCAAATGTAGGAAAGCACTATTTCATGGTAGTATATGTTCTTTAAGATTGTATTATGGAATTTAATAGATATGAACATGAAACATAAATCATATGAATTAGGAAATGCGTTACACTTGACAGTAAGTTGCATAGTACCGACCGTAACGTGATGCCCTCCAGGTTCCTGGTGAGCTTTATGGTTGATGCCCGGGGGGGCTCCATGCGTGGCAGCCGCCACAACGGCCTGCGCATCGTCATCCCTCCCCGCAAGTGCACAGCACCCACGCGCATCACATGTCGCCTGGTGAAGAAGCATAAGCTAGCCTGCCTGCCCCCCATGGTGGAAGGAGAAGGGCTGGCAAGCAGGCTGGTGGAGGTGGGACCGGCGGGAGCGCAGTTCCTCGGGTGAGATTCACTCATGTTATGTATTTTGGCCATTATTTCACTAAAGACAAATGACTCTCATTCATCAGTGGTAAAATACAATAGGGTTTGCTCCGGTGTTAAGATGATCTGTGTTCAGTTAGGATCCACACCACTTATAAGCATAAAAATGGATTTCATTTTACAGATCTCTATTATGTTGATATCTAATTGTCAGTTGAACAGAAAAAGATAATAGAAATAATTATTTGCAGGAATAGTGCAGGCATATTGTTCGGGAATCTATTGTATATGAATATTAATCCTTATTTTTCCTATAATATCAAAAGCAAATGCTTTCAGGGTTAATTAAAATGTTAGTTGTACATTGTTCAGAGCAATTACGCAGCTACCTCTGTAAAGGAAATTTCAGCTGATAGTATTTAGATCTGAGCTGTTGCCATTGCAAATTCCCCCTGCGGTTATTATGAGGGAAGTTCAGTTAGATATTATCAGGCAAAGTGAGTATAGAAATATCACCAGCATTGGTGTCAGTTGTGCTTTTAAGGATTATGTGGTCCTCCAGACCTGTTATCGTGGAGATTCCCCACTTCGGCTCGTTGAGAGGGAAGGAGAGAGAGCTGATTATTCTTCGGAGCGAGAATGGCGACATGTGGAAGGAGCACCATTACGACTGCAGAGCAGAGGAGCTCCGCAAGCTTCTCAGCGGCATGGATGAAGGTGCGATTATATCTAAGCAGGAATGATCATCGTGCATCATGTGTTCTAACTGGGGAGGATGCTCCTTAATTACAGGGCGGCTGTCTTTTCTTTTTAAGAATTGGACAGCACAGATGAGCTGGACAGGAAACGCATCTGCCGGATTGTTACCAGGGATTTCCCCCAGTACTTTGCAGTGGTGTCCCGGATCAAGCAAGAAAGCAATCACATCGGTCCAGAGGGTGGAGTTCTGTCCAGTGTAACTGTTTCAAAGGTCCAAGCGTCTTTCCCGCCAGGGGCACTGACCAAAAGGATTCGAGTTGGCCTACAGGTTTGAAACTTTTTCAAGATTAATATGTTAAAAAAAAAAAAAATGCCACTCATTATCCATTTCACTTTTCGCCACTTCGGTGTAAATTATCGCCTTTGCGTGTAAATTTGACATTGTGAGTTGGACATAATGTGTTTTTTGGATGCAGGCCCAACCCGTCCCAGAAGACCTGGTAAAGAGCGTTATGGGGAGCAGGGCTGCCTTCAGCCCTATTGTAACCGTGGAGCCGAGGAGGAGGAAATTCCACAAGCCGATCACGATGACGATCCCTGTCCCACATTCCTCATGGCTGAGGAGTCATGGTGACCGAGGGGGGCCCACCCCATGCCTGCGGCTTCTGTGTAGCATAACAGGTAAGTGAATCCGCAGCCGTGATCATAGACATACAGGTTACAGACCACTGATCATATCATGCTTATAGATATTGAAATAATTTGCCCTTGTCTTCTGCAAAACTATAACTTAATACCTTTTAGGATTAATAGCTATACCTGAAGACAACTATGTGAAGTCTGACATGTAGTTTTCATGTACATTATATTATAAAATATTACCGCTTTAACATTTGCCTTTCAGTCATAATGGCAGCTTGTTTGGCAATAAGTAAACAAACATTACTTACTTTACATATTCATTTCTTTTACTATTTGGTAACACAGATGTTTTCATTAAAAACTCCTTTTCTTCATTGTGACATTCACAAATGTTGACGCGCAGTGTTTCTATGAAACGCTTCTGACTAGTTATTTGAGTTATAGAACTAAATAGCTGGTAAATATTCAGTTTGCATGTGTTTTATAAGCTGTATGTATTGTGGGTAAACAGCAAACATTCGTCAGATAAGTGGTCATATATTGAGTATTTAAGCAAATCCACTTGAGCTTTTCCTGTTTAATGATTTCCTTTCAGGAGGGACTTCGCCGGCTCAGTGGGAAGACATCACCGGCACCACTCCTCTCTCTATCGTAACTGACTCGGTGTCTTTTACCACAAATGTATCTGCAAGGTAAGACATCCAACCAGAAAAGCTGAGTAAAGAACCAAGAATGTGCAAAAATGCTTAATGGGCACAAATTAATTTGTACAAGAACCAACTGGAAATCATGTACTGAGGTAGAAGTTGGCTGCTACCACAATTCTGATATTATTCCGAGACCCCAAACTTATGCCTAATGTATGCTGCAATGCATTAAAAAACAACAAGCAAATAAACAAATAAAGTTATAGCCAGGCTTAAAAGTAGGAGAATTTTCATTCTTGGCACTTATGCACTTTAATTTATTTTGTGTCACACAACCCTTTTCCAATTCATTAATAGGTTTTGGCTTGCCGACTGCCTTCATATTGCGGAAACTGTAAGTCTAGCATCTCAGCTCTACAGGGAATTGATCTGTGTGCCGTACTTGGCAAAGTTTGTGGTGTTTGCCAAGATGAATGACCCCATGGAATCCTACCTACGGTGCTTTTGTATGACCGATGACAAAGTAGACAAAACTCTGGAACAACAGGAGAATTTTGAGGAGGTGGCTAGGAGTAAAGACATTGAGGTTTGTTTGGTTTGTTACTGGCCTGACACACATTGTTCATTATTGTTTATTCTGATACACATGGCCTCTTCACAAAGCACTGAACTATCAGACAGCATTAAGAGATAAAATCATGCTTAAAATCCCATCTTACCTTATATAATATTTGCATGAAATACTGACTTTTATACATCTCACATCTTTGCATTTATATATGCATAGCATTCTTCTACACATTTCATACATAGCATTCTTTTTGGAGACAGTGTATAAAAAGTATGTTTTTTTTAGTTATTTAGTTCTTTTATTTACAGGTTTTGGAAGGCAAACCCATTTTTGCTGACTGCTATGGCAATTTGTCTCCCCTGGCAAAAACTGGACAGCAACTCGTTTTTAGTTTTTATGCTTTCAGAGAGAACAGACTTCCATTCTGCGTGAAGGTAATAAGACAGGTTGCTATTTTGTATTGGATATGGCTACTTTGAATAGACTATTATTATGGAGATGTCCAGATTCACCTTTGTATGCCTTAGTAACTGAAATCTACTTTCTCGCGGGGTAAATTATTAGTATTTGTACGTTTACTGATTATTGTTCTACGTTTGCATTGAAGAAAACTGTAAACAACCTGTTTGATTATACAGACAATTTAAGAAAGTTATTTTCAGTTTGTCAAAGCTGTTCTATGTAATTTTAGCACAGCAAAGTTTATTTCTGACTTCTCTGCACGTGGCAGACTGACTTTGACTTATAGTTTTAATATACCATTCAATCTGTTTGAAGTAGCTAATTACAAACATTTCAAGTCAACTTTAACTCCCCCAGGTCAGAGACAATAGCCAAGAGCCTTGTGGCCGACTTTCATTTTTAAGAGAGCCAAAAACGAGCAAAGGTCTTCCATATACTGCTATCTGCAATTTAAACATCACATTGCCAACACATAAAAAGGTAAGTAAATATATGAAATTACAGTCATGTATCACATCACTATCATATATATATATACATATTATATATATAAAAAGTATGGCAAAAAATGCCAGTGTAGAAGATTTATTTAAACTTACACTGTCTGAATGTGTCTTTTATCTGTTTGAGCCTGGATGTTTTTGGCATTTCCCTCCAAATCAGGATTTTGATTTTGTTCCTGCGCTTGGTTCTGTGCACATAAGCTCTGTGCACTGCACAGGCAGAGTTGTCCTTTTCATTTGTTCTGTGGTGGCAAATGTTAGACCTTTGTTTCGCTGGCTTTGTGGTGGCATTTTAAAAAGCTCATGTTGTCCCCTTTCACACCTTGATGACTCTTTCCCCTTGCTGTCCATTATATTACTCTCTCCTATGCATCTTGGAAACCAAAAGGAAATGGAGTCAGAACAAGATGATGAGGTAATTCCATTACTCCATGACATTCAGTGTGCTGGTTTTCTTTTTACTGGTGAGCTTATTGTGCTGTGAGGCTGTCCATTGTGTTCTTTGTTACAAAGTCGGATATTTGTGCGTTTGGTAATACATGTAGACCAAAACTTTAGGTCCAAAACTTAAAGTACGAGTGTTTTCCCACATTTTCTCTCAATCTCGTATTGTCAGTTTCTGCTACCCTAGATTTTGTCCTCATCGACCATGCAGGCTTGGTTAAGGTATATACTGGCAAACACTTTCAAACTATGTGTTGTCAGCCGTCATTAGGCTGCATATTTCATCATCAGATGTGACATGCTTGTGCAAGGCACTGATCTTTCAGCTACCCTCTGGGTCATTAAATATTTGAAAATGTTGAGATGTTGCCAAAAAACTGATTGAGTAATCATACCATTAACTCAAATTGCAGTTCCAGTCCTACTTGCAACATCATCCCAAATTCAAAAAGAGCAATCAGATTTATATGCTGGGTGGAAGGTGAGAAAGTGTTGGATTATGCAGTCCGTGAAAGGCAGTTTGTAGCCTACAGAGATCGGGCACACTGAATACAAATGTTTTGATGAATCACAGGAATAAAGACACATAGGCAGGTTCACAGGAAAGCAGTATTAATTAGCAAAAATTAGTGCAGCGATGGATGAGCAAGGGGAATGGGTGAAAGGTTGCATCGCCTAGTAGGTTTTGGCCTGTATTCAGCTCCAGTCAGGGCATGTTGTGGCATGATTTGCACCAGTGCAAGTATTCCAGTGCCAAGCTGGAGGCAGTAGATATCCACTGCCCAGCTGCCACTGAGGGAGGGTTTCCTTTGGCTGCTGAAGTAGCCTTACCAAACCTGAGCCAGCTGGAGCCTTTTTGGGAGCGTTTGATAACTGGCTCAAAGCAGAGGTTCTGTAATTTAGCCAGGTGGTTGCTGTCCATGGTGCTAATTGGGCTCTTTTGGCCAGAAAGCTATAGTTTCTGGGTCCCAAAGGCAGTTAAGTATAACAGTATAGTTTCAAAAGTGTAGTAACAGGAATGCTACACTTGTTTCCACCAGTCCAGCCGATGTTCCCCGGAAAGAGCTTTTAATTACTCACAACTATCCAATTGCTTTTGTTCCCTGTTAAAATTATGCTTCACTGATTTTCTGTGGATTTTTGAAAGTGCCAGTTGTGTTTTAAAAAAAGCTTTCTAAATTTCCACTTTACAACAACGTCGTACTGGCCACTTATTGCTGTGACATCTGCTCCCTATAATTATTCTCATTTAGACACATGTTGGAAGACTTTGCTTTCCTGTGTTATTTTATTTTTGAAACTGAAATTCAATATAAATATGGGATTTAGGCTTTCCGGAGAGAAGAATAGCTTGATAGGACTCCTTTACAGGGTCCAGTATTTTGCCCACACACACATATATATTTCTTCTTTGCTAAAGTGTCATAAATAGCACTCAAAAGCACTGAAATTTTATTTTGAAAATGCTGTCCTTCTTCATTCTGTTTTAGTCAATCTTCTCATTCCGAGAATTTAGTTCCTCAGAGAAAATTGAACATATATATAAAGAGCTATGGCATGCAGGATGATGATACTGAAGCCCAAAGCCCCTGATTTCTATGTTATTTTTCACATAGATCCTTAATACTTTATTGTTGATTTTTACATATACTGTATGTGAAACATCGCATTGTTATTTAAAGAGGAGGCATAATTTATCATCAGTGTAACTCAGCTTTATTTTATTTTGTTCCTTTGCTCCTCTGTTCATTTATTGAAATTTTTCATACCATCCTCAAGAGCGAAAGGTTGTTTCCCACCTCTCTTGTCAACCTTGTTCCCTCTAGGATCATCCTGATTTCCCCCATTATTTGTAGATGAATTTCAAATTACACGCATTTCTGCTAAAACGAAATAGATGTGCTCCCTCGTTGTATGCTAAATCCGTAAATAAAAATAACAGGCCTTATATGTTTGGGGTACACTACTCGAAACTTAATTAAATGCCTAACCAATGTTTTCCCAAATTTAATAGTTTCAAAGCGTTGTATAAGATCAAGTTTCCTTCAAGTGCTAAAGCAGTGAAACATCCCCCACGTTGCATCAGCTAGAGACTGCCAATAGCCCTAATGCAGCTACCAGTAGCTACCGTCATTTAAGACATTATAATATAATTTCCTGTCACTGTAGGAAACTGATGTAGTTCAAATGCTGATTCTGTGCTGAGAATCGAAGTTTAGTCAGTTCAGACAAAAGGTCGAAAAAAACCCTTCTATCAGTAAATGAATTTATGCCACGAAAATGCATTCTCCATTTTCCAATTGATCTACAGTTTTCTTGTTGTTGTTGCAGACTGAAAAACCAGAGCGACGCCACAATTTTGCATCACTAGCCTTACGTAAGCGCTACAGCTATCTGGCCGAGCCAGCAATGAGTGAGTGGGACTTCTTGACTATATGTAATCCACACAGATATCATGCCTGGAAATAGTTCATACATCATATATTACCTACAAATGATACTTTGCATAATGTCAATCTAGACTCCTGTTTCTGTCATTTGCACGATTTATTGTGAAATTTTAAGTTGCCGTTATTCTTTATTTCAACATTCCCTGATGGGTGGGTGGGTGATTGGGTGGATGGGTGTATGAATGGATGGACGCCATTGTTATATGAACTAAAAATTACTCATTGGAAGTGTATAATGCTGTATTTTGTCCTTATCTTTAAAAATCTATTTTTATTGTTTTTTTTTTTTTAAATGCTGCCTTTGCAGCATTTTGTTACATTTTCACTGAAAATGTATGGTTCTTGGGCTTTTTAGCGCTTGGGGTTTGGAAGTGAAATGCTGAAAAATGACAAAATCTGTATTATTATACTGCAATGGTATTATGTATCTAGTATTTTATTTCAAAACAGGCAGAATAAGCAGACAAACTTTCTAAGAAAAAAGATCAAACAGATAAAAGGCAAAAGTCAAAAAAGCAAAATTTAGAAGCGTATTTTCTGCATGTTCATGCTTCATGATGATCGTTGCCTTGTTTTGATTGATGTCTGCACTTTTCATTGTAAGTTTTACATTGAACCTTGGATAAAAAATGATCATTCTTATTCTATCCTTATTGCAGTTTCTTATTACTTTAATTCTAAGAGATGTTATTCTGTCCTGAATTTTGGATGATGCAATAATTGCTAATTAATTTCTTTTCTCTGGTCTGTGTTTTCCAAACTTTTTTTTGTTGATTTTCTGTCTGTGTTTTGATTTACTTAATGAAGAAACAGTTGACCGAAGTGCAGCAAGAACAGTGCCTGCTGGTTGCTCTTACAAACCAATCTTTTCACCAAGATCTTGCCAGGCGTGGTCGACGGCTCCTGTTACCACCTCTGGGCAAGTCAGATATGGACTTGGTTCCCTCTCCAGCTCGTCGTCCAACACACCATCTGCCTCACCATTAAAGTCAGTGTGGTCGATTACCTCTGCATCTCCAATCAAGTCCACCCTAGGAGCTTCTACTGCTTCTTCCATCAAGTCAGTTAACGAAATAGCATCACCTATCAGGTCGTATAGGACTACTTCATCACCGATAAAGGCTGTAGTTCAGCAAGCTCAATACCCTGTACCAGTTTCCACTGTTCTGATGTCCTCCCCGGTAAAATCTTTGTCTGATTCTGTATATGTTAAAGGATTCACATCATCATTGTCTTCAAGGACTTCATCTATTACAACAGCAGGGTCTCTGCTGGAGAGGTCTTCAATTACTATGACACCACCTGCTTCTCCAAAATCTGCTCTAAACATGTACAGTTCAAGTGCGCCGTTTAAGTCTACCTTGTCCCCTACGGGACTCATGACGTCTTCCTCTGTAAAGCCCCTATCTTGCCTGTCCTCCAGTAAACCGACGGTAGATTCTGCTGGACCATCCAGCAGACGGCTGGCTCCATCTCTCTCTCTATCCGTCAAATCCTCAGTTCCTCCCTCAGCAGCTGCTCTGATTAATGGATCAGTTTCACCTGTTAAATACCGCAACCCGTCATCAAACTTTCTACACTTAGGGAATTCCAACAGTTTACAAGAAAGGATACAAGCAACTAATAATGCTGTCACAACATGTGTCAGTGCGGCCATTGAGGAAGCAGAAAAAACCTTTAATTCATGCTCTGCGTCAGGCTATGGCACATTGAAATCCACGTCTTCTTCAGCATCTTCATACCAGTCAGTTCGATCTCCTGCTTCGAATTCCATTTATGCCTCTTTAAGGTCTCCAGCTTCTTCCACCACATCTGTCACATCAAGTACAATAACTGTGCCAGTGTATTCTGTTATAAACGTTTTGCCAGAACCAAAATTCCCTGATGTGTCCAAAGCCACAAATACATTTCTATCTCCTGTAAAAAACATGTCCACACCAGTACATGCCCAAGACACGTCATTATTTTCAAGAACTTTGTCACCAGTCAAGTCTTCCATGTTAAACTCTGCCATTCCTCTAAAATCTATGGGTTCTACTTCATTAACAACTAGCCAAGAAATACTAAAGGATGTTGCAGAAATGAAGGAAGACTTAATAAGAATGTCTGCTATTTTACAGACTGATTCCAAGTCAGCAACTAAAGACTATATCTCAGATAATCGAAAACAGCTGGCAGTTGAAGACGATGAACCATACAGACTGGTGGAGAAGGTTAAAGAAGATCTAGTTAAGGTTAGTGAAATCTTAACAAAAGATACACGGACTGAAAACAGAGTTATTAAGACTAAAACAATGGAAGATGGCTGGGTGGAGTTTACAAAGGATGAAATAGAGGAAGCCCAACAAAATGGCTGGAGATATCCTCAAACTTATGACACAGATTCCTATAAAATAAGAGAGAAATCCATATCTGATAGAGATTTTAACTTAGCCAAAGTGGTCGACTACTTGACAAATGACATTGGCGGAAGTTCTTTTTCAAAAATCTCAGACGTAAAACATAGGTATGATGAACTGAAAAAAGAAGGGGAAGAAAAAACAAAGCGCATTCTTAAACCTGCAATAGCATTACAGGAACACAAGCTTAAAATGCCACCCTCAAATATGCGATCTTCTGGTTCCGAGAAAGAGTTCTGTAAACTTACGGATGTTTTATTTGGCACTGAAGCCATAGAATGTCCTGATGACGTATCTCATGACCATGATAAGAGCCCCCTTTCAGATAGTGGTTTTGAAACAAGAAGTGAAAAAACCCCCTCAGCCCCTCAGAGTGCAGAAGGAAGTGGACCCAAGCCTCTCTTTCATGATGTTCCCATTCCACCTGTTATCACAGAGACACGAACTGAGGTTGTTCATGTCATACGAAGCTATGAGCCCCCTGAAGAAGAGCAGGATCCCTTTAAGGAGAAAGTAAATGTACTGACTATACCTTCTGGTGTCGAGAAAGAGACAAAAGTTAACGGATTCATTAAAGACAATGTAAAGTCTTCTCAGCTTAAAGTCACTGCAGATGAGGACCTTGTTGTGAGCAAAGGTATGTGCGTTAAAGAAGAAACTCACATCACAACTACAACCCGAATGGTTTATCACAAGCCCCCCAGCAATAATTCCGAGAGGACTGATGAAACAAAATCAGTTCGAGACATAGTGAAAGCATTCCAGGCTGGTTGGGATTCTTCTAGAGAGCTAACTGGCTTACTTGAGAATAAGGCTGCTAGTTATTGTCAAATAGGGAATGAAACATCTCCACTTCTTCATGAAAGAGATAATTTAAAACCCAAAGTGGAAAGAATCATCGAGGTTCACATTGAAAAGGGAAATAAGGCAGAACCAACAGAGGTTATCATTCGTGAAACACGTCAACCTCCAGAGGAGAAATACATTTACAAGGCAAATAATAGAATAAAAGAATTATCAGACAAAATGGACAATGATTTTGAAGCACAACAGGCAAAGAATGAATTTACTGCTGAAGAATGTATTCCGACGTGCGTAGAATCATCCAGAGTTAATACCCCTGTTTCTCAGGAAGAAGAGAGTCGTCCAGATTCTGCACAGCTTGTCATTGATGACTCATATAAATCCTTCAAGTTACTGAGGCATGATAATGAACCATCAGAATTGAGGAGAGAGTCCTATAGATTTGCTGAGAAAGTACTTTCTGAGAAATTAGGCATATCTCATTCTGACAACGAGGTTTTAGTGGCTGACTCGGGTACGCTGGACTCAAGTCGCTGTTATACTGAGAGAATGTCTGGTATTCCCAGTAAAGATGTTATCATGAATTTGTCAACAAAAGTGGCCGATAAGCCAGGTAAACCTGTCAATAAAAATGATCACTTTGACAAAGTGACAGTGTTGCATTACAGTGCTGAGCCTGGTACTTCAAAGCATACTTTCTGTATGCAGTTCAACGAAAACAATTATAACAAAAGAGAAGAAAAACATGTTTTTGAAGACAGAGTAGATCAGACTGTAAAGGAAGCTGAAGAGAAACTGAATGAGGTTTCACAGTTTTTTCGTGACAAAACAGAAAAACTAAATGGTGAGCTGCAGTCCCCAGAGAAGAAGAGGGCTTTGAGAGAGACTCAATCTGGACCTAGTTCTGCTTGTACCAGTCCAGAAAAAACACAGCTTAAGACTGCTATGAGTAATAAAGAATGGAATAATGAAAGAAGGTGTGCCAGCTTGCCAAGCAGTCCAGAAAGACACATTTTGTCCCGAAGTTTTGATACAAAAACTAAGGAAGGAAATGACCTTCAAGACAACCAGAAAGGTGAGGACGTCAAGTCTTTCCAGTTACAAATGTCCAAGGTGAGCTGTGCAAAGCTGAAGTTTGAATCCGATGCTCAAAAGCAAGAGACAAGCTTTCAAACGCCAAATACAAAACCTCCAGTAAAAAAACTGAGGGAAAGTAAACTTCCTGTGTATCAATTTTTTGGTGGAACAAAGGCTCCCAAATTAGTAGAAAGGCAGACTTCAGAGGAAGACCGTGAAAACCAGAGGATGATTGAAAAAGATCCCGATATAATTAGACTACTAGTCTCTCCCAAACGATTAGGTGAAAAGTTAAAAAACATAACAGACAACCATTCTCAAAACGTACAGGAAGAAAATAACAAGGAAATGGGTGAAAGGGGGAAAAAAATAACATCGGATAGTCAACAATATAGTTTTAAATCTGAAAATGATACCTCACTTCATGATGCTTTCAAAACTTACAAAAAAGAAGCATGCCAAGATTCCAAAAAGGGAACAGCATCTGAAGAAATTTTAGTTGGTTCCTCAACAGAAGCAGTTAGTTTCCCTGAAGTTGTGAACACTGATAGTGCTTCAAAAAATACCTTTAAAAAAAAGATTGAATCTCAGATTCCTGTCAAAATGACAGTTAATGCCAGAAATACTTGTCAGTCTGAAAAGTCAAGAACTTTTCCTGTATCCTCTGAAATATCTAGAAACAGACACAAAGGGAGTGGTACATCCAGGGGTGAGTCTATCAGTTCTCCAGATTCTTTAGAACATTGCTTAACAAAGAACACACATTCAAATCACACCAATCATAGCAGTACATATACTGACAAAACAACACCAATAGCAACATCAGAAATCAAAACGTTACCAGTTTATGTCAGTATTCAAGTGGACAAGCAGTATGAGAAAGAAACAGCTATTGGGCAGCAGGCAACTTACAGGAAAATAGTCAGTCAGGAAAGCCACACAGTCCATGAGACACTGGGAACAATTTATACTGTAAAACAAAAACAAACATCTTCTCCCCAAGGCAGCCCTGAAGATGACACACTAGAGCAAGTTTCCTTTATGGATAGTTCTGGCAGAAGTCCTCAGACTCCAGAAACACCTAGTTCTGAAGAAGTCAGCTATGACCTCACTTCTAGAATACCAGATACAACCATTGGTTTTAAATCAGGAAAAACCAGTCCAATTCCAGAAGTTTCTGAGGAATCAGAAGGAGAGGAGCAAGGCAAATTATCTCCAGAGAGGACAAAACAGTCAGAGCCAATAACCCGAAAGTATGAGATTGGAAGGAAAACAAATGAGAAAAGAGTCGCATATATTGAGTTTCCTCCGCCACCACCTCTGGACCAAGAATCACACCAAAGTAATTACATTTCATCATCTAAGGCTGACACTGAATTGATGGAAGTCAACCTGCAAGAGGAGCATGACAAGCATCTTCTCGAGGAACCTATTATTCGAGTCTTGCCTCCAACTCCCTTGCCCACAGGAGCTGATGACAGCAACTCAAGTGATGACGAATCAGTCTTTCAGCCCATCTCTTTTAAGAAGTACACCTTTAAAATTCCTGAGGAGGAAGAGGAAAAGCAGTCCAAACATAAGAAGCCGGAAAGAAATGGACACGCTAAAGTAACAGGCGGCAATGGTGATGCAAAAGGAGATGATTTTGAATTGGAGCAGAATGGGAATGATCCATCCATTACAGACTGTTCAATTGCCACAACTGCAGAGTTTTCTCATGATACAGATGCCACAGAAATAGATTCCCTTGATGGATATGAACTCCCAGATGAGGATGATGGATTAAGTGAACAAGGCTCAAAATCTGCAAGTTTTCCCAGGGACAGTAGAAAAAGTAGATGGTCAGCAGAGAGTTCCATAAAGTCATGCGATCGTTCCTTTAGTCAGACAAAGCTTGAGGTTATTGAGGAAGAGGAGAAGGTAGTAATTGACGGAGGGGAGGAAACAAAAGAAAATGATGATTCTGCAGAAATTAAAACAGAAGTTAGCAAAGATGGGGAAACGGTATACTCGTTGGAGGGTAGACACCCTGACAGGCCAGGATTTTCAAATAGCTACTTTAGCTACCATCTAGAGGAGGAGTTTAATACTCCCTTCAAAACTGTTGCCTCAGAAGGTTTGGACTTTGATCCCTGGTCCAGCAAAGGTGAAGATGATGGAAACTTTGATAGTAAAACAAAAGATGAAGAGCCTAAGCCTTTTGGATTAGCTGTGGAGGACAGATCCCAAGCAACTACACCAGATACAACTCCTGCTAGAACACCAACCGATGAAAGTACTCCGACTAGCGAGCCAAACCCTTTCCCCTTCCACGAAGGGAAGATGTTTGAGATGACTCGCAGTGGCGCAATTGACATGAGCAAGCGGGATTTTGTTGAAGAAAGACTTCAATTTTTTCAGATTGGTGAGCATTCCTCTGAAGGGAAGTCAGGGGACAGAGGGAAAAGGGTCAAAAGTCCAGGGGTAGTTATCTCACAGTCACTTATAGGGGAGAAAGTTGCAAGTGTAAAGGTAGATGCCCTCACTGACACTAAAGCAGACAAGTGTGGGCTAACTGAGATCGGCACTGATTGTCTCGACATATCATGCGATGATAACATAGCAGAGACATCCTCCTGTATGGTAATGGCTTCTAAACTTGATTCTAAATCACATACTCCCATTAAAATGGGAATAGCAGCATCCATTGCTGTAAAAAAAGAGGTTAGTTCTGGGCATGTAACAAATAATAAATTTCCTGGGGACATGGGAATAGAAATAGATGCTGAAAGTCAGCTTTACAAACACAGAAGTGCAGAATCTGCTGTTAGAAAAGATTTCCCTGCAGAGAACTCCAACAACAACAATAACTTTGAGTCTTCAAGTATTCAAGCTAATTATATTCAGTGTGGCAGCATAGTATTTAGTTTACAGTCAGCCTCAAAGCCATCGCTACAACAAGTTAGTAGGATAGAGGCATTTTTTGGTCCTGAAACAGAGCAGGTTAAGGGAAATGTTATGAATTGTGAGCAAGAAAAGAATAATGAGACCAAGCAAAAAGAGGTGAAGCAGCTAAAATCAAGACTGCCAATTAAAGCATCTGGCTTTTCCTCCCATATGCAGAGTACACCGGCTGGAAAGTTGAACTCAAAACATATAGTCACACCTGAAGAAAAAAATAGATACATGAGGAAAAGAGTAGACCCTTTTGCAGCCGTTGAACCCAAATCTAAAATTCCAATAAAGGAGTTTAAAAGGAGTAATGCAAGTAATCCAGTACCGATTGTGTCCAGGTCCTTAAAACCTGAAATAGAAAGACCAAGGCAGTTGCCTACCAAGGTGCCAGTTAAAAGATCTACATTAAGCAGCAGTTCAGTTTCTAACCCAGACAATAATCACTTAAATGAGGTCTGTAAATTCTCCATCGAGTACTTTAAGGGCATTAGTGGACAGACATTAAAAATTGTGGACCGCCTTTCTGATGAAGAGAAAAAGATGCAGTCAGAAATATCCGATGAAGACAGCACATCAAGAAGCACCTCATTGTCAGAAGCCTCTCAACCATCTTTCACACCGAGGTCTGCTAGAGACCTGAAAACTGAGCCTATAGGAGCGAAAGCTGGAAAGGTCTGCAGTGAGAGAAGGAGAAGTAGGCGGACTGGGGATGAAGGCAGTCAGGTTGCTGGGCCCTTTGGGAGCCCCGCCGCGGAGATCGAGCCTAGTTTGTAAAATTTTCAACTTGTTGATCTTAGTGCATGAGTCGTTGTGATTGCCTGTGGCGTGACAGTTGTAGTTGTCATTCTGTCATTGTCATCTGTGTGCTGTCTTGAAGAGTCTTCTCGAGTAGTCAGTTACTACAGCATGCCAAAATTATGGTGCTCTGGATTGCCATCCCTGTTAGTGACCAGCCAGTTTAAAATAGAATCATAGCCACAGAGCTTTAGCAGAATACACAGTCTGTCCGCATGTGTAACTTCATTTTAAACTGTGAAATCACCTTCTGTAGTTCTATGGAATGGGACATATGTTTAGTTTCTCATGAGATATATTGCCTGCATAGTTCCATGGAATACATAAATATCAGTATATTCTGAGCACCTGTTAGCCATATACAGTAGTCTCCATTACAGTGATTGCTACCCTTTCTTGCCATTTTAAAAATCACAGAACATTTTGGAATCTTTGTTTTCTATCCTAGTAGTTTGATGTAACATGAATAAATAATATTTGATGAAAGTCAAGTTTTCTCTTGACAAAAACCTCATTTCTAAGAGCTCAAGCTCGATATTTTGTTTTTTTTTAAATGGCTAGAAAACAAGCAGTCTGTTTTACAAATCTATTTTGCAAGCATAAACCAAATCAAAGAGGTTTTAACACATTCCTCTTCTGCATGCCAGGACCACAGAGCCCCTGCGAGAGGACTGACCTTAGGATGGCTATCGTAGCCGATCAGTTGGGCCTGAGCTGGACAGGTAGGATATAAAGAGTCGTAAAGCAGATACTTATAGAGGGAAAACCGTTTTAAATAGACTGATAATAAATATATTGGCAGTTAATAATAAAAAATAGATAGTTTTGGAATTGTGCAACCCTATACAAGATGTGTTATGGAAGATGCAGTGGTTGGATGATTATTCTTGATTAATAATTGCAGTTTTTGTAAATGCATATTAAATTTTAGTCGTCTTCATTTTATGGTCTTTGATTGGTCTGATGCAGGATTAGTCTGTCCTCTGCACTGAGAAATCACACAGGCACGTCTAT
Source organism: Stomatorhinus ivindoensis (assembly GCA_019775895.2). Taxonomy (NCBI): domain Eukaryota; kingdom Metazoa; phylum Chordata; class Actinopteri; order Osteoglossiformes; family Mormyridae; genus Stomatorhinus; species Stomatorhinus ivindoensis. Next base: position 10,268,712 of record JABFEB020000060.1, read on the forward strand.
AAAATAATACACATTTGTCTTGCAGAGCTGGCCAGGGAAATGAACTTTTCTGTTGATGAAATAAATAACATTAGAGTGGAGAACCCAAATTCATTGGCAGCTCAGAGTTTCATGCTGTTAAAGAAATGGGTTGGCAGAGATGGTACAAATGCTACAAGTAAGTGCCTTTCTCTGTTCTGGTGTGTATGAGCAAACATAGACTCACCATTTCTCTGTTCTGGTGTGTATGAGCAAAGATAGACTCACCATTTCTCTGTTCTGGTGTGTATGAAACTGAAGGTAAACTTATAATTCCAACTTACTTTTTAAAGTTCTTATCATTAAATGTGTATTTTAACTGTGAGCTAGTGGTGCAAACTGAGAAAAACTTGCAAGTAAAATCACAGTATTCTGAAGTATTATTAGCAGTGAATGAGCCGGTTAATGAAAATGTTTGTAATTGTTTAAGATCGTATTGTACACTTGATATGTATACATAAGACAATTATTTATGAGCTGAGATAATTACATTGTTAATGCACATTTATCTGTTACAGCGGATGCCTTAACAGCAGTGCTGACCAAAGTCAATCGAATGGATATTGTGACTCTACTAGAAGGCCCAATATTTGACTATGGAAACATTTCAGGCACCCGAAGTTTTGCAGAAGACAGTGCTGTGTTCCTGGAGCAGGCTAATGGTAAAGGTTAGCCTCATTTAAGTCAACTCTAAATCTGATGTTACTTGTAATTTGAAATTGGTAGAAATAATCATCGGTCTGTAGCTTTCAGGATCTTCTGGTTTGTATTTTTCTCAGAAATTGGATGCCTGTGTGCGTGTACCGTGGGGAACTGACATCCCATTCATGATGAAATCGAATCGATGATTATTGAAAATGGCCAGATTGACATTCCCTCGTTGTGGCTTTGGTTGTCCTGATTATTAGACCAAAATTCATTCTAAGAATGCTTTTGCAACCCTGACCAGGGCAAATGACTATAAGATCAATTTTACTTTTAACAAGTAGATCAATAAACCAGAAAATAGTTTTTGGCAAGTTATGCCATATTTGATCAGAACAAAATAGTTTTACTATGTAGGTTACTGGATTTTTCCACTCATAAAGAACCAAAATGGTGTATTATTAATTGGCGTATCATTTACACCAGAAATTTCAGGATTTAGCCATTAAGTAATACGTTGAAAATGCCTTGATGTATTGTGGCGAGCAAGGAGGCACTGGAGACGGGGGCGAAGGCAAATGCCACTTAAGGGTTGTGATTTAGGGAAATAAAAGAGGAAAATAGTGGCGAAGAAGGGGCTGGAGTCACTCATTCAGGGGGAAGCATCTCTTCCCCCAAGCAGATTCAGTTCTGATGTTTCTGGCTTGGTTCAGTCGCCAAGAGTGAATTTTTATACTGTAACTGAAGATCGTCTGTGCTGTTTTTAGTGCTTAATCTTAAAGGCCTTTCTCTCAGAAAATACCCCCCTTGCGCTACACAGCATCCTTCCCTGCCCCTAAACCATGCTCTTCGGCCCCCTCCTTTTAGAAAACCCACTGCTTCTGTTCATCGTTCCATCATCATATCCATGCCCGTCTTGTCGTGTTACTCAGTTTATACTTTGCGTCGTCTATATTTTTGAGTCATTTCTTGCAAGCACTTAGTGTGTTTCAATTCGCCCTCTCCCACCTCAACTCCCAGCCGGTGGCTAAGTGTCAGGAGTGTCATCAAGCCTGGGAGCATATCCCGTTTATGCTTCTCCAGCATTACACCGTAGCACATCTCAGAGGCAGTGTGAAGATCCCAGTGTTACCACCTCCATGTACTTTTCATAAGAGGTCCTATTGACACCACAGCCAACGTATACACGCACACTGGACCGCTGCGCAGCTTTACATCACTAGTCCTTTAAAATATCCGATTACATTTTCACAACCTCATTCAAATGATAACTTTGTGATTCCCTTTTACTATAATTTATAGCTGAACTGACATTGTTCTGTTTAACTTTATTCCGCTAAAGCCAAGAACCTTCTGTCATGTTTTTCTATTGACATTTCAACGTGCTTATAGTTATTGTTGCGTTTTGTGTGCACTGACATAATATTGACTGTCTATGAACTTGAAACGCTGATGAGAAAATACAGATGAATAGAAATGAATGTATCTTGCCAGATATGACTGTAGAACGCTTTACATTTTTACATTATTTTTTATTTACTGTTGTGTATGTTATCAATCTGTTACATTGTCAACTTTTATTTAAACCATGCACATAGTTTGTTATTCATCCAGTGTGCTGATTGTCAGTCCAATTGTGTTATGTTACTTAGGTTACCCCAGCAATGAAATGGAACTGCAGCCTTCCATACTGCTGAGTCATGAGCATATCCTTCGCTGGAATGATGATGTCATTAGTGAAGACCTTAGCATAGACCCTTCTAGTACAAAACTGTGTAGACGCAAAGAACCCTGCAGCACAGCTACAGATGAAAAGCCCCCTGACTCCATCACCAAGGACATTTGTCCTGATGGTCCAGAGGTTGAAGGCGAAGATAAGAGCTCCAGAGAAGAAGACCTTGACCTTAGTTGCAAATCTTGTAGCCCCTTGGGCTTTCGTGATTTTGCAACTGTGATAAAAGAGCAAGGTCTGTTATTTGATCGAGGGCAGAATGAAGACATATTAGGAGGACAGTCCTTGGAGGGTGATGTGGATTTTACCCTTCACGCCTGGGCCTTTGCAGAGGGTGAGGGGTGTGACTCTGTTTCTGACAAGGAGGAAGACGAAATAACAGAGAAATTTAAATCTTGTTTAGAAGATACAGAGGAAAGCTCACATGGTGAGGGAATAACAGTGGAGAAAGCTGAGGGAAATTTCACAGTAAAACAACCCACAGAAAAAGACATGTCTTCAATTCCAGGTTGGAACGGTGGGAGTTCAAATTCAAATATGGAGCCGTCCACCTCAAAGTGTTCGTTGAGCTCTGAAACGACAAATCAACATGAAAACAGGTATGAACTTAGTGTTTAATAATGGTTAAGGCTTCATTGTTTTCAGCATAATGCTATTCTTTAGCACGGAGAATTCCAGTAAGTCCACGACTTCATCATCCCACAGACATACAGGGAGTCACAAGCAAAATGGAAAGCATACGGAAAATTCACCTGTGGTGCAGGAATCAACCACTGAGGGTACAAGACATGATGAAAGAGTGGGACCAGGCTATGAGAAGACCACTGCTGAGCCCAGGTTCAAAGTTCAGGTAATGAGCCAAGTGGCTGTTATAATGGGAATATATCGATTTTTACTGATTTATGTTTTCACAAGTGTCTTGTATGTCTTCAAGTCTTAGTATATGTGCGTATTTATTCTAAAGTATTAATATGAAATGAAGTCAGTATATAGATACACAGTAAGTGATTGTTGGAAATGTCAGCGGTCTCTGCTAGCTCTAACTCAAACGCATATCAGGATGCGGAATAAATGAAATATGTTGGAACAGTGCTGGAGACAATTTAACTATTACTGTTAATTAAGATTTATAAGTTGTACCAGAAGGTATCATTCACAACCTGTTTCTGTCTGTCACGTTATCCCTCTCCAAGAGTAGGTTAAGGTTTAACCATGAAAAAATGTTGATGAGCTGACTGGCAAGCTAAAGTTTCCAAAAGGTATATTGATTGAGAGGTAAAGTTAGTTAACGTTAAGAAATATGGATGAGAGTCCAATAGCATCCTTTAGAGAGGCGGACAAGTGGGTCTTCAGGTTCTGCATGTCGGAGCTGTTCCTGTAGATTCATATAATGCACACCCCTTGCAGTAATTAACTGTTGTTTTCAAAAGTTAGTCTATGGTAAAGTAAGGTCATTGTCAGGTACCCAAAAAGTATTTGCAGTTTAATGTCCCAGGAATGAGGAAGTGATGCAAATTTTCCTTTCTTCGCATCAAGGGTTTTAACTCATTTAACAGTGGGCCCCTTGTTGTCATTCCACTGCAACATGTGCCTCTGTCTCTCTTACAGCAGGAAGATGATTCTGTGTTGAACAAGAGGGAAGGGAGGCCTGGAGACAAAAAGATTTACTCTTAATAGTCACTCTCTCTTCCTTTGGTATGTGCATTCTTACTTTACTGTAGGGTTGGGGAGCTCAAGTAAAGACAGACTGTGGGAACTCTGGAATCTGGAATAATCAAAAAAAACCCATCAAGAAATTCATTATCAGGGAAATGGGTTCGCTGAGTAGCACTGTGACCTCAAACCTCCAGGGTTCGAACTTTGAATCCTGCTCTTGCTTTATATGTGTGCATGTGAGTTTTCCTTTGGTTTGGGTCTAGTTCCTCCCACAGTTCAAAGACATGCCTTTAGGTGAATTGGTACCTCCAAATTGCCCTTTGTGTGTGTTTGTGTGTTCTGCCAGTCCTCCATCCCCTCCTGTCCCCCTACCCTTGTACCCTATAATTTCTGGAATGGGTGGATCACAAAAATGTTCAAGTATATTAACTTGCAAGGTAATGGTGAAAGACTTTAGGCTTAGAAATCTGTGGCAAGTGGGATTTTTATGAACGGCTCACTTTCTGGGATAACTGAATGGGGTATTTCAGACGTCAGTGACTGAGGGCACATGCTAATATCTCCCGCTGTGTTTTTCTCTGTATAAAATGCTGAACTCTACACCTTAGACAGTGATTTTAGTCAGGGCTGTTTTAATACAATTACCACTGGGAGGTGGCAGCATTTGAATGAATAACAGTGGCCAATTATATCTTGAAGCAAGATATGGTGCAGGTAGATTTGAGGATTCTTGAATGAGTTTGGTGCTGCATGTCGGTTCAGTTGGTATCACTCTTGCCCTCCAAGGTTGGGGGTTTTAATCATTTCTCTGCTCTGCATCAGTGGTGTTTGCATGTTCTCTCTCTGTTGCATGAACTTCCTGTGGCCACTCTGATTTCTTTCCACAATTCAAAGAGATGCAGTTAAGCTAATTGGGATCTCTAAATTGCCCATAGGATGTGATTGTATTTGTGCATGTATGTGCCCTGCGCTGGACTGGCATCCTGTCCAGGGTGTAACTCAGCCTTGTGCCATGTGCTGCCTCGCTTCCTATTGAGGACCTGGATCATGGTGTGGTGGACGCCTGGGAAACACCAGTAGAGACATGGAAAGGACCATGACTGCAACAGATAAAGCGCAGACATTTCCTGTTACCAAGATGGAAGAAACACTCTGAAACTGAATTACTCCTTAATCACTCTCTACACTCGCCTTACGTTTCTTCTTGAAACCACAATGTCAGGGTGTAAATTTTCTTTCTTCTAAAAAAGGTTATTAGGGATTTTACTGTATGTAAATTTTCTTGTAAAATAGTCTAAAATAGTTTTCAGCACTGAATCTTATGCTCTGGACATAATTTAGTTCCACTTATTAAAAAAAAATTCACAATAAATTCACATTCTTGTATAAATATAATAGCAAGTATACTGTTTATAAATGGGAAAAGGCTAGGTTAATTTTAACAAAAAAAAATCCTTCAAATGTACTCTAACATTTTTGAGATTATGAAAATGGGAATATTTATTATTCAGAATATCCATTTATGCAGACTTTTGGTGCATGCAATTTTCCTTATTTTAATTTTTTTTTCCAAGTTATGTTTTAGGTTATTGCTATCACCATACTAAGAATTTTAAAAGTGTGTGTGTGTGTGTGTGTGTGTGTGTGTGTGTGTGTGTGTGTGTGTGTGTATG
>JABFEB020000060.1:10298323-10313360 GCA_019775895.2 Stomatorhinus ivindoensis
TACGCACACACAGACATATACTGTATATACAAGTTCATAACCAATTTATTTACATACTGCTTGTGTACTTTTTCCTTTTCAGCCACCCTTCAACATCCATTCTATAGTGGTCCAGATTCAATGTATCAATGAAATAGTTGGCAATGTAATTTTACACGAGGTGCGGATTGTTGTGAGGGATCGTAATGACAACGCCCCTCGCTTCCAGCGGCTCCGCTATTCTATAGCAATAAATGAGGTGAGTGACTCCCAGCTAACAAAACGACGTCCTTTCAACATCATCTGAACGTCGACAAATGTCATGAAAGCAATTTGGCATAAAGAGTAAAAATCCCTCACAGTAAACAACAGCACCTGTACATGATTATAGAAAATCATCACTACCGTGTCCAATGAATAAGCAGGATTGCAATAAAAATGACCTGTAAATGTGAAGACTCTGACTTGGTATTTAGGCCATAGTTGTTTGCCTGTCATGTCCCCTCTTTCCACCATTTTGGCAGCGTTGTCCGGCGGCCAAAAGCAATATAGCTCCTATAAGTGACAGAGACAAAAGAACACCAAAAATGAACAAAATATAGAAAAAATATGTTGACATTAATATGAAAAGTAAAGTAGCTAAATGGTCAACAATTGAGAATTTAAGATTAAGTCCTTTGCTTTTTATCGTTCAGTACAAGACTTTACAAATGTATCTTTAAATGATAAATTTGACTTCACCTTTGGGAAGAGAGAGCACACACACACTTGATTAAAGCTGATTGCCGATTGCCATGTGGATTAATGATATAATGCACACTTAGTGTAACATATATTATGTATCACTAATATGTATATATTATATGATTTATGTGATCTGAACCATTTTCGAAAAACAAAACTGCGATTGTCAGATCTGCAATTGTGAAGGGGTTACCGTATAATGCTGCCTGACTACGTTTCAAAATTATAATTATTGAGCAACTTCTTGTTGTATAAGCGGTGAAGGCACTTTCTGCTATTATCAATGTAATATAATCTCTGTCTATGTTTCCCCTAGTTGCCCCATCCCCCCTTTTGTACTATAATTATAGTTATACTTGTGTATTATGTATGGTTTCAGCTTACTCCAGTCGGAACAACAATGTTTACTGGCTTATCTGGAAATGGTGGAGCCATTGATATTGATGATGGACCACATGGACAAGTGGAATATCAAATTAGATATAATCCGAATGATCCAGTATGTGAAATTAATATAAACAATATATTTACAATGTCTCATGTTATTTTTAGTACTATTTCTAAGGTGTTTTGGAGGTAATTCACAAGTGATACAGAGTAATATTTTGGCTTTAAATTGTAATATTAATTATAATCAGTGTGTAATATGCAGTATCTGATTGGCAGGAGTCACACAGAATGTTCAGCATTCCGCTTGCCGTCTCTGGGTCTGTCATCTTGAGAGGAAGACTCAACTATGAAGCAAAAACTCGCTACTTGGTTCTTATTGAGGCTAATGTGAGTTTTAAAGAAGTTTTTAAATTATAACTATATTAATAATATTATAGTCTTTAGAAAAGTTATCAAACACTTTAACCAATATTTTAAGAAACTACTAAAATAACCCAAATATAATGAGGATCTTTTTACTATTTTTAAGCAGATTTCTTATTAAAGATTTTAAAGCAGCAATAAATAGTTAATTTGCATAGTAAATATACCTAATGTTGTGCAGTATATCTTAAATGTGATTAATAAGTTTATAGATAGCATACTTTTGGTTTTGAGTAGTTATTGTTCAATTCAACATAAATTGAGTTTTGTAAATGCGTTCAATATGAAGTCTATTTCATAGGAAAGATAATTAAAGGTAAATAATTACATTTGAAATGTGTATGGTGTGACTGGCATCCAATCCAGTAATCCAGTGACCCAACAAGACTTTTAATTTGTTTAATTCTGTATTAATGTCGATTATGCATAGTCCACAGACAGTTAGAGCCAATAGCAGAATTGATTAACCTTCCGCGTTGCCTTGAATGGCCTGGTGTAATGAGTCACCAGCTTCAGGGATGACTCACGGCGGGAGGTTGTGTGTGGAGAGCCAGACTGTGTACCCAGGAAGGACCTGTGGCGCCAAACAGCCTGGGCTGCTGTTGCCAGTCCTCCTTTCAGATCTGAGGATAACACTGAACTAGCTCTCCTGGAAATAACAAGCCTATGTTGAAATCTCGCTCGTGAGACAGAGGTGGTTAAAAGCCAAAATGGCACGTTATACATTTTGGTGATAACCAGGCGAGAGACTAACTGATGTTAATTCAGTCTAAAAAAAAGCATGTTTCAGTAGAAACAAAAACATGGCAGGCTTTGTAGAACCAGTCCATCACGGCCAGACTCACAGTGTTCTTTTCGGTTGAAGAACTTGTGTTTATAGGACCAGGGATGACAGGGTTTTTGGAAGGAGTGCAGCAAGCTTTACAGATGGGAACAAGAACCTTTATTCTGAGAATAGGTGGCTCAGGCGGATGTTTGATGAGCTCTTTGCACAGAAACAAGAATTACCGCTGTATGAGTTCTGGCAGCTTCCCACTGCAACATTCCTGCAAATAGCTGAAAATCAATCAAAGGTCAAAATCCATCATCCTTCTCGCTGAAGAAAATAGCCACATTAAAGGAATGATGAAAAACGGGGCACCCCAGATGAGTTCTGCCCAGCTCATAGGCCCAAAATAGCTGGACCTGCCTCACTTTGCATTCCCTGATAAAACTGAAGAAACTGCAGAGGCAAGATCTTTGTCAGAATCAAAGGAAATGCAATGGGCCATGTTGCCACAGTCAGTTGGAAACTTCGCAGCCTGCAGCTTGAAGACCAGTGAGCATACCACCATAGAACATAGTTCCCCATTACGACACATTAAATCCAATGGATAATTAGTTCAGTGACGTTTTTTTCAGTATTTGGAGCAACTCGATTAAGGAAATGCTGGACTCCAGAGTATCTGCTCCTATTTGTACAGCTTCAATAGATAAGACAGACAATGAGATGAAACCAACAAAGCAAATGGTGCCCTCTAGTGGTCATTTAAGGAAGCAAAGAATAGGCTGTAAAGGAAGTCAGAAGAAAATATGCTGTTGGATCTGATTCTTGTAAACAAGGCATAGCGTTAAATGCTGATAATGCACTCAGGAAACATAAAATACAGACACGATGCAGAAAATTTTAGAGGAATGCAGTTTGTATATTCAGAAGTAGCTGATGGGAACTAATAATAATAATATAACTGTTTATGTAATGTGAATGTAAATTGTGAATGTTTATCTTAAGTACTCTGAAATATATTTATCTTTCTTTACTGTATGATGCCAAGAATTTCTGTCCACATTTAAACAAACAGGTCAAAAGGCATTTTATTTCAAATGGCAGTATGGTGCAATTCATTATACAACTCAACTTTTCTTTCTAAATTATTGTGGTGGGTTGCTGTTTCCGGAGCGGCATGGTGGTGCAGTGGTTAGCGCTGTTGTCTCACACCTCTGGAACCTGGGTTCGAGTCCTTGCCTAGGTTCCATGTGTGTGGAGTTTGCATGTTCTCTCTGTGCTGTCGTGGGGTTTCCTCTGGGTACTCCGGTTTCCCCCCACAGTCCAAAGACATGCTGAGGCTGATTGGAGTTGCTAAAGTGACTGGTGTGTGGGTGTGCCCTGCGATGGGCTGGCCCCCTGTGCAGAGTTGTTCCCTGCCTGGTGCCCGTTGCTTCCGGGTAGGCTCTGGACCCCTGTGACCCAGTAAGATAAGTGGGTATGGATGGATGGATGGATAGGTTTCTGTTTCCAAAGATATGCATTGAACAAGGGTGGGTTTCCCAATAACGATGAATCTTAGCATGTTACAAAGACTCTTAAGGTATATCTTACAAAAGGTATTTGTTTTCCTACATCTGTTTCCCGAGCATCGGAAATAGGGGGAATGCATCCACTACAAAAATATCGGCAGAACCCTCCGCCCCTCATTCTCAATGAATAAATAAGTTCATAATCAACAGCGCATTCCTTATCTTTCATTATGAATCCATGTATCACTGAGGCCAATTCACTGTGCATTCAGAGCGCAAGGACAAAACTAACAAAGATTGTAGTCATATGTCAGATAAAATTATTTTATCATATCATCATTTATTTTTTAATTAGGTGATGTTTAGTTATGAAACTGTACCCTTAACAATTTTAATATAATTTTAAATGAGCAGTATGAGCTGAAAACAGCAATAAGAGATGGTTAATAGAGGCTCAGACCAACCTTACGAAAGCATATCTTACGGAAGACGTACTTAACTAAGGACGATTCTTAAAACACGTCGACGCATTAAGATACAACTTAAGGTAGAACTTCCTAATGATGTAATGTTAAGAAGGTTTCGGGAAACCCACCAAAAGTCATTAATTTTCTTATATAATTTACAAATTTGTAGGCAGGGCATTTCCCATTAAAAAAAATGACTTCGGTCTTCATTGCGCAAGCTAGTGTATACATTTGTTTTATTGTGAAATTTGACATCTATGGAATTGATGAAGAAATGGCAACTCTACACAATTTCTTCTACAGGACCGTGCACCTTATCCAGGTGACAGGCAGACTGCCACAACTACTTTGACGGTAGATGTGCTGGATGGGGATGATCTAGGCCCAATGTTTCTTCCCTGTACTCCGGTAAACAGCACTGACGATTGTAGACCCTTGATATACAAAGCAGCTGTGCCAGAGCTCACTGACCCAGTAAGTTCTGATACCACCACCTTTGCGGAATTGATACAATGGTTCTATCGGAACACAACCATTTCTAATGTGAATTTTGAACCCTGGCCAGGATAAGTACAGTAGCTAGAAGATGGATTCAGAAAGATGTTTAGATTTTCTCATTTAGCTTATCAGCCAAACAAATAGTAAGTCTGCATTGGGAAGATAGATTACCTGATTACATCATACTCCATGGTTACTGAGTAGGTAAACATCCAGGGGGATTTGTTGCTGAAGTAATTTCTTAGTAATTAGATGAATTACTAATTAACAGATTAGTGGATTAGTAGTACAATCATTATAGAGATAAGTAAATGAAGTACTGCAGACTGCATATATATATTTTTCTTTTTAATTAGAATGAAAATGTATAAGTAGCATTTTTGTCAAGTGGTCATCTTTCCTGATCTGTCAGAATTTTGTTTGGAAGTCTGGAAACCCATGCATTAATTTCAGGGACGAATTAATCCAATTCAAGTCACTCCCATCATCAAAGCTGTTGATCAAGATCAAAACATTCAGCCTCCATCTGATCGACCTGGAATTATTTACTCAATCCTCATTGGTAGGTACCTGCAATGTGTAATATCTCAAATAGTCACTCATCACCATGAGTAGATGAATAATGCTGCTCTTGCTCTTCTTCTGGTGTAGCACCTCCACCTATAGACCTTGGCCAGAGAACTAGGTCTCTCCCATTCGTTCTCAGCTGCGTATGATCGACCGTTAGCAATATTAGTTCATTCTCAAAATGATTTGAATTATTGTCAATATCATTTGCATTTTGCCAGTTTATGTAAATCTCAGTTTTCCCTGGTTTACGGATTAGCTTGATAATTTAGCCACACTCAACTTTCAGGTAAACCAGCAACATTTGCAGAGTACTTCATATTAAACAGAACAACAGCCGAACTCCGACTTCTGAAACCAATCAACAGAGATCTGCATCAAGCGTTTGACTTGATAATTAAGGTAATTGTTCCATGCTCAGCTTACTTTTAGTCATAGCTCTTAAAAGTTATGCATAAATATTATAAATGTATAATAAAACAATTATATTTTAAATATTACTAAATAATATTAAATGTAATTAAATATTTATTTATAATGTGACAATTAATAGAATTTTTGTTTTATAATTTTAATCCATGGAAGTATAATGGTATATTTTGCAAGGATATGAATTTGTCACATTGTACTTAAGTTCTTTATAATGAAATATGGTGTTATAATATTTATGCTGTTACTTTTATTTAACTGTACACATATCACAGCTTGATTAAACTGAATTGCTTGCTTCACATTGAAATTCAATATCTTTATATACACTCACTTGGTACCATCATAATTGACAAATTTCTGAATTCAATTCCCAGGCAGAGCAAGACAATCGACACCCCCTACCTGCCTTTGCTAATTTGTATATTGAGGTCCTAGAGGAAAACAATCAAGCCCCATACTTTCAAATATCCACTTATCAAGGATTCGTCATTGAGTCGGCTGCGGTTGGCACCACGATCTCCAGCAATGCTGATTTTACTGCTCCCCTCAGCATTATCGCCCTCGATAAGGACGTTGAGGAAGTATGTATATGCCAGTATTTTCCAGAGAAATACTGGAGTGATTTAGAATTGTTAGAATTCAGCATATGTAATATTGCATATATATGTATAGTTTTGAAATAATAGTCAAACCTCCAGTGAATAATTTATATGGGTTTAGTTTTAGCATTTTAAAGGCTCCATAGTCTACATGGTGTTCTTATTTTTCATTGAAAATTCACTTACTTTTGTCCCTCAATGTCTTCAGCTTGTACCTATCTTTATAAGGGACTTTATCAAATCATATTTGTAATCTTAGTTTACTTACAGTTTGATTTGTTTTTACACTATTTATTTTTAAAACTCTTTCACACTTTAATGACAGTGAGTGCTAAATTATGTCAGTTGTTGTTTTTTTTTATTCTGCTTATAATACTCAGGGTATTTCAAACTGAATTTACACTTTAAAATCTATGTCATAAGTAGTCGGTAAATCTACATTAACCCATTTTCCCTCATTTCTATATTTAGACAAAAGATCCTATGTTAAAAATATCCTTGAACAAGTATAACAATGTGTTCAGAATCACACCATTAGGAATCACTCGCTATTTGACACTGTTGATGCCGGTTGACAGGGAAGAACAAATGACTTACTCTTTTACGGTAAGTATTTCCAGGATTTTCATCTGCTGTTGCCCAGTCTCAAACTTATTAACGCATTCTTATCAAAAATAGTTAACAAAAATAAGTTTCTGATACTGAAACAGGGCAATCTAAGTACATTGTAAATTAATTATTAAAAAAATTTGAACTATATACTGTATATGACAACTGTATATGTTTTATGTACTATAGTGGACAAGGAGACATGAGAGACAAGTCTGCAGGAAATTAATCCCTTGAGAGGCAAGGTTTTATTTCAGGAATGAAAGGGTAGAAAATATATGGGCCTCCGGAAGGTGGTGTTCCATGGATCCTACAAGTGAGAACATGGTGCTGCCAGTAGCTACTGGACATCTCCGTGGAAGTAGTTGTCAGTAGTCCTTGGTGATGTCTAGGGTGGATATGAAGTAGGCCATCCTCAGGTGCTTGATGCAGCTGTGGGTGGCATGGGGTAGCTGTCAAGTCAGGCAATCTGATTCAGCTGGTGGAAGTCCTTGTAAAATGGCAGTGTCATCCAGCTTGGGAACCATGATAATGGGGCTAAAGCAGAGACTTTGGGATGCCTCAGTCACTCCCAGCTGTCACAACCGTTCAACCTCTTTCAGATCTGGTAAGACCTTTGGCAGATGAGGAACAGCTATATAATACAGCAAGGCTTGTTGCTCCCAGACTTCCTCTGCCACCTTAAGTAGGTCTGGGGTTGTTGTGTGAAGGGAAGTTTGAACATGTGAAATTTCATGGAGGCTTCAGTAATCTAGGAATCTGTTGAGGACATCACGTCATATCCCACTTTTGGCTATGCTCATTTATGACACATTGAAGTCACTGTTGATGTTCTTGTTGAATTGCCCCACGAGGTCATCTATCTGGAGGTGGTAGACTGAGGTGCAAAACTGGTGGATCCAGTCAGAAGATAAACACTTTGATGATTTTTTTTCTAGTTAATGCTTCTTGGGGTTAATGGCCAGGGTCTAGGAATTTGTTTTCTATTTGTTGTTCTGCCAAGCAACCCAACTCCTCTGCCGCATACTACTTGGAAAGCACAGCCGCCTAGAGTAATTGGTGTTCTCCCGGAGTGTGGCATTACAGGCATGGTTGGGTCAAGGATACTGAATTTTGGGCATTTGTTGAAGGAGAAGTGGGACCACCTGTTACTCGGCTAGAGTGGCAATGGAATACTAACCCCAGAGGCAGCATTGTGACAGCACCGGTGCAGATGGCCTCAGTTTTACACCAGAATACTGCAGAGACTGACTGTAGGACACCTAAACCACAGACCAGTCTCATCCTAATAGAAGTGGTACGATGAAACTTCTAGAATCATGTAAAGTGGGCACAAGGTGACCTGGTACTTGGACTCTACTAATAAGGAGGCAGATGCCCCAATCAACCCAGCAACTAGCTATCTATGCTTTCTGGCTTATGTACATGCTGGGATTCATATATGTGGATGGGCTGATCATTAACCTGGGTTTCCTGAGGCTCCTCACATCACTAAACTTCAGAATCTGCTTGGGGCTGCAGATCTTGGGGGTACTGTGGCAGGGTTGCTTCCGGTTTGTCAGTCCTGTCTTCGCTCAGGACTACGAGTGTGGGAATGGCTGAGTCCGTGGCTTCGATCATTGCAGCAGAGCTGATGGCATCTGACTAACTCGTGACTGCTGCTCAGCACGCAGTTCGGATTACGGTCGACCCTTCCGATTGCGGGGGGTTATGAGGATACGACTCCCATGATCTAAAAAAACTGCATAAAATATTTTTGTCACCTTGGAGAATGAAGTGAGCATTCAAGCAGGGTGCAGCAATGCAAAAAGGTATGAGGAATGTGAATGACAAAGATCGCTGTAAAATTACTGTGCGATATCATGTGAGAGGCTGCCGTAAACACAACTGGCATCTTCAAACCAGCACCATACATATATTTGATGAATTTCTGAGTTACTAAACTTTTCATATGTCATCTGATAGACTGCGCATGTCATCTGCGGCTTTCAAAAAACTCCCGAAAAAATCACGTAATTTCTCCTGCCAACCCTGCGATATATATCGAAACCGCAATGGGGAAAGTCATGATGCAAAAGGGTTGACCGTACTTGTGAACTGAATAAGAATGAGATGGAAGGAAGACAAAAACATTTAGACAAGTAAAAAGCCATGAATGATAATGGACTCTTGTAATGTGAATTTCTCCTAAAAAGATGGTGGCCTCTGATGGAGTTATGGAAAGTCCAGAAGTCACAGTTAACATCATAGTGATTGACGCCAATGATAATACTCCAACTTTTACAAGCATCTCCTACAGTGCAAATGTTTATACTAACATGCAGCCTGGAGATCCAGTATTGCAGGTAATAATTGTAAAATTTTCCTGTACCATATTTTCTTGTCTTCAATAATGCTTATATTACCTTACTGTATTTTATCTAAAATTTGGAGTTAAATTATTTTAATTTTTTCCCCTCGAAACATTATTCTTTATGCAATTAAAATGTGGATGAATAATTTCATGATGGGTATAAAGATAAGAGGATTTTTCATATGCCTTTTTATATTGACATGCATTGCACCAGTTAATAAATATTTATATAAATTAAACTCTTTAAAGTCTAATACACAATATCTCAAGTCTTACAATATATCTCAGTTGTGGTATTAATCATGTTGCTATAAAATCTGTTAACTATTATTTGATATACAGAATAACAGTTTAAGGGGTTGGTTTACATTATAAAATCCTGTTTCATTTGATATCAACATAGATGATCAATAGATGAATAGATAATGTTACAGTGACAATAAGAATAATTTTTTTAGAATTTTTTTCCCAACTTTATTTTACTGTTAGGTAACAGCCCGTGATATAGATGAAGGTCTTAATGGACTGATAACTTACGAGATCATAGCTGGCAGTCAGGGACACTTCACCGTCAATAACTATTCAGGATTGATCCAAGTGGCACGTGAAGCCAGACTGACTGTGGGCAATTCCTATGCCCTGACTGTGAGAGCATCAGACAATGCACCTGAGCTACAAAAAAGGTAATTCCAGTGTGAAACTGATGTGTTGATGTACTAGATACTGTTCACTTTCAGACACCTTTGAACTTAGATGAATTACATAAAACTGTGCAAGATATGTTTAACTGCAATATTAGGGAACAGAATAATATATTTTAAATAAATAAACTAGCAATAACAATAATGTCTATAAAAAAACTGCCACAAATTTTGTATTATGCTGGGCCCCTGAAGGGACCTGTGCAAAAAAAATAAAATGCTCTTACTTTCACAAGTTGTGTCATCAAAAGTAAATCATGCGCACAAGAAAATAGTTCATAAAGCAATTTATTTTGCTTAAGAGTATTTTATTTGCGTAAGGGCGCTTTTTTGTATAGGTTTACATACAGGGTCTCTGTAGTACTACGTGTTTAATTCTTCGTCTAATTCTTCTGTGATTGCAGGAGCTCTATCACCACGGTGTACCTTGAAGTTCTTCCACCCAACAATCAGAGTTCACCAGTCTTTCTGCTCTCTGTATATAGCCTTGAGGTCAGTGAAGCTATGAGGATTGGAGCTGTTCTGCTTAATCTGCAGGTAAACGGGGATTATTAGATTATCTATATTATTAAACTAATGAAACCTGAAGTATTTAAACTCATTCTTGAAGGGAGGTGAAAAAATAATTATGCATTTTCGTTTGATGTAAATTTATTGAGTGATATCATTTTTTCGTGAAATGTTTATTTCAATTTATTTTTACTAAAAATGTTGATTGATTGATTTATCTGGTGGTGAAACTTAATGAATATATGGAATGGCTAAGGTTAAGAAGAGGTTTCAGAACCAGAAATGTTCAGAAGTGGTTCCTGTAGCTATCTGTCAACATATCAGGAATTTTTCGGAGAAAAGAAATTCTTATTTTTATTGTGTTACTACACAAATAAATAGTGTGTAACATTTTCTTTGACTGCCTAAGATTTTTGTATAGTACTGTAAAATAAAATCATACAAACAATTAGAATCTGAATGCTTGTAAATCTGCTTTGCTGTTTTAGGCAACAGATCGTGAAAAGGACCCAATTACTTACCGTCTTATAAGTGGAGATCCCCAAAATGTATTTAACATTTCAAAAAAGTAAGTTTATTAGTTTTATATAAATTTTTAGTTCCCTATGTCCCTGCAAGGAATACCATTTTTGTATTGGAAAAGTATTGAAGATAATATATACCTATTTTGTAAAACATACAACTCTTTGGTCAGCCTGCCCTCAGCTAAAATGTCTGTAATATATAACCTCATATGAATCAATCTTTTTCTATTGGTTTGTATTATCAACATGTATCCGGAGAAACTAATGTAGACCACATATTTCTGGGCCTGCAACCAAAGGTGTAAAAGAGTGGCAACTATTCTAGCCAGTGTCAGTGTGTATGAAAATGAAATGTGTGTGTGTGTGTAGTTTGCAGCTTTCCACAAGATGTTGGAGAGATTTTTTTGCCCATTCATGTGAAGGGCAAGTTCTTCTATACCTTCCACACCAAACTGTTCCCACCATGGTATGCATTTCCAGCTTTGTGGGAACCCTTTGGAAAAGGCCCTTTGATGTTCCAGCATCTGTGCCCCAGTGCACAAAGTGATCCATAAAGACATAGTTGGGTCAGTTTGGTGTGGAAGAACATGATTGGCCTGCGCAGAGCCCAGACCTCAACCCCAACAAACACTTTTGGGATGAACTAGAATGGATATTACGAGCCAGGTCTTCACATCCAACATCAGTGCCTGTTGTTGGGATCACAATTTTACGTTAATATTACACAAACCATAGACTAAGAATAATAATCAAAGTGCATGTGATATTTTACAAATGTATTAATAGATTCTACCTAGAGATTTTACATTTATTAGTAATAGGAATAATTGGTGTGAATGTTGTGTTTTTCTTAAGTGCATTTTTTGTATTCTTGTTACAGTTTAGGTTTGCTATTCTTGGGAAAACCTCTTGACAGGGAAACCACAGATCAGTACATTCTGACTGTTACTGCTTCCGATGGGCATCCAAATGGAGTAAGGTTGCAAGTCCCTCTATTTCTTTCATTCAATGATTGTTTTTTTTCCATATGGGCTCCTTTGCTTCCTAGGGTATCTGTAATCAAAGTCTAAAAAATTCAAGTTCAATTCAAAACTTTGGTTTCATCATTACTGAACTGAAATGAAGGTTAAAATTTTTTTAAATAATGCATACATATGTATTCATATGGATAACGAAGAGTTAAGATTTTTGTCTATTCGTCTACCACAAGAAACTCTGATACGACAGGTAACATTTAAAAAGATATACGTAATCTGACCATCAGATTTATCTTTCATTTTCTACATGCAATGTCATTCCGTTAACCACTGCCGGCAAGTTTTATGACTAGCTAGATGGATAAGAGAGGACAGTAGCCACCTTTGGGAAACTCATGTCCGCAATGAAATCTACCGTTCTAGTCACCGGCGTGACAGACCTTAGACTTATCGCACGCTCACTATTGACTCCGGCTAAAGACTTATCGCACGCTCACTATTGACTCCAGTTATAGACAAGAACTCTATCAGCGCTCAACTGCTCATCCTGCTAGTCCCGGATGTTGAAGGTTGAATTTCAGTCCATATGTTAAACTGCTGAAATTTTGGCAGCGTATTTGTAAAGCGAAAATAAAAGGACTGAATATTGCATATTGAATTATGTCATTAAAACAGATTGAATGTTTGCAACTGAAATTGTAATCTTGCAATTTGTTTTGAGGCAAAAGTAAATTAACTGAATTCAGGTGATTGAATTATAAAAATGAATATTATGAACATTGGGAGGTGCTATCTGACATGGAAGCATCAGCAAATTTTGAGTGTTTGGCTACAGCACCCTGCCCTCCAGCCTAAGTGATTAACTCTACTTGTCATTGAGTGGTGAATTATGACTCTACCACCTCTCTTCACTCAAACACATACTCTTGGGTGACCTGATACAACTTACAATGTCAATCATCATTCATAATATAATCATTTCTCTCCCATGTGACAGTCTTTAGTCAACTTCAATGATAAGCACCTGCTCTAGTAAAATACCACACACCAAATCCATGATCACATGGTGACCTTTGATTTTCAAAGTGTTGTTGTCTTACACACATGGGTTATACTTAACTGTAAATTCTTTGATGTTTTATCTTAGATTTCAACAGCAACTGTGACCATAGTGATTACTGATGTGAATGATAACGACCCTGTTTTTGACCCACTTCTGCCAAAAAACTTTACTGTCCAAGAGGAAGATGGAAATGCCTTTGTGGGTCAGGTAAAGGTACGGTCATGAAGGTTCTGAACTAGATTGGCTGAGTGCCTGCACCTTGCAGGGATGGGCGTTTGAACCTGCCCTACTTTGTGGGCATCTCCAAGTTCTTTGGTGTCTCACACGTTTCCCATGGCAGTCCAAAGGCATACACTTAAGCAAATTAATCTATAAAAATTGCCCTGTTTAGCCTACTGCTTTGACCCCACCCAGGATAAAGGCTTGGAAACAGATGAATGAAATGTGATCGCAGTTGCTCAATTTGTAATTTTTTGAAGAATAGCCACTGATACACGCAGTTTCACAATTATGGACGTAACAGTTTTGCATATACTGCACAATGAAATTGCATTTCATTCATCAATGATCTATGTCACTTAACATTATTTGTCTTACTTCATATTTGGGTTAGTATTTTTGCCTGACTCGTTTAATTTGTCAAGCTACCATGAGTTTGTAATCTAAAGATGTCTTATATGGGCAGACATACTTAAATCAGCATGGCAAATTAAATATGGTTTGAGTGTTTTTAATTTCAGAATTGAAATGTTTATGTGTATATACACCATATGGAAAAAAGTATTGGGACACACCTCATAATCACTGAATTCGGGTGACTCACTCAGACGCATTGCCGCTGGTGTATAAAATCAAGCGCCTAGCCATGCAGGTCAGGTTTACAAATATTTTACAAGAATGGGTCACTCTGAAAAGCTCGGTCAATTCAAGCGTGGTACTATCAAAGGATGTCACCTTTGCAATAAGTCGACTTGTGAAATTTCTTACCTGCAAGATATTCTGCGGTGCGAAAGCAAAAGTGAAAGCATTTGGGAACAACAGAAACTCAGCCATGAAGCGGCAGACGACATAATGTAACACTGCAGGGTTGAAGTGCCAAAGTGCATGGTGTGTAAAATTCGCCAACGGTCTCTTGATTCAATAACTGAGTTCCAAACTTGGCATTAACCCCAGCACAAAAACTGTGCGCACGGAGCATCACAGAATGAGCTTTCAAGTCCGACCAGCTGCATGTAAGCCTTACATGACCTAGCGCAATGGCAAGTGTTGGATGATGTGGCACAAAACACGCCACCTCTGGACTCTGGAGCAGTGGAAATGTGTTCTGTGGGTTTGGTGGATGCCAGGAGTACTACACCTGTCTGAATGTATTGTGCCAACTGTAAAGTTTTTAAAGGGTTATGCTAGGCCCCTTAGTTCCAGTGAAGAGAACTCTTAATGTTTCAGCATACCAAGACATTTTGGACAATTCTATGCTTCCAGCTTTGTGGGAACAGTTTGGGGAAGGCCCTTTGCTGTTCCAGCATGGCTGTGCCTCAGTGCAAAGAGTAAGATCCATAAGAACTGAAGAATAGAATCCTTAATTGTCATTATGCATACACATAACATAATCTTTGTTGGTAAGACTCAGCTTCAAAAAAATTTGTATGTGTCAGAGGAAACCTCTAACCACCAACAGCTTCGACCTTTTTTAGGAAAGAATGAGACAACAACCTTTTTACTTGCAAGGGTGTCTTCTCCTATGTTGCCACAGGAGAAGCACACACGCCTGTCTTTTTCTTTATTTTTTATAAGGGGTAAGAGAGGGCGGAGTACATATGGGATACGTGAAGGGGTTGCCAGGAGGCTAGGAATGTGCGGGGGGGTGGCATTGTCCATGTTCTTGCAGCCTTATCTTAGGCCTTCTGTGAAGACAGGAGGTGGT
>JABFEB020000060.1:10313460-10333748 GCA_019775895.2 Stomatorhinus ivindoensis
TGCAAATTGTTTTGGGCTAGGGGCCCCACGGGCCCCCTGCACCCCAAGGGCCCCTGGGCAGCGGCCCCGCTGGTCCGGTCCGTAATCCGTCCCTGCACTGAACACCTTCGGGACCAACTCCATATTGATGCCTAGAGATTTACAATGGGATGTCATAAAAAATCCTGGGGGGCGTGATGGCCAGATGTCCTAATACTTTTGTCTATATAGTGTACTTAGATCTCTTCATAGATGACTTTCATAGCAATTATATTGCCTTAATTTCTTCCTTTTCTTGACCAAATGGCTAATGAATATGCTGTTACAGGCCACCGATAAAGATTTAGGGGTCAACGGAGAGGTCAGTTACAGAGTAGTGCATCCTGCTGGCTTCTTCAGAATCAATAGCAATGGTAGCATCTTCACCTCAATTCCCTTGGACCGTGAGATCAGGAGTCAACACGACCTGATTGTGGAGGCCTTCGACAGTGCATCAGATCCTCGCCGGACAACCGCCACACTATCTGTTGAAATCCTGGACATAGATGACAACAGTCCTGTGTTCTCGCAAACATCTTACTTTGTAAATCTTCCAGAGAACAGTCCTGTGGGGACAGTCTTCCTGCAGCTCAGTGTACGCTTTCCAATTGTTCTTATATTCCAATATATTTCACCTTAATTTCAGAAAAACATTTCATAAAATTTAAAGACTTCATTATCTGTTGCATGGAAATTGCATCTAAAAGCATAATAATTAAGAAATTCCTTTAAAAATTGTTACATTTCAATGTAAAATTACAGTTTTAACAATCAACCCATAGATGGATGAGAGTTTAGTTATTCATCTGTTCACTTGTTATAAATGAATAGCTGTATCGTGTTGCTGTTTTATACATCCAGGCTGTAGATGCTGACCTTGATGCCAACATCACATACCATATTAAAACAGATGAGGCTAGACAGCTCTTTGACATTAATCCAGTGACAGGTCACCTGTCAGTCCAGCAAGTACTAGATTTTGAGAGGCTTTCTGTATCTGGAACTACATACACTTTTGTTGTGGAGGCTATGAACCACAAAGGGACGATGCCTCCTGGATTGTGTACTGTCACGGTCAAAATAACAGTAAGAACAACTTCTATCCTTATTTATTTACTTTATTGATAGCAATTAAATATTTTATTCGAAATGCAAAAATGTCTGTGCAGATCACATGATAGTCATGGGTTTGAGCTGGAAGAAGGTAAAGCTGCTTTTCAAGGTGGTGTTGCAGTGATGTTACTCCAGCTTGCATTGATGGCTTCTTCCTTAAAAAGACAGTAGCCACTTCCGATCACAAAAAAGAACTGGGTGAGAATTCGGCTTTTGGTGACAGACCTATGCTTTTCCATAAAGGTAGATTCTTTGCTAAGAAAATCAGACCCTTCCCTTCCACTTCGCAGGAGTTAGGGTTATAACAGATATCTGGTAAAACTGTCAGACTGAAGATGACTGCTGTGCTTGAAACGTATTTTACATATTTTAAGTCATCAATCCACATATTCTATATAATCTGCAACATTTTAAAGTCTGCCGATCGAGTAATTAAGACTGAAAATTGGCCAATTGAAATCAACTGCCAATCGATTGGACCATCCCATCCTCCCCAGTGCACTTTGGTACATTGGACAGAACATGCTGTGTTGCTGCACAGACTGTCATGTGATTGAATGAGCTGTATCCTGTCTTAACTGTTATTAATAATTATGATTAGTTAATGTATCATTTTTATTAAACTTTTTCCTAATGGCATCAGTAGCACTTCATCAGACAGTTATAAATATGTTTTGAAAAGCATATAGAAACTGTATAATCCAGTTTAGAATTCATATCTTACCATAATTGTGAATTGTGCATTTTAGGATTTGAATGATTACGCGCCTGTGTTCAGCCAGGATTTGTATCGTGTAATGGTGTCCCCAACAGCAGAAAAGGGAACATACGTCACCACAGTCTTTGCAGAAGATGAAGACCCTCCTGTGAGTTGAAATAAGACCTTTTATTTTCTACCAAAATGATTAATAAAACAATAATTATTAGTTAGGCTCTATAAATTAATATTTATATTAGGTTCATTACAATGGCTAAATATATCTTTCCATTCACATTTAAGTATGCTAATTATTATATTCAGGGCTGGATTCGGGCATAGGCAAGCTGCCTAGGGCCCAGTCAGTACAAGGGACCCAGAGGAGGTTATGAAAAATGACATACATATAGACAGGCGGTATAAGGTTTTGAAGGTTTGGGCATCCCTGGTCAAAATTTCTGTTTCCGTTAGAAGATGAACTGACCGCTAAAAATCATAAAATTAAATATGAAACATTCTTTTCAACATTTTAAACAAGATTAGTGTATTATTTTTGTTTCGTACAATTTTAGAGGAAAAATGAGAAGGATCGCAATATAAAAGTTTTGGCAACCCAAAGAAATTGAGCTGTCAGACAAGGTCTCAGACCTTAATTAGCTCATTAGGGCTGTGGATCGTCACAGTCATCATTAGGAATGGCCAGATGATGCAAGTTTCAACGCTTTATTAATACTCTGGCTCCTCAGATCTTGACCCAACAATCAGCCGCCATGGGCTTCCCTTACCAGCTGCTTAGCAATCTGAAAAGTAAAAGGATAGATGCCTACAAAGCAGACGAAGGCTGTAAGGAGATAGCAGAGTGTTTCCATGTAGCCGTTTGCTCACTTCATAATGTAATGAAGAAATGGCAGTTAACAGGAATGGTGGAGGTGAACTTGAGGCTGGGAAGTCCAAGAAAACCTTCTGAGGGAACTGCCTGTAAGATCGTGAGAAGGGCAAATCAAAACCTCTGTTTGACTGCAAAAGATTAAGCAGAGAGGGGGAGGGAGGACACTGTAACTGTGCTGTAACTGTGCAGCGACAAATGCGTTAATATGACGTTCATGAGCAGCTTTCCTGTCGCCACCATAAAATTCAGCGTCAGAAGTTTGCAAATGAACTTCTAAACTAGCCTGATGCATTTTGGAAACAAGTCCATTTTGGGCTTGTGTGGCAGCCAGGAGCACAGGACACATTTCACTGTAAAGGGGAATAATCAATTATATACCAGCAAATTCTGGAAACAAAAATCACAGTCAGTAAAAAAGCTGAAGATGAAAAGAAGATGGCTTCTGCAACAGGTTAATGATCCTCAACATACCTCAAAATCCACAATCCAACATGCAATTCAGTTGAATCAAATTTTTCAAAGTACTCCAGAATTAAATTATTGCTGAATCGATTTGGTTGGCACCAAAGCACAAAATATTAATTGAGGTATTAGAATTAAATTCACTGCTACAATTGAATATTGTAACAGAGGGGTTTTACTCTTATTTGTAAACAAGTAATTTTCAAAATGCCTGTTAATGTACCTTGCTAAAATGACTTAAAATATTTTGTGGAAAGTGTATTCATTCCATTAGGTGAAAACTAATCCACTAATTTTGCTTATTGCAAAATAACAATTCATATAAACTGTCTTGTAATATGTTGAAGCATCTTTTTTACTTTTTGCTCAGTCTTAAAGTATTAAATTATCAACAAATTATGTCTTAGTAAAATATTCCCAAATGATAAATGCAAATTGTATAAACCTGGTAAGTAAATATCAAATATCTGTTCAAACCTGATGGGTTAACTTCCCTTATCAGGGCACTGCAGCCAGCAGGGTCCGATATAGAGTAGACATGGAGCGTTCTGGCTACAGTGGTAGCCTCTTTGCTGTGGAGGAAGAGTCTGGAAGGGTAATCACAAAAGTCAACCTCAATGAGCGACCTAACGCTGTCTTTCAGGTAAATCTGATTGCTGTATTAAGAAATTCTACTTTATGTTTGTTCAGGTCTACAAATATGTATTTTTGTTTTAACAGATATTTGTCATCGCTTATGATGATGGGGACCCAGTGAAGCAGAACACTTCCATTGTTGAAATAACCGTTCTTCAACCTTCAATAATCCCAGTTTTCACACAGGAGGAATACGAGTAAGAATGTAAACTTATTTGTTTTCTTAATCAATGTATGTTTAGTGTGATTAAAACTACAATGCAATTTGCTGTTTGCTAATGCATTTCAGTAAGAATTCATAAAATTGGTCATACTTATTCTAATAATAAGACAAGGTTGAGGAGGAAAACAGCAAAAAAAATACTATTCTGTTTATACAAAAGATATATCTAAAAATCTGCCTTATTTGTTGTTTTTTTTTTTTTTACATACAATAACAAATTTATTCTGACCAGTCACATGATTCAAGGAGCAAAACGTGAAGTCTAGGCTTTATAAAGCAAGTTAAAAATGAACCCACTCAATAAAGGCATAAAACCTGCAAAAGCATGGGGAGTCATTAAGAGTTCTGGGTTAGATTCCCACCCCTGATTGTGTGTCTCTCTATGGTTTTTGCATTCTCTCCTGTTGTTATGAACTTTATTCATATTTACTGATATGGTAATCTGAAATTAATTTAAATGCCTTTTATTTTATTATTGCTGTTTCAAGATTTCCCCCCGTGAGTGAGAGCTCACCTATAGGAAAAGTGGTTGGGGTCATTTTGGCTGCTGCTATTAACCAGACGATAATCTACTCTATTATAGGGGGTAATGAAGCAGGTACGTTCTGTTAGCCTGTTACTTGAATATAGTGTAGTTCAGTAACTCCAGGATGATAGAGTACCTGTAAACTAATGTTTCATTTCATTTTGAAGTTTATAGATTGCAAAAATAAGCATTTGGTGCATATTATGTATTAGAACAATAGTTATCTGTGATGCAAACATACATACATACATACACACATACATACATACACAGAATTGTGTTGAAGATGTAAATGAATAAGTGAATAAGTGACACTAGTTTGCATGTTTGCTCTGCTGGGCAGCCTAGAGTTACATAACAGAATCCGTAATTTGGATTGGAATTAATTTATTATTTAAATATTTTCATAGAAACAAAAAAGCAGAAAACAAATCATCAGTTTTCATAGGTCCATAAGCACCAATATTTTGCAAGTATTTAATAAAACGTGTAACAAAATGTCAAGAATGATAAGAGAAAGGCTGGGTGGTTCGATGATTAGAAGCACGGGATGAGGGAGTTTTACTTTGCTATTACACATTTCTATTTAAATTTGACTAAATATAAATCTAGGCTATTTTTCTCTGCTTGTAAGCGTAACATCAGTTTTTGGTTTTTTTTTAGGTGTATTTAAGTTAAATAACAAAACAGGTGTCATCTTCACAGCCAGACTATTAGATTATGAGGCCATCGACAGTTACGTCCTTCACGTGCAGGCAGACTCCTTGGCTATGATAATGTCAAATCTCCATGCCCCTTCTAAAAGTAAGCTGTCACGACATTGTTGCATATCATGAAAACTTTGAATTGCCAGAAATTTATACTAGCAGCATAAACAAATAACACAAAGTCAGATTACAATTTATTAGCATATTCTTACTGTCACGTTCACGTAAGCAAGCGTGCCTGGATGCGTGCAGCGTGAAGCAGGGAAGACGTCAAGGCAGGAATTTTCAGTGAAACGGGGTTTAATGCAGGAACAGACGGGGTAAACGCTACAGGACATCACAATGACAGATCTAACACTTAGTGCAAGGACACAGACTAAATACTGAAAGCTGACGAAACGAAACCAAAAACAGGTGATCACGATTGACAACAGCTGGAATCCATCAGGAGAGAGACACGAGGTATCAGGGGGGCGTGGCACATGAGGCTTTGACGGGTAGGGTATGACACTTACACACATCTTGTATGTGTTTTATGTAGGTTCATGCAAAAAACATTTAAGCCTTCGTATATTTTCAACAGGTAATAAAGCGAAGGTGTTTATATATATCCTGGATGAAAATGACCACTCTCCTGTTTTTACAAAAGAGCTTTACATAGGCGGAGTAACTGAGGACACAAAGACATTTACAACTGTACTACAAATCAAAGTAAGAAAATTATTTAATTGTCTTGCCTTTTTGTCATACTTGTAGTAAAACTGTTAATGATCTTGGGTACACCTTGCATTAGATGCCACACACACACAAAGCAGCATTAGGATTCAATTTCCCATGAGGTCTGTACAACCTTCTGTCCAACCGATATATAAATACTGTATTACCCTAGTTTTCATTTCTAGGATATTTCTGCGTGCTATGGTGTCTTTAATCACATCATTCTAATCAGAGACAAATAAATCATCCCGTATCTGTGATATAGAAGTGCAGCCTTTCTGCTACTTGTGTCAGTTGATTACTAAAATGTATGCAGTTCTAAGTCTAATCCGCTTGTGTCATTTAAAGATATTTTTGCTTCATTTGTTTTTCTTACAGGCCACAGACAAGGACAGTGGGAATTACAGCGCAAATGAATACAGATTAATTATGCCACCACCTAAAGATGGCCAAGATGCCTTTGTGATTGAGCAATACACAGGAATCATTAAAACGGCGATAACGTATAAAAACATGCGCGGCTCTTACTTTAGATTTAAAGTCATTGCAACAGACGACTATGGGAAAGGTTTGAGTGCGAGCTCACAAATTTTGGTGTGTACAACCGATATAATTGATCTTATAGAATTCATTATAATGAGTAGTAAACAGGCTGTACAACCAGTGGAGATATAACAGTCCCTCTCATATAGGTGGTGTGTGCAGAGATAGCGGTTGTATTTGAACCATTTGCATATTGGTAGCTTGTTAGTATTACGTCCTGTTACTGAACTTACCACAATGTATCAACCAGAAATAAGGAGCTCCAAGATGGATTCCTGGTTTGACCATTTTGTCTGCTCATTTATTTGTGGATGGTAACTAAACAAAAAATCAGATTGGACTGTAATCACCATTGGAATGAAATGGCCAGTTGAGCTGAGCAACATGCACAACAACTGTTTTACTGTTAAATTTGAAGAATCATAGCACCACAAGAGCAATGCTCCTTGTCTCCTTCCATTTAAAATATGCAGCTAACTTGCAACAACTGAGTGACACAGTTACACATAAACGGTGGGGCTTGTCACTCTAACTCAGACCACCATTAGTTTCACCAAGAAATGGTGTAGTATTTTGTACAACTAAAACCATGTAAAAACTTCATAAATAAAAGCTGCCCGTTAAATTCTTTTCATATCTCCACACTATTGTATAGCCTTTCAGCATTTGTTCCTGCATTACGCTTACAACATATAACTTTAAACTAATACATTGCTTTTTGTACCATTCTTTCTTTTTTCTAGATATCAGTAGTTAATCAACTGGATATGCAAGTGGTAGTATCCAATGTGCCACCAACTGTAGTGGAAGAGAATATAGAACAACTCACAGGGTAAGAATAAAGATATTACTATGGAAGCCTTTTTCTGCAAGATACTAAGTTATGATTATGAGAAACTTTCTTCTTATTACAAGATAGTAAATATAATTATGAAAAACTTTCTCATTATTATGAGATAGTGGGTCATAATTATGAGAAACTTTCTTGTTATTGCAAGATAGTAAGCGATAATTATGAGAAACTTTCTTGTTATTATGGCTCTGTATCTCTTAATAACAACCATAACTCTGGGACAAGATTAGCTACCAAATCTAGTTGGATCAGGGGGATTATATATTATAGGGTTAATACAGATATTAATTTAGCTTATAAGCAATATTTGTTATGGCTATCTGTTTAAAAAATAAACAATACTCTGGTAGTACTCATTGTTGAAATGGAATCACTGAAAACTGAAGATCCCACTAGAAGAACAGATTTTATTCCATTAGTTTCACTAAAGATAAACAATACAACAGCATCTTAAAGCAATTCTGCATTGTATTTCTACATTACAGGATCTTAGAGAGCTATATTCAAGACCAGTATCCAGGGGCAAAAATAATTGTGGAATCCATTGGGCCGCGACGATTTGGAGATGGATTTGACCAAGAAGAATACACAAAATCTGACCTGATGGTGTATGCCATTGATCCTTTAACAAACAGAGCGATTCCTCGACAGGAGCTTTTTAAGTGAGCTATCAGATTTTCCTGCTGTCTTGCTCTACTTGAATCTGCCCAGAATAGTAAGAAATTTGTTATGTTTCATCAACTGTAGAAAGATTCATCCACCTTTACATTGCTTATCCAGGAGAGTGTCGCAGTATCCACGCAATCGTTGATTGCTAAAATGATTCTATTGATGTATGTCATGAAGAATTAACTGTTCAAATTTGACATAGCGGTGTGTCAGAACATCATGTTGTTGTTGTTCTAAAATATTTCTGCGAAAAAGTGATGAATGAGCTGTGGTTAATCCAAAAAATTAAGCGAACCATTTTGCGTCTGATACAATGCATCTCATTTATCATTTGGGTGATACAAGGTAAGTCCAGTGACGTTCTAGATTGAAAATGCTTAACTTAGTGAAGGAAAACACATTATAGAAAAAGTTCCTTAAATGCCTAAAACTACATGTTTTCAATAAGTTTCAAAATATATATATATTTTTTTTACATATTTGCTATTCAATGATCTCTCCCATTACATTCACAAGAGCTACATTATATGTAAAAAGTATTGGGACACCTGGCCATTACACCTATAGGAACCTCTAAATCAATGGAGTTGTTCCCCCTTTGCAGCTGTAACAGCTGCCACTCTTCTAGGAAGACTTTCCACAAGATTTTGGAGTGTGTCTGTGTGAATTTTGCCCGTTCATCCAGAAGAGCGTTTGTGAGGTCAGGCTGATGGTGCACATGAAGGCCGGGCCTGCAGTGTCCATTCTAGTTCATCCCAAAGGTGTTCAATGGGGTTGAGGTCAGGGCTCTGTGAAGGCCACACTAGTTCTTCCATGCCAAACTCACTCGGCCATGTCTTTATGGACCTTGTTTTGTGCACCGAGGCACAGCCATGCTAGAACAGCAAAGGTTCTTCCCCAAACTGTTCCCACAAAGCTGGAAGCATAGAATTGTCCAAAATGTCGTTGTATGCTGAAGCTTTAAGAATTCCCTTCACTTCAACTAAGGGGACTTGCCCAACCCCTGAAAACAAGCCCATACCATTATCCCTCCTCCACCAAACTTTACAGTTGGCACAATCCAGCCAGATGGGTAACATTCTCCTGGCATCCGCCAAACCCAGACTCACCCATCAGACTGCTAGAAGGAGAAGCATGATATGTCATTCCATTCGTGACCTTTGCTTCAGAGGCGCTTCCATTTGACGCTTGGCATTGCGCTTGGTGATGTGAGGCATCATGCAGCTGCTCAGCCATGGAAGCTCACTCCATGAAGCTCTCCGCTCACAGTTTTTGTGCTGGGGTTAATGCCAGAGGAAGTTTGGAACTCTGGAGTTATTGAGTCAAAAGAGTGTTTGTGACTTTTACACTCTGCACCCCAGCACTCAGTGAACCCGCTCTGTTACTTTCCACTTTGTGGCTGAGTTTCTGTTGTTCCTAAATGCTTCCACTTTGCAGTAATATTACTTTCAGTTGACCATGGAATATCTAGCAGGGAAGAAATTTCACAAACTGACCCCTATGACAGTACCACACAATTTGCCAAGCTCTTCAGAACAACCCGTTCTTTCATAAATGTTAGTAAACCTGACTGCACGGCTAGGTGCTTGATTTTATACACCAGTGGCAATGGGTCTGAATGAACCACCATTCAATGATTAAGAGGTGTGTCCCAATACTTTTGACCATATAGCGTACGTTAATGTATCCAATGTGTACAGTGGTCATGTGTGAACCTCTGTCACAGGCTTCTCGATGGAAAGCTTCTGGATATTAACAAGGACTCTGAACCTTACCTGGGCGAAGATGGCCGCATAATTGAAATACGCAGTCCTGATATTCTGGCTAGTGTAAAGAAGGCAGCACAGGCAGTTGGCTACACAGAGGGGGCACTGATGGCTCTGGCAATCGTCATCTTCCTCTGCTGCATTCCTGCAATTCTCATAGTCACGGTCACCTACAATCAGTAAGTACTTCACAGTACCTTGTACTGGCAGACATGGGCGGAAATCCTTATTTTTAATAGAGGGACTGGAGTGTGTAATCCATTTAGAGTGGGATCACACAACTCATAGAGCTGAAACTCTGATAGATCAACATGGAATTCAGGAAGAATAACAAAGATTCCAACATGGCCGTATTCTAAGATATCAGTCATCAAAATATCTGCGCTGAATCTCTAAGACCAGTGGCTTTACAATACGCAATGTAAGAGGGAGTAAATTAATAACTGCATAATTTGAAAGGAAATGCATGGATAATGTAATTTTACCAATACCAGAATGAAGAGAAAAGGACGGAGAAACAATGTTTTTTAGCTTAGCAGCTCCCTGTTCACTGTAACATTTTATTTAAAATACAAACTGAATCTTACATTTCAGTTTCAATTCTGCTAACTGTATTTTCTGTGTTCTTTTTTGTACCCTGATCAGATTCAAAGAGTAAGTAAACTTTTATCCTTATTTATGATTTTCCTTTGAGAAACCTTTCTTTCCACCTTTCTAGCATTATATGACACTTGAACAGGAAATTAAAAACAGTAGTTGCTGTCATAGACAGTAGCAGTGGAAAGCAGTAAATCATGTAAAATAGCAAAGGTGATTCCTCTAAGTTCTCAGTTATTGTAGAAAAACGCCTGATTGTAGATATTTGTCTTTCATTCCTCAAAGGCGACAAGCAGAGTGTGCAAAAACAGCTCGGATTCAGATGGCGCTGCCAGCAGGCAAGTCGGTCAGTGGCCCCCCCAGCAATGTTCATGAGCAACTGGGAGGCCCTAAGTAAGTATCACTTACAATTTAGTCATTTTTCTGACGGAGTACATATATCGCCAGTAGTCCATTGAGAAAGGTCCTCAACCGCAACTGCTCCAGAAGCACTCGTGTCTAGTAAATAAATGCAAATGTAGTCTTCTGTAGATTCCAATGCTCAGGTCCTGTCACTAATTCACACGGTACGTTAAAATACATTTTATATTTAACATTAAATTAATATGAAGATGATCCACCAGGCAGCCTAGAGCAAACGCGAGAGAACATTCTGCAAAGGATAGCACTCCATTGCAGGGTACACACCAACATGTTCAAGACACAGCAGATCTTAGATATGGTTGCTCACTTAACCATATTTCTTTGGACTGATGGAGGAACACAGTGTGCTCAGAGGAACCCTGTTAAGTATGGGGAGAAAATGCAAACTTTGACATTCTCTTATAACATATAAACTGGTTTTAAAATTCCATTTTGCATCTGGGTTCACCTACAGCAAAATGACTATAAAATTCTATGCTCATTCACCAACATTCAAATGTATAGGGGGCATGAGAATGTGACAGTAAAGTATCAAACTATCCAGTCAAGCAATTTTTCATGAATGAAATCATTTACCTCACATTATTGTTTGACAGATATACATAAAAAGGTAAACAGATCTGTTGGTGTGTTTTTCTTCTTGCAACCACCATATAAAATCAGTTGTGAGGTCTAGGGCACCTTCAGATGGAGCATGTGGAATAGCCAGATGAAATAATGCAGGGATGAAGACAAAGAAAGTGTCCTTGAGCAAGACACTGAACCCCCAATTGCTCCCGGTATGCAGGTTGGCACCTTGCATGGCAGCCTCCGCTACCGGTGTGTGAATGGGTGTATGAGAGGCATTATTGTAAAGCGCTTTGGAATAAAGCGCTATATAAATGCAGTCCATTTACCATTTACCAAGAAAGGATTGGGATCAAGAAGAAAGGAATCCGGTACCAGGAAACACCAAAGTGATCAAAGTGAGAAAACCAATGGAGTAGATGAAACAAGCAACATAGCTCTGAAACCAAACTATTTATCTGTACTCCGTGAACCATTGTAATAGTCTTAGGTAACTCATGGTACTGCATTCAATTAATGGAAAAGCAGTGTTCTTACGACACTGGCTCACCTGACTCCCTGCAGGGATCTAGTGCTCTGAGATGAAATGATAACGAGAGACTGCTTTATCGGGCTTTTAGAGTATAGGCATTACTGCATGCGGCTTCAGGATATTTTGCCAGAATTCATATCCTAAGGCGTTTGAGAGAGAGGAGTGATGCCCAGACCTCACTCAGCGTGATGCATGCTAGGTTCATAACTTGAAGGTTGGTTATTCTAACTTCACACAGGACTTGCCCTTTGATAATTAAAAAATTGACCTTCCTGCCTACATCATTCAAAATGATCTCTTACGCTCAATTTTATGTTTGACTTCATGCCAGCCACAAAATTTAAAGGTGCCAAAATGGTACTAGACAATTTACTCACATGATAACATGTGATAACTTTTCAATCAGCTAGTACCAGTGTATATGAGAGACAAAGTATTTTGCATTATATTTTTATCAGCAAAATCTGTGATAGTGACAACATTTAAAAGTCGAAAAAATTAGGAGCTTGTCATGTAGCAGCCGAAGGGAAGGAGTGAAGGTAAGCATGTTGAAGGAGCAATGGGGTTTTACTTAAGCAAAGCAGAAACAAACTCAAAATAAGCAGAAGCTCACAGGGCTCAAAATAGGGCCAGACAAAGGAGGAGAGAACAAGCAACACCAGGGAACAACTTCAATAACAGGACTGGGGCACACAGAACTGGGAAACATTTAAATACTATACTAACAAAAGGGCAAATAGGAGGCAGCTATGAGTAATCAAAAGGAGGGCAAGAACAAGAGGTGAGACTAGCAAGCTTTGGGCGTGGCTTGTTGTGGCCACGCCTGGGAGGAGTGTGGCAGACGTGACTGTCAGGACGTTACAGAACTCACTCTTTGTTAAACTCTTATATTCTTACACCACCATACCTCCTTCATATATAAAAAATAGGGTTTTTAGAGGGGGGGGGACCATGCCTTTTCAAGCAGTGTATAGAGATGTGCTCAAAATATGAGATGGGCAATTTATTGGTTCCAGAAGAGGAAACCTTGTGTAAATCTTTAAATCCTGTAAATGTAAAGGGTTAATTCAGATTGAACTCTAGAAAAGGCTGGCCATGCAACCACCTGTAACTACCCCCCTTTTAGCAGAAAATCTATAAGTTAATCACATATCAAGGTCCATTTTGTGGTGCCTTGAACACACCCCTTGTTACTTCCAAAGTCGTGTTCTTGCCAATCAGACATATTACATATTTCTTTTTCAGAGCATTTTGTTTTGATGGTAAATATATTAGTTATATTCTCAGTGGGGAAGGTACAGAGCTGTATTTTTTATTCTACTTTTGAACTTTTGCTAGGTTTGATGAATGTATGGAATGTTAAAGCATTTAAATCTTACAGCCTGTTGTTAATTGTTATAATTTTAAAACCGTAACATACTTGTGGTGTGTCATAGCGAGGCACTGTTACCTCGTACCTCCAAGATTAGTGGTTCTAATCTGCTTCTTCACTCTGTGTGTGTGTTTGCATGTTCTCCCCATGTATTTCATGGGTATACCAGTTACCACTCAGAGTCTACAAACATGCAGTTAAGTTAATTACTCTATGCTGCCTGGGAGAGATTCCAGCCCTTTAAAGTCCCAAACCTTTAGAATAATTGAACGACAGTTTTATTTCAGATAAAATTATTATTACAATAATTGCTATAAAACGCTTTATATTAGTTCACCTTGTTGTAGCTATACATTACTCATGGTATTTCCTATTAATTTGCAGGCAACATCCAGGGGTAAGTTTTATTCTATAATAATACATATAAAACATTTGTATCTGATTTATTTTCTAAGACTGTGTTCAATTCATTTATATCATCATACATATGAAAGGAAAAAAAATGGAGGAAAATATTAAATATTAAAATTTCTGAGACTGTCATTTTTAATTTTCGATTTTTGAGACTTTTTTGAGAAATCCAAAATAATCACACATGTAATTGAATAAAAGTACTGAGGAATCACGTTTTACCTGCTATTACAGTTGATACAAAAAGGGGTGCCCAGGGGCCCACAGGATTACTACTCTTATGATCAGGGGTAAGTTCTGTACACCATGGTATTGTGCATCATCTCCTCATGTGACACTTACTACTTAAATGTTTTATAAATTATATTCAGGAATGTATACACTGAAAGGCAAGAAATAAATGAAACCACATTTCTCACGTCATCAGATTTGATCCATAGATAATCATATGTGCTGAGTATTAATCAATAGCTGTCACTGTATAACATCTTTTAAAATATTTTTAAATTTTACCAATTCAAATATAAATGTGTAAGGTATATTGCTTTTTATGAAATGTATGTATTTCTGCTCACATCATCTGACAACTATGCATTTTTTTCAGATACCGCCATCCCCAGTATGGTAGCCGGAGAAAATTGATACCACCATCTGAAATGTATGATGGATATGGGGAAGAGATCTTGGATGATAGTGGTTACTATCTCAGCCCACATGGGCATGAACAAGGGGTAAGTTTCTCCTGAAATACCATATAAAACAAATTACAAATTAGTTTGCAATTTATGATGATTACACTGTTTAATGAAAACAATTATCTGGGATGATGTAACTGTTACAGATCCGAGGCAGGGGACGAGGCAGGGGGAAAATAGAAAGTCTGCCTACAATACCTGGATTTAGTGACCAGCCCCCAGATGAAGTGATTGAAGAGACAATGCCATCAGATTTGGTTGCAACACCTGGCAGCTTCAAAGGTGCCAAAAGCTTAAAGTCAGTGGCAAAACTGAGTAAACTGTTAAGGGCGAGAAAAATCACTGAGCAAAAAGGTGATGCACCTGTCACAGGTTACTCCCCATGGAAAAAAGCCAAAATATTCCCATGGATCTTCTCCAAGAGTAAGAAAGATAGTCGCTATTCTAAGCTAACATCTGCTAGCCGTGCTGAAAGCCAAGAAAGTGTGGGATATTCTCCAGCACATAAAAAACTAAACAGAGTCCTCAAACGCATCAACATCGCAAAGAAGCTTCGAGAGCGAAAGGAGTCACAGAGCAGTGTGAGAAGCTCTGCTGAAAGTGAAAGGGAGGCGTCAGTATCTCAAGCTGCCACGGATTCTGAAATAGAAGACAAAAAGACAAAGGTTTCAATCAGTGTTACTGATGAAAGTGAACAGGAAGCCGGTGCTGCAGAAAGAGGCCGAAAAAGGCCTCCTGATGTTGAGCATTCTGAAACAAGTAGTACTGCAGAAGACAAAGATTACCTTAAAGTTGACCTAGACAGAGATGATGACAATGAAAGTACTGTAGATTCAGAAGAGGAACAGGAAGAAAAACCTGAAGATTCTGATGAAGTAAGCAAGGACAAATCCGAAAGAACTGACTCTCTGTCTGAAGGAGAATCTGAATCTGAAAAAGAGTCAGGAACAGGAAAAGACTCTGAAAAAGAAACTGAATCAGAGTCTGAAACAGAGAAAGGAACAAGTTCAGAGAAAGAAGAATCTGAATCAGAGAAAGGATCAAGTTCAGAGAAAGAAGAATCTGAATCAGAGAAAGGATCAAGTTCAGAGAAAGAAGAATCTGAATCAGAGGAAGGATCAAGTTCAGAGAAAGAATCCACAGAAGCTGACATGGAAGAAAGAAGCAGGACATCAGAAGTATCCAGAGAAATATCATCACTATCACAGAAGGGTTCAGCATGCTCTTCAGGGAGCACTTCAGAGATATCTGTGGGGGGCAGCAATGCCAGTACAGTAACTTCACAGTCAAGTTCTCAGAGGTCTTCTGCTCAGTCTTCAATCAGTTCTTCCCTCAAGCAGACCAGAAAAACTTCAGAAATATCTAGTGAAGGAAGCAGTGGAAGTGTGTCTGAAAGCGCAATGACAATATCATCAACAGTAAGAAGTGGGAGCTACAGATCCATGAAATCAACAGCTGAATCAGAGGCAACTGTGGAGGCAAGTGAAAAAGGTGAACCATCTAGTGAAGAAGAAGACGATGCTGACAGAGAGGGAAAAGAATCTGATGAGGAGCTGAGTGATTTGACAATGTCCAGGAGATCTAGCATGTCAGCTGAGCAAAATGGAGACAGTCGCAGCATATACAGTGGACAGTATAGTACAGAACCAAGTCTGGTGGAGACTTTAACTGAAAGCCATGGATTGTCTACCATCAGTGAATTGGATGAGGATGAAATCTCGGGGGAGGGAGAATCTACTTCCTTCTAAACTGAAACAGAAGTCATTAAATTTTATAGTAGTTTTTTTAATATATAACTCTAGATTTTTTGTGTCCGAACTAATCCTTTGTAGATGTATTATGATTATTTCCCTCATATTATTGTGATATTGTGTTTTGAACTGTAGAAATGGAAAACAGTGCATGCCGATACATTAAAAATTGACTACTGCCCCGTATGACTTTTTTCACTTTCTAAAAATGAATACAAAGCATTTGTGTGTCCAATAGAATTTGTATGTTCATTTGTAGAATTATTAAGTATAGGGCTGTGGAGTAAAGTATTACAGTAAGTAGAATTAAACATGATATTCGCTGCCATTATAAATTATTCATATTTTAGCAATTCAGTGATGGCCTCACAGGTCATAAATAGATTTTTTTTCTAATATTGTAGTTATAACTTTTGAGCCATATATTAAACTCCAAGAACCGTGTCAGATGAATATTCAGCATACTCTGGACATGCCAGAAGCAAGTCAATTGAAATAGTTCTGCATGCATTTATTGTAGCTATTTAACAAAAATATGAACATGTAAAACTTATAGTTCTTTGGATCAACTTAAGATATGTTTAAACATAAACTGTGCCCGCTAAAAAAAATTATGTTAAACAAAATCAAAAGTTTAAGGAGTTGAAGTGCAGATAAAAAGAAACTGTTGAAAAAACAAAGAAATGAAGTAATGACCAAAAATTACTGTTTGACCAGTATTCAGTGTTTCAAGATATGGTCAGTAACAATCGGCTTCCTATTAACATAAAAATCCATCACAAACAGCAAACAATATATGATATGAACTAACATACTATATCACTCACATAATGTAACAAAATATCAGAAGGCTCGCATAAATGGATGGGTAGAGAGCATAGGAGTGGAGGGAGTAGATGAAGGTCAAAACATATTAGCCTCATGCTTGCCTAGATTCTTCACGCTTTCATCAATATATCATTTTCAGACTCAACAACCTGCGCTGTTTTAAAGTCAACCAAATCCATAATGACCTTTGGGGTGAAAGCATAGCACATACATCAATCTCAACAGGTAAAGTTATGAGTAAAGCATCCCACAGCCAGGGGCCACGCAGGTGGAAATGAAGGCCCATCCATTCAGGGTTAAAACGATGGCGGTTGCCTGACAGGCACATGTGAGCGTGGTTAGATCAATCAGAGGAAATATGCTTTTAAGAGGCAAGCAGATTTTCTTTCTCTTTGTTCATTAGGTCTTTGCAATGCAACAGGTTATTTAAAAAATGATTAATAATGCTGAGTCTGTAGTATAACTTTGTCACCAAGTGAATTGTTTCTTTTGTCATTTATCATCTTCAAAAAGTATATTTTCCTTTTTGTACTTGCATTTTGTACTTGTGCATTTTCACAATATGCAGTTAATTTAGTGTTTTCTGTTCTCGTTCAATTTCACCACAGTATCAACAGTTAAAGCAGGCGCAACAGCTCATATTTCCAAAGCATAGCTATAGTTTGAGGCTTCCTTTTCACTTTCTCAGGTGCAAATAAAGTTATTCTGGATCACAATCTGGAGTTAATTAAAATTATTAGCCATGTAACAAACTGCTGAAGGTGAAACAGGTCTATTTCCTAAAATGCTAGTGAAAACAAAACCAGTGTAGGCCTCTTTGCCACAATCTTATTTTTTTTTTTATCAAGACAGACAACAATTCTGAAAAATAAACAGTTGTGAGCTGAGATTGCAATGTCAAAAATTCTACATAAATTAACAAACAGCCGTTAAGTGGTCAATAAATTTAATGTATAGTCCTAAATGTGAGTTGAAATATGTTGGACATCAAAACTGTAATAATTCCATAGTCCATCTGTTACCGTTACTGTCAGTGAGATTTAAATGCCCGGTTAGAAGTATATTCCCGTTAGTGAGGCCAATAAAAAGATGTTCTGGCAAGAAGTAAGTGTTTGTACTTTGAGGTCAATATGTTATTAGCAATAGGTGGTTTTCAAAGAAATATCTTTGCAGCTTAATCTAATCAAAAACAGTACATACACCACTGTCTTTTATCCATCATATACTGTATGGAGGAAACCGTATGTCTGTGAATCAGTAACTATGAAGGATGCTGCACCATCCAGTAAAAAAGAAGCTTAACTTTTAATCACAAGTAAGAATTATAATAGTCTAAAATAGATTTTTAAGATTACTGTTGTATTCTTTTACCAGACTGAACTTATTGACAGTAATATTAATCAAAAATCTATAAACACAAACACAAAGAGGGCTCTGACAGTGTGGACACCATCAATTTAAAGAAACACAGAACTTAGCCAGAATGTGTTGACACTGGTAATAAAAGGAATACTGCCTGGAAGACACCAGGTATTCATCAATACAGTCAATGCAAAAAGGCAAGTAAAAATCATCACCGGTAAGCTGAGACATGGGACCCAAAACATTCAGCTACATTCACATTTTAAAATCATTCTTTAAGACAGTACAAGACAGCGTCATTAGTTGTGTAATAAATCCACCGGGCAGATCTTCATTAGTGATGGAAGCAGTGTATTTATATCCAGAACAGTGCCCCTGTTTAGCAAAAATGACCAAATTCCCTCTTTTGATTATTAACAATCTGAAAAATTTGCACAGGGAGTGATTGGCTGCCTGTCAGACAGGGGGCCACAATTTTGGTCCCTTCAATGTTCACTTTCATCAATTCACTCCAGCCTGGTGAAGTGCACCTGGAAGTCATTCTCAGCAGTCTGGAATGGGTGGGCTATGCACTGGAATTCCTGACCTCTCTGCAGTGCCAATGCAGTGATGGACAGGAGATGTTGGGAGATCATGCCCTAACCAGCCATAATTTCTTAGTTCCACCTAGGGATATTTATATGGTCTGCTGCAGAACATCAACCATGCATTCACATTCTGGCACTGGTTCACGTGTGAGGTTCCACATCAGTTGCAGGATGACCTCCTACCTGGATCCTGCACCAATCAGGGGGGAACAAAGACAAGTGGGAAGCCCCAGTGAGGACAATTTTGATTTTCAATGTTAAAAAATATCACAAAGAACTTAATTTCTATCATGTTTCTCAGACCACCCAGATCCTCCAGCATGGAACTGTCAACATCCCTGTCATCTGAGTACTAATGGACATTATGGCCCTTTAATACATGCATCTGATCCACATTACTTGTAATTACCTTTTGAGTAATTAAGTATTAATTTTAGTTTATGGCTTCTCTTCGTTTTTTATATCTCTTGCTTAGATTCTCATTTTTGACTGTGGATTGTGGATTTTGACCCATAACTTAAATGACAATTTCTTTATTGCAACTAAACCCTGTATCTGGATCCTATTCTACAAGTTTCTCAACATCATAACAAGACAATATAATAGCAAATTATTATTTTAAAAATTCTACCTCACGCACAATTTAAAGCCCGCAATCCAACCAAACTACGTCTCTGGACGAGGGTAAATACGTGGGAAAACGGGGAGAACATGGGAACTCCAGATACACCGAGCGGAAATCGAATCCACACATCCGCCCTCCCTACTTGCCCACATTCCACACTTTCGTTGCATATTAGCCCAATTTGATAGCCAGGGTAAATACCAGTCGTTTTTCTCCAGGCAGATCAGATAGGGGGCATCCCTCGACCAAGTTTAAACGGTGTGTTTGAAGCTTCGTTTGTCAAGTGACTATAATGCTAAATATGTCGATATTCACTCCATTCATGACAGAAATTAGTAGGATACTCGTACTGCCAACGATAACTTTTTTGTTTGTGTAAGCTCTTATAACACTACCTTATGGCAGGCAATGTATTACTGAGACCACTCTACACTTTCGAAATTATTCTGCCACTTAAGACATAAGGCGTAAAGCTGTACACATATTCTCATTTTCTTGACCATTAGATTATAATTGTCCAATATCCAAATTAATAATAAAACACACACAGATTACGTAGGGATTTGAAACAGCATTGATACTTCCCCGAGTACTGGAACATTGTGCTTCCTTTAACACAAAAATGAGTTCCCTGTGTTATGTCTGTGTTATGTCTGTGTTCTTCCGCATTCAATAAATTAATATGAAGAACATGAATTAAGGCAGATAAAATGCAAACT
>JABFEB020000060.1:10333848-10348610 GCA_019775895.2 Stomatorhinus ivindoensis
CTGTGTTATGTCTGTGTTCTTCCGCATTCAATAAATTAATATGAAGAACATGAATTAAGGCAGATAAAATGCAAACTTGTATTAACACGTCTTGTTCAATATTATTTTCTATTCAAATGACAAAAACACTTCAGATTTTCTATTTAAAATAGAATCTGGAAAGGGACTAAGTTTGCGGCAGGATATAATGGTTGACATACGTATCTCATCGCCCTCTGTTGGAAGCCATGATGGAAGTTTGAGAGTTGGATAAAAAGGCAGCATAATACATGCAAAAAGATTTGTCAAAAAATATTTATATAATTTCATAATGCTTTCGAATATTTTAAAATGGTAAATATGTTGGCTGTCAAAATTGTAGGTTTTTGTTGACATTCCGAAGACAAGGATTGCTCGATTTGTATTTCAATTGCTCTACTTAGCTAGCTAGCTAGCTGGCTAGCTATCTAGCTATAGAATGTCAGGGTTGCTAGTTAGCTAGCTAGCTAGCCTTTGCATATCTGTCTAGAAATACGTGTGTATAAACGCGTATGATTAAAAGAGTGGAATTATTAAGATTATAAACGGCGTAAAACTTCTGATTTTTTTTGACCAAATAAATTGAGGTGGTAGGACTACAGATTGGAGCCGGTTTGAAAACCTAAAGGGTCGGAAGGTGAATGACTGTGTGCTGTTTTCATTTGTGGGATTGCAAGACAAATTCCAGGACCGGGCAATACGGGCCTGTGGACGAACGGTACGAGGCCCTCTTTTATTCAGCCGAAGCCATTCTAATCCATCCTGCAACGTCAACTGTTTACACAGAGAAACTGGGAGAAAAGCGACGAGGATAGTGGCATTTTTTTTAAATAAGGCAACGCTACCTTGTTTTAGGTTTAGAAATTTTGTACTCCTGTGAAGGAAATGGCCGCAATAATTAAGGAATTTGTCAGCCGAAACAAAAGGAGATACCAGGAAGATGGATTCGACTTGGACTTGACCTGTATCCTCTTCTCATAATTTATATATAAGTTCAAACAGAGTTGAATAGGACGTTGTTGTAAGGTGGGGGGTTGGTTCTCATTATGTTATGGATACAAATATAAAGATTGGTAAGTATTCTTTCTCTTTGCCAACTATCGATAATCCACTGTGCACACTATTTAAGTAATATAGTTCATATACCAGAAACTTAGCAAGTAAGCATCTAACAATCTTGTAGCTGCTCAGATGCATGCTAGAGTATTAAGTATTTATGATATTGTTTGTTTAATATTATTGATTATTACATTTAATTTTTGTGGCAATATAGGTACCCCGCAAATCAGGTCCTAGGTAACCAGCGTAATAGTCTTGGCCTACTTAGAAAAAAACCAATGGTTTCGATAAACAAAATCAGTGCTGTTCTACACAAAGAGCCGTTGCATCAGCAGCTTCTACTGACCCGTTTATCAGAATCTTATAATTTATTTGATTGCTGCGTTAATTATACAAATGCCACTGCATCAAATTTCCTGTTGATTAAAACAACGTGTATTGAAATATTCAGGTAGATCTCTAGATAGAGCAGAGGTTTTGAATTCCTCTTTCAATGAACATTCAGAGTGTAAGAAACTGTTTATCAGTAGTACTACAGATTATACAGATCATACAGAATATACAGATCAATATAAGATCATCCATCCAGCTTCCACCCATTTATTAATTTGAGGATCACAGTAGGGTACTAGGTCTTGTAGGACATAAGACAAGGGTGCGAGTACAAAGTTAGGATATGTGGTTGAGAAATGGATGGATATTTGATGTTAGCTCCTCCAGTAACTGAAGTAAATGAAGGAACTATATGTAGCAGCAGTAGCATGTACATAGAATACTGGTATCTAGTGTTGCTAAAAAAAAAATAATCAATTTAAAAAATTTTTGACACTACATTTACAATAATTATTTTGAATAGCCAGGTGTAATACTTATCCATGTGAGACTAATTTATTTGAAGTACAAATTAAAGTACTATAAACCTACATACATTATTCAGAGCACTTAAATATTTTAGAAACAAATATTTCATGGTATGGTCTTTTAAGGGAGACATATGACACAGGAATTTTAAATTTGCTTATAAAGCCCATGTGAAAATCTTCTTGGTTATCTTTTAAGTAACCATTCTAGTACTAATATTTGACATCTTGGTTTTAAAGATGGAAACTGAGAAATAGTAAAATGAGGCTTTTTTCATTTATCTTATTGGATATCAAGCAATAGGGTAAATAAGCGGTCAGTCCTTCGAGCAGAATCATTCAGGTCAGCCTGTGTGTATATGTGTCTTTGATTATAGTACTGACTTAATGTTTTGATTATGGAAACATGATAACCTGGAGGGATGTAGATGTTCAGGAAGTCCTGGGGTGATTCAAGAAAATTGAGTGAGTAACCAAGGTTAATGACATTTGTTTGGGCAGCATTGTGCTGGCCAGGTAGGTCTTCTGTAGAGGATGTGTAATGCAGGGCTGAACAGAACTGATAATTGTTTTATAAAAGTGCTGGGTGCATTAAATATGGTGGCTATGTAAAGTAACCTTACAGAAGTTTTTTCACGATCAGTTGAACACTTCTCCAGTATTTGATTGATTTGATTTACGCTATTGAGAATGGTTGGTCAGATTTTGTAGTGCCAGTTCCCAGCACTCCTGATTGCTCAGTTTTTGGTGAAGGTGGGCAGAAACTGGGACCCTGGCTTTCAACTTGTCTTTGTAGAGTTGTTTTGGAAGGAGGAGTTCTGAATTGTCAACAGGGTGCATGAAATACTTGGACTAGGGCTATCACTGTTGATTATATATTAATTTAAGTATCCCTTCCGGTTAATTTGACAGTTACTCGAGTTATCGTTTATAGGTAATATGTTCATATACGTATAAACTATTTATATATATATATTGAAATTGGCACCCATTACATGGTGCACATGCACTCCCACATTCAGCTAAGGCATTTCAGTTCACTAAAGTTGCATTTTTTTGGGATGTGGGAGGAAACCAGTGGATCCAGTGTAAACTTATGCACACACAGGGAGAACAAACTCCACACACAATGTGCAGCTATAGTACTAACCAC
This sequence comes from Stomatorhinus ivindoensis, assembly GCA_019775895.2. Classification (NCBI taxonomy): domain Eukaryota; kingdom Metazoa; phylum Chordata; class Actinopteri; order Osteoglossiformes; family Mormyridae; genus Stomatorhinus; species Stomatorhinus ivindoensis. The sequence continues at coordinate 10,336,939 of JABFEB020000060.1, forward strand.
TGTGCCACCCAAAATATTGAACCTCAATGATGTATGTCAAAGGGGCCTTATTATGCTCATTTTCATTGTTCATAATTTTATTTTTGGGGTCCACTGGAATAGATATTGCTTCAATGTTTGAAAAACATTTTTTTTCTTCATACTGTACATCTCTATTCACTCTAACTATAACTCTGAAACACTCGGTTAGAGCTTTAAGCCTTACCACTAATGAGCCCAGTGTTTCCTGATTGGTTAGCTTGCCCTCCACCCCTGTCTTGAAGATTGCCGCTTGCAGGTAGCTAACCAATAAGGATAATGTTACATGGTGACCTCACTATGTTGGGGAAGTAAGGGCTGGAATTCCAACGAGGCATTTCAGGCAGATTAGAAAACAGTGGTTTCTGGAGTGAGAGTTACTCCTTTTGGCCTGTAGTTTGGGCCTTAAGACCTTGCAGACCATTTTGTGCATAAAGCTATATAACACACGAAAGGGAAAAACCGGAAAAGCATATTGACATTGCATTTAATGCGCATGTAGTTACCCCATTGCAAGGACTGCAATAGTCAGCAGGATTAAGACAATAAGTTATGCAAAAACATTTTTAATGGGAAAGAAAGCTCTGCAATTCAAATTTTCAAGATTACCTAAAAAGCAGTCTAAATTTTACTGTGGTTGCTTTTGAATTCATAATCATAATCATGCTTTGATATTTTTATTTCTAAACATTGAAAATCAAATAATCTGCTGGTCCACATTTTTTCAGTTCTGATTCCGATACACATCTGCCAATACTGACACAGATACTAATGTGAGTTATTTTTAACTTATTTCCATATATGAAATGTATATTAATTATATACATTTTCCATATATGAAATGTATAATATAAAATATAAATATATCTTTTTAAATACTAAATACAAATGTATGCCAAAAAAGCTTTAAGCAAGCTACTAGAAACATGCATGACATATTGTTCCACCTCGTTTGTATGTCTTGTTTTAACTATTTTTGAGGCATTTGCAGTTCAGTTTGAATATCTTCCAAGAGAGTATATGCAAGTGACGAATGCTTAAAATGCCCCACAATTTTTCTTCTGTCAACAGCGTCCGTTATACTTAATTGCAATAGCAGCCCCTTGTGTATTAGAAGCTGTAGCAAATATGCAAAACACCCCAAGCTAGTGACTCCCAAGTCAGCCATTGCTATTTTCATATTACTCTCATTTTCTTTTTGCTAATTGCCGAAAACTAAATAAGAAGGTTTTGGATGTGGTACAGACTCTTCTCAAACTATGGCCTGTTGCCCATGCAACCAAAATTAAAGTAAATGTATGTAATAATAAATTTCAGTGGCCCTATGCCCTTCAGCACTGCCCTATTTGCTGCATGCTGTACATTAGTTGCAGTTGGAAAGTACTACATATTATATAATGGATAAATGATAATGAATGATGAAACTTGACTGTCTGATGTCTGAGTGTCTTCTGCCAGTGGTATGCAGAGTACTATGGAGAATAAAAAAAATATAAGGGGGGATTTGAATTTAAGGTGATAGGTTCAGACACCGCTCCCTTCCCAGAATACCAAGGCCAGGCAACCAAACAAGAAGAAAACTTAAAGAATCTTAGCCATTTGAAAGAAACGGGGCAGTGTGGTTAATGTATGGGAGACTGACACTATGACTTTATTTATATGTAATATATAATAAAGAACTTCTCCCCCTGTTACAATTCCTGATATGCTATGTATACTAGTAAATGTACTGTGTAAATGTAATGATGTGCTGTGATTTAAAATATTTGTCCTTAACCACATTTTATTTAAATGGAGAGGAGGCAGTATGAAGGGGTTGATCTCTTAGTTGGAAAGGATTCATATGAAGGCCAATTTTGTGGATCAAGGTTTCCTACATTTGGATCGCCAGATGATTCTTTACCATCAGTAGGGCTTCAGGTCCAAAGGAGGGTTGGTGGCACAAGAGTCAATTAGAGATTGCCATTAGGAAACTAAAGATTTCCCATACCACCTGATCCACAATGTACTCAGAGTCTGTCTCTGGCTGAAGCCATTGCCTACAACTAGTAGATGTTCCTATCTAAATGTGTTTGTGCAAAGACTAGCTCTTATAGCTGTTTCTGGAATCTTTCTGCTGCCCACTCTTTGATAGTTCTCCAGAGGATGTGAACTGCTTCTATCTAGGGTGTTAGATTTTTGCTCTTCTGGCCAAAAGACCAGTTTGACAGATGCTTCAGTGATCTATTTTTGGAGCCTTGAATCTACATTGGTGGCAGTGGAAAATGAAAGAATATGTTTGACAGAGTGCTCAAGCGTCTTATATAGAGAACTATATTGGTACCCCTGAATCTGCTTGGCTGTGTGTTTTGTGGAATTTCTCCTACTGGATTTATCATAACTGCTTAAATTTATATGGTATCACTGAATTAATGTCATGTAGGATAGAGCAGGTACTTGTAAGTCCTCGTTTGGATTCTTTTGTAAAGAAGTCAGCTCTTTCAGAAGGAAAATTTGATCATGGAGGTTTTTGGTTTTATAAACTGTTCAATTTCATTTGTAAATGTAGATTTATAACTCTTAAAAACATTATAAATCAGTAAGTGTAATAAATCCCTTCCCAAATTCCAATCAATAACTGTAATGCATCTCGCGGTTTAAGATATTTAGGAAGTTGTACAGCCAAGAAAACCTTGTTGTGGTCTGTATTTTCAGCCAACTGTGCAAAGATTGTGTGTCAATAAAAGTTTATAAACTCATAGAGAAAATACACTTATAACCCCAAGTCATGCATGATTTAACAAGACTTTTGTCTCCATAAAAAATATTATTTCAGCAGCTTATAAAAACTTAAAATCCGAAACGGATCAATATATACAAAAAAAGTGTTACTCTCTTGTCATAAGAGGATGTATAAATTTTTACTGTGACTTTAGATATACTACGTACACCTCCCCCCCCCCCAAAAAAAAAAAACATGCAGATAGTGAAAATGAAAGACAAATATTGCAATCCTGTATCAGACAATCATATTTTGTCATGGATCCGTTTTTTTTTTGCTGTAAAATTGTGCCCTAAACAGTGTTACTCTTATTACAAATCAAAAAATTATCCTATGTGTCAAACATGTTCCAATGCCGCTGGTGTATTTTGATACTTTTGAAAGCTACTACCTGTTTGGTGGTGTGTGGTCCAAACAGTGGGGGCCACTAGCAGTGTGAGCTGACAACCTTGATAAGTGATGGTTCAGACTAACTAGTGATGTATCGGCGCCGATCCAGGACTATCAGACATGCGTGACCGATCCACGTCCTATAATTATTTAGTTTTTGGCAATCTCTGAAAAGAGAGCTCCCATTTCATGTTAAATCTATTTGTACAAGCATTCGCTCGACAGCTCTTTCCCAATTTACATGTTTTTTTGCAGCATTAAAATCAAATGTTAACACTGCCTCTCAGTCATATTTGCTACTCAGTGGGTGTGAGTACAGTGACTTCCTGATGTGACTTCATGCGCATACCCTTTGCAGTATGAGGAGCGCAAGATAAGAGTTGACGATCTGGGAATATTTTATGCTTTTAACAGAAACCAGTAGCACAGCGATTTGCAATCCTTATAAATAAAGTTTTGAGAGGTGGGAATAGCATTTGACGGACAATCCCACTTAAAGCGCACCCAAGTGTGCAAGAAAAAAAACAGCAATGGATGATTTGATAGTCGCTAACTTTGACTGTTTTGCAAACCCGCTGTAGCTTGTGATACAGGAGTGTAACTGAGCTGATGCCAATGGGAGAAAAATTGTGTTAAAATTTTAAGCATTCGCTACTTGTTTATACTTGCTTTGAAGATATTCATATTGAACTCCAAATGCTTCAAAAACACTTAAAACAAGACGTACAAACGAGGTGGAACAGTACATTATGTATGTTTGTAGTAACCTAATTAAATATTTTTGTCATACATTTTTTCCATCTGTATTTACTAGCTTAAAAAATAGTAAAGTGTAACAAAGTAAAAAGAGCTCTTGTATCAGAATTGCATCAGTACTGAAAATCTGTGGATCAGCCCGTCCCTAAGACTAACCTTAGGAAACCTTATCTTACAGTAGGTATACTTGGCTAAGGATATTCTGGGAAACACCTTGAAACATTAAGGTACAGCTTGAGGTATAACTAATGAATGACACAGTGCTGAAGGTTTCAGTGTCCATCCCAGTATCTATTGAATGGATTTTTACCCATTTAATTAAATGCTGTATGCTGCATTCCTACCTAGCTTATATGAAGTTCAATTTTGCAGTGAAAAGGACTGGAGGTGAGTAGGTGAGAATGTGAGCCAAGGTGAAGTTCTTCTGCCTACTGAGAGATTGGGTTATGTTTAGTGTTATAGACGTATCTCCTTTTGTGAATGTAAGGTTCCAGAAAGGAAGAAAAGCTAATGTAAGTGTTGTGCCGTGCACAGCCTACTTTTTCTATGAAAATGTCATTGTGGTGAAATGGGAATGGATTACTTAAAGGAGTGAAAGGACATTTAAGGACATTCAGTTAAAATTGAAAGACAAATTCTGCAGCCTTGTCAAATAGATTTAAGTGGAAACCCATTAGCCATACAAAACATTTGTACCATGTCATTATTTTTCTTCAAGGAATTATGTAGCTAAGAACAAATAAAAAAAAAAAAAAATTTTATTGTATAACATTATGCAACAGTTGTGATTGTATTCAGGTGTTTGTAGGCATCACACAGTGTTGTTGCCTGCATCAATAGATTGTTCTTGACACGGTTAAGCTTCGGAAAAATTTTCATGATGCTGTTAACCACTCTTTCCTGTATACACAGAGCAATTTTTCTTTTCCCCTCATTTGTATAGGAAATGTGGCCTTTTCGAATTGTGCATATATGTACTCATCTAATTTTATTTTGTTCTTTTTTGCAATGGTGTATCAGCTGCTACTAAGTACTGGAGAAATAGAATGAGAGGCATGCTTGTGCTGAGTATTCTGCCATATATTCTCCATATTTTAAGACATGGTGTGGTTTTTATTATAGTCGTGTCTTGCTTAGTGACAGCATATGGTTCCAGCCAGGGCTTTGTTAGTCAGTTTCATTGTTAGGCGAGTTGTTGTATACATCTGACCTGCCGTAACCTTCCATAAGCTAACGTAACCTACCTTATGCTAATGTAAGCTCAAGTAACCTAACATGACATTGGCATACATACATACATCCCATAAAAATTTATTATTGAAATACAGTAATACTGAATAATACTGTAATGTGCTGTAGTTACCAACTGCCTTATGGAGCTAAAGTTTTCTATCTTGTGGAGTGTGGCACAGGGGTTGAGACACCTCACTTGACGTAGTGTCAGATCATGCATGATCCTGAATGTTCATACTTAAAGGGCACACACACCAAGCAAAGCTACACTTTAGTTGCATCCATGAAGTCCGGTATGGATATTGTAAGAATAAAGAAAATTTTTACTAAAACTAACCATGCATCATGTGCTTACAGCTGTCAAGGCATGTGTATAATTGCTACTGAAAACATTTCCATTAACTGAAATAAAATGTGAAAATAACAGCTATAAACGACACCTATAAATATTGGTTCAAAAACGAACTGAGGGAACAAAGAAAACCTCAAACACTTCCCCGTCACATACGGTTTAGCAAAAGTAATGATTTTGAGCCTCTTGTACAATGAATTTGAACCATAGCAATATAGCCAGTGGCACCTGAGTATGACATTTTGTAGTAGGCACTGAAATCCTGCAACAATAACACTGACATAAAAAATACATGTGTTTAGAATATTTTTTTAGTTTGTAGCTTTCTGGCCATGTTCTTGTCTTTATCATGCCGTAGCAAGGAATCATATAAATGCTGGTATTTCTGGACTTGCTCAGTCAACCATTCTTGAAATCCATTATCCATTGTTTTTAATGTTCTGATAATGGAAGGTAAAATGGGTATATACACTTTTTGGGTCAAATTCTTTCTGACTGTTACTTTTTCTCTGACCAATGAATGATTGAGGTTTGTTAGCAGCCTTTGCAAATTGGATTGCCTTCCTCGTATGCAAATACACAACTATTTAATTTTCAATATTGCAAGTGGAAGTCTCAAAATAAAGACAAAAATTGTCTATTTGGGTACAATAAAGCTGCCTCAACATAAAGCCCTTTCACTCCACTATTTCTACCGATAGCTTTTTTTGTTTAAATGATGCCATTGCTCTTAAATCAGGAGATGAATGAGTCATAGTGATGATACAAGGTCTGTTTCTTGCACTGAAATAAATAAATATATGGCCCAACACACTCAATTGCCAGTTTGGAGATCTCTCTTGTTGAACAATTATTTTGATCCTGTTTGTAGGTTTTTTGGCTTATTCATTCTTACCTCTGTTTTGTGAATGACAGAAATTGATTTTTAGACAAATTATGGTCAGTGTTCGTCCCTATGGTTACATCACATCCTGTGTGTTACTTGAAGTGGCATACAATGGCATGCAATGATGCATATCCTTCACACATTTTTTCTCATCAGATACGAGTGTAGTAAAGTTCCTGTATCCTACTTCACTTAAGATGAATGGGATCATTCAATATGTTGATTTCAGTAACACAATTTCTGGAAACATGAGAAATACTTGAGAGTTTGCCACCTTGTATTGAGTGCTTTGACCTTTTCTCGAGCCAGCATTATGCGCTGTGTTTACTTCATGTCTTTGAGTTGCTAGGTGATGGAATATCGTTTAATATTCTATGCGGCATTGTTGGATTCAAAACTAGGCTCTGTGCTTAAATAAGCAGGGACACAAAAGGTTTGTTGTGCCTGGGTATTTTCCTGCTATTTATTCCACCTGTATTCAGACATGGTGTTTTTTTTGAAAGGTGACAATGTTGGTGCCTTGTTTTTAAGGCTCATTGACCAATTTAATGGTGGTATGATCAAATATTCCAAGCTAGAATTTGTTTTTATAGTGTAACACAGCCTTAAAACCTGTCTGTTTGGGCTGTTTCTACATTTAAAGTCCTTTTACTAGTGTTAAAAATAATTTGATGGATACAAGTTAATGGATGCTTCCGTTACCAATATTCCAGAACCAGCAACTACTGTAGGTTATATACTAGCCTATTTTGTAATGTAAACTCTTCGAATTTTTATTTTTTTTTTAGGGAATTTCATTTATTTCGTTGTTGTCGTGTGGTGCTACACATATGAAAACAAATGGGGGGATTCATATTTTTTCAGTTCCCATCTGATTCCAATACATTCTGCTGATTCCAATACAAGAGCTCTTTTTACTATATTCATATAATAAAATCAAGTACTAATTACTGTACCACCCCGTTTGTATGTCTTGTTTTAAGCATTTTTGAGGCATTTGCAGTTCAATTTGAATATCTCACAAGCGGCGAATGCTTAAAATGCCCTACAAATTTTCTCCCACTATTAACAGCATTACTTACAGCAGCTCCCAAATCGTCCATTGTTTTTTCATATAGTTTGCGTTGTCCCACACAATTGCATGTTCTTTGCTTAGTGGGATTCTCCACTAAATGCTACTCCCACCTCTCAGAACTGTACTTACTTTTTTTTTTAACAAAGATTGCAAATTGCTGGTATTAGTTGCCCTTAAAAGGGTGAAATACTTCCTGATCATCATCCTCTGATGTTCTTACGGTCCTCGTGTTGCGCATGACGTCACAGTAGGTGGAAGTCACTGTGCTCACACCCACTCACTAGCAAAAAAAAAAACTTAGTGCCAGTGTTACTGTAGCATTCAGCTTGAATGCTACAAAATTCATCTAAAATGGAAAGAGCTGTCGTGTAATTGGTTGTTCAAATCAGTTTACCTAGAAATTTTTACAGACTGCCGAAAACTAAATAAGTAGGTATTAGACATGGATCACATATAGTCGAAACCTGATCCATCTAGTAGGTCTATATTGGTGCTGATACCAGTCTGAATATCAGATTGGTATACCTCTTCAAAAAAAAAAGATAAAATAAATGTTCTATTAAAGTAATATTTTATACTGTAAAACTGAACCTACATTTTTAAAGAATGTATTTAGTCTGGATTTAAGTAATCTTTTTAATTTTTTTCCCCTGTTATGATCAACTTATATATGCTAAGTATTTAAATTCAACAAAATTGTGGCTCTATCCTATCATTTTATGTGGATTTAGTGTATTTCTGGCTTTTCCCCTTATTAACACAAGTTTACTATGAATATAAATGAACAGTAGTTCTGTTTCAAGCTTACCATGGATGCCTGCAACCACTTATGCAATAGGTACCATGATGTAACTTATTGTGATGTTCCTGGGAGACGGACTAATTAAAAGAACTGCAGATTTATAACTTCATTGACATTGAAGGCTTTCTGCAGGGGCCACAAAATATCGGGAAAAATTCCAATTATGGTTAGGGATAAGCCAACATTGTATTCTAATATTCAATAATATACATTAAAAAATCTTGAAATCAAATAGTAAAGATTTTAAGTATTTTCCAGCAGTGTTATTTGTTGTGATTTATTCATTTTCTTATAAATTTGCGGTTCATTCCTTCTGAAATTTACCTCCATGGTTTTTGTGTAGGTTCTGTGCTGAATCAAACATAATCATTTTCTTCCCTACTCACTTGTATCGTGTTGCTTTTGTAAGACATTTAACAAAGAGTGAAGTAAACAAATGAAGAAGAACTGATCACCCGAAAACATTCACCTTTCTCTGTATGGAAATATTTTGGATTCCATATAGACAATATTGAGCAAAAGCAAATTGTCAGCACTGCTTTTGGCAAGGGAAATCAATGTTGCTGCTCATTTTATATGTACATTTAGGTTGTCATGTTTATCATTAAATTACCTAAAACAGATATAATTTCCTAATGCCTTAAATGTTTTTAATAATTAAAACGAGCCTTTAGGTCGTTTTACATTGTCATTTCCACTTTCTCATTTCATAAAAAAAATTACCTAATCATAATGCGTAAATATCATTGAAAGGAATATTATCAGTTGCATTTCCCAGCAAAACCGTTACAATCCTATACAAAGATCACAAATAGAACTGAAAAAATATGAGCTGAAAGGATGTGATTAAATTAAATATATGTTTTTTTGCTGGTGTGCAATTGCCAGCTTTGTGTTTGGTGTATGGTACATATCTCCTTTATGAAATTTGATAATTGGATTCTAAAAAGAGCAGTGTTCTTCCATGTTACAGAGTAGTTGGGGTTCCATTTACTTTGCATATGTAAAATGTTACATGTTGTAATTATATGTATATATATTTTCATTCACACTAATGAACAAGCTTTTTACTAGAATTATATTCTTAGATCTGAATCATATCATTCTTGAAAGATGATTGTTTAAAGAATGAATGCATGTTTTTTTTATCCTTTTTATTTTGATGTTTCAGGCACAAAAAAACATGAATTTTACCTTGACTCCCGGTCTCAGATATTTATCCTAACATTATTGCCATGGGTTTTCCTGCTGAAAGACTTGAGGGTGTCTACAGAAACAACATAGATGATGTGGTACGGTAAGTAGTAGTTAAAAAAAAGAATCCACTTTTTTATTACATTTTATTACATATGAACAATAGAAGGTAAGGTTTATTTTGCATTGTTGTATTTCACTTGTAACCGCTTATCAAAGGGATATGTTTAGTGCATGCAAAGCCACATCTCTGCTTGCTACATCTTCTCCACCCATACATCCATTTTCTGTAACTGCTTATTCTATTCGGGGTCATGCGGGGTCCAGAGTCTTTCCCAGAGGCTACAGGGAATAACTCAGGAAACACAGGGCACACTCACACAGCATTCACTCACACATGCACACCTACGGGCAATTTGGAACTCCAATTATCCTCAGCATGTTTTTGGACTGTGGGGGGAACCCGGAGTACCTGTAGGAAACTCCACAACAACACAGGGAAACGTGCAAACTCCACGTACATGAAGCCATGGTGGAGACTCGTACCCGGGTCCCAGAGGTGTGAGGCAACAGCGCTAACCGCTGCATCTCTCTGCCGTACCTTGTTACCTTAGTTGATTAATATTCATGTTTTGTTTATTAATATCCCCTTTTTCGTATCAACTGGCTGTCGCTGCTGGAAGCATTAAGAATTACAGTATTTTTTAAACATTTGTATCTGCTAATACTTTTATATAAAACTGAACACAAAAGAAAACCAAAATAAACCATACAGTATTTATCTATAATATAGTCCTTGGTTTTTTTAGTGTTTGTTTAATTAATAAAACAAGTTGAATTTCATATTACAATTTTTTCTCCCTTGTTATATCACTGAAATTATTCAAATTAGTGTATTTAAAGAATCAGTCATCAAAATGCAGACACCTATCAGTGAGACATCATTTATTATTCATCTTTCTTTTTCTGTACATTCTGTTCTGTGTATATTGGCAAGAGATTTTTTTGCCACAAATTTCACTGGGGGCGACAAATTGACTGACCTAGAGGAAAGTAAAAATGTCCTATCTTTTTAATAATTTTTCTCATAGTGTACATTCCTATGGTTTGGCAATTGTGGCCAGATATATATTTTTTTTCTTCATTTTTATTTTGTGGATCTGTTTTGTCGTGCAGTCCCATTCACAATTTTACTAGATTTTTGAATGATGTTTTACATTATGAAAATAATACATTTCTCTATGTACTTGACAAGACAAACTAATTATAATATACAGCACTTAGAGAGCCAACAATGTTTTTACTTGTTCAAGAAAATTGTAAGTTGTCACTAGATCTTAGATTCCCCAGATAGCCACCATTTGGCTTGATAACAGCTTCACATATTTGAAGGAACTTCTTCAGCAAGATATCACCCAGCCTTCCTACTGCAATTCCCAAATATGCAGTGTGCTCGTATGTTGCTTGCTGTTATCTTTCTCTCTGGTTTGTCCCATAGTTCAGGAGGATTGGGGAGGGCAGGTAGTTCTTGCACAGTTATGATGGATTGGCATGCCTTTGAAAAATGTCATTTATAGCTATGCTAGTTGAAGATCGCCAACTCTGTCACCAGCAAAACCGCCCCAGACCATGATACTGCCTCTTTCATGCTTTACAGTGGAAATCACACAACCAGAACTCATGCACTCACCCTCTCTGTAGTGCCAGCTGGACCCAAAATATTTAACATTTTGACTTGGACTGTAAGAGGGGAAACCCAAGACGCAATGAGAACATGCAAAGTCCGCACACACAGTGGAAGCAGATTTTGATCCCACTGCCCTGCAGGTGCTAGACCCCGCAAAGTATACGTGTTTGCTTGATTTTCTCTGTTTGTGTATGTGTTGCTTTGTTCAGTAACCCCCCCCCCCCATTTATCAAAATGTCACTTTTTAAAACCATAGACAATTGTTTTTAATTCAAATATTGAAATTGGAATTGAGGGCCAGATTTGAAGACTCCTGTTCCAGGCTGTTTACCATTTTAATTAATCTTATATAATCTTATGTACATCGGCTGGATACACAAAAGCCCTGAGAATTAAATTGCAAGTACAAATACATCTCCAGATGTTAATCATTAAATTGATTAAACTCTGGGTTCCTTTAAATCAGAACTAGATAAGATTTTAACAACTTTGAGCTATTAAGTTCTCCCCAAACGAGC
>JABFEB020000060.1:10385531-10411962 GCA_019775895.2 Stomatorhinus ivindoensis
CATTTTGAATATTGCGTTGTCATTTTGCATATTGTATTGCCATTTTGCATATTGCATTGCCAATTGAATTTTGCACCGTATAAGCTTCCATAAAAATGCGCCCGTGTTTAACTTGGAGCTGACACCATGGCGTGACAGTAAAGCAAATATGTCTAATAAGAAAACATTCAGATTTGACAGACTCGCCCAACACTGTGAGATTAGCCATAGATCTGTGTCATTCAGCCTCTCAGAGCGGCCTAGCCTGTCTTTGTCATCACTCTGACTTTATTTTTGTTGCTTATTGCGATGACTATGTGTCAAAATAATCGCTGCTAAAATGCAGGTTACCTCGTTGCTGAGTCGCATAATTTTACACAATACCGTACATAATATCCATTATGTTTTGTTGACGTATTGCATATTTTGAATAGGGATGAATGAGACTAGAAAGGTCACATTGCATTATTTAGGAGTTGAAAATGAACTATAGAGCCAAATGTAGAGCTATTCCACCTCTTAACTTATCTACCAACAGAATCTGTCAAATAACTTTGCCATTAGATACAAAGCAGTGCTGACAAATCGCTCGCTTTTGCTCATTGTCACTATAAAACACATAATATTTCCATATAGCCAAATACAAATGGCTTTTCATGACCGGTTTTTCTTCGTCTTTCTCCTCTTCATTCATTTTTTGCTTAATTTTTCACAAACGCGCCACACGATCTATAAATCAGTCCAGCAGAAAGGATGAAAATGATATGGTCTCGCAGATCGCATGCAGTGCTCAAGCAAAAGTGATGGCGGTAAATGTTAAACTGAATTTTTAAAACCTATACTACATAATGCTGAAAAGGAACCATCATTAAAATGGCAAAGCTTGCTAAAGTTGTTTTTCTGTTACTAAGTACATTTTTTTAGCTAAATTAATTAATGGTCTGAACCCTGCAGACTATCACAGTCCTTGCAATGTGAGGATTGTGCATGAAATGCCATGTTGGTTTTAGCATCGCACATCCTGCCAGCCTAGTGGCACATGCACACATGCAGCGTTTGGGGTAGTGCCGCCGACACGCACCGCCGCTGTGTGTGTGTGTGGATGCCTTTTCAGCAGGTCTGCTGATTTCTGTATACCATCGAAAAACATTAAACTTAACTGGAGTGCTTAAATTGACTGTACGTGTGATGAGCGTGTACCCAGCAGTGTGTGGTGGGTTCCTGCCTTGCGCCAAATGCAGTGTATAGTATAACAGAAATTATTACTCTATGAATCATCAGATTAATTGGTAGTTTGCTTGATTATTAATATAATCAATAGTGACAGCCCTGGTTTAATTTCAGCTTGTTTGAATATGAATTCTTGAACTATTTTTTTGTTTTCTTTCTTGTGATTTAACCACAGTACCCTCTAGACCAGGGCTATTCAACTGAGGCCCTCGATTCCAAATCCAGGCCGTGTTTTCAGTTCTCCAGGTAGTTGTAATAATTACTGATTCTGATTGGTTAGAGGCTTCACAGCTGGCTCACAGGTGAAGGAAGGCTGGAAAACCAGCAGGGCTCTGCCCTTGAGGACCGTGAGTTGAATAGCCCTGCTCCAGACACTTGGATACCACTTGAAGGCAAAGAATTTGCAAGCAGTTTTCAAATATTTGGCTGTTGTTTGAGTGTGGCGATTTCAAGATTATGATCTTTAGGTCCAGGTCAAAAGCACACTTGTTACTGTCAGCTGTGTTGTCAGTGCTGTCACTAGCCCCACATACAGCTTCATGTGGTGCTGGAATGCTGGCATTTAGGGATTCCTCATGCCAGTGCCCCCGCTTGCTTCCCCCTCTTGGCCCCCTGCCATTACTAGGCCTCCCACAGCTTATTTATTGCATGCACCCTGGTGTCTTCGAGTGTCGCATTTCTGTTCTGTCCTCGTTAACGTACTTTCCCTTATCTGAGGTGGGGGAAAAAGTACTTCATACTGTTTCATTTTCTATTTACTACGTGTATATTTCACATTAGATGAATAGAAACTATAAAATATTTAAGTAGAATTTTAACTATGTAATATTCTGTGGATACTTATGAAACCATTTAAAGAATGTCATTTAAAGCAAGTTTTCCCTCCTGAATTAAGCCTGCTTTTTTTCACATTACTCAACATTTCCATATCATAAGGAAGATAAAACATAACTGAATGCCTAGTGGGACTATAGTGTGCTGTCATGTGTTGGAGTCCTGATGTTCCTGGATTCCTCCTGTCTTCCCACTTGCCTCTGCCTTTTAGTTATGCTGCCAGAGCTTTTTTTGGTAGCAGAAAATCTGTGCGTGACACAGAGAGGTCCATATCAGGACGTATTTCTTCAGGAAGAAATATTCATCTTGCATTCATATGGCATGCCTACTGAATATTCTCTCTTACAACTTATTTACAACTTTATAAACTGAGCCTTAAATGCAGGAGGCTAAAGAACATAAACCAGTGGTTTCCTGCATGAATTTAAGTCAACTCTCAAGTTCCATAAAATCCACTTGTTTTGAGACTGGATATTAGAATCAAAATACCAGCAGAAGGCACAGAAATGACCAAGTGTCTAAATGTGGACTAAGCAGAGATGGTTAAACAGTTTCTCTGCATATTCTGAAAGCAGTAGGACCATCATAGCAACATCCACTGATGGCGAACCTACGTAATTCAGGCTTTGTTGCAGGCTGTTGATTAAAGGATCAAACTGACAGACTGGTTCAAGTAACTTTCAATAAATTAGATTTATTGCTTGATTGCCTGTAATACATTTCCCCATTCAATTAAAATGCACTTCTGCTTATGTGACCGCAACTATATTTATGGTTAACTGGTCTGTACTTCTTCCTCAGGGGATTGTTTATCATTGACCCTAATGGAGTGGTGAAACACATGAGCGTAAATGACCTGCCAGTTGGCCGCAATGTTGAGGAAGTATTTCGTTTGGTCAAGGCCTTCCAGTTTGTCGAGTCTCATGGGGAGGCGTGTCCTGCTGGTTGGACCCCCAGCTCTCCAACGGTAAGGATTCTCAAACAATTCTAACCAGGTTTTGTTTCCGAAGTACTATGCGGATCTGAGAAGTAACTCAATGTTCCAGGAGATGGTATATTGATGCGGAATCGTAGAATGTCGAACTTTGTGGTTTAGTAGATTAATTTTATTATGATGTATGTCCTTTTATTGTAGGGTGGGGTACATTCATTTTTTCTTTTTTCAGATTAAGCCAACTCCTGAAGGCTCAAAAGAATACTTTGAAAAGGTCAACTAGAACTATTCCTGTGACTGATGACCATTAAAAGCTTTACTGATCATTTAGAAAGTTACATTCTGTTGTGTTGAATGTGTTTAAGGAATGAAAGTGCAAGGCCAAGCCAGATGTTGGCATAATTGGATTCATATACTTAAATGTAGTGATTTCAATACATCAGCTTTGATCCGATTCAAATTTTGGATGGAAATTAAGAATGATAAAATTGAATGACATTCATCTATGCAAGTATACCTGTCTTTCTAGAAATAATGAGCCCACCATTTATTTGTAGTTTTTCTCTCAGACATATAAAGTCTAAAAAATGTAAGCGGTGTAAAGATAAAAAACCAGAAAAATCTATAAAATGTTTTTCGTGCATTTGTGTGAACTACTTCTACCATGTGAAAATTCAGTAAACACAACAACCAATAATTCATGTGCAGTTTTATTTCTGTATTTTCTGCTGTGAAAATAAAATGGATGAATGTTAGTTATGCTTTGCACTTTAGTCTTTGCATTAGACTGTCAAAACAGAGCTCATGACGGCAAAGAATGCTGACAATATTACTAGTGCTTCACAAATCTGGCTTCTATGGGAGCGTTGCAAGGAAAAGCAACTCCTCAAATACTCACACTGAGTATTTAAAAGCAAAAATAAGACATGTTGTAGATGCTGAGGTCAAGCGGGGAAATAAGGATCTATGGTCAGATGAGATCAAAGCCTAACTCTGGCCTCAACACCAAACAGTACATCTGACAGAAAGCCAGTACAGCTTGCTATCCAAAGAACAAATACAGTCAAGTAGTTGTAGGATCCTGTTGTGGGGGTGTTTCTCTGCAGCCGGTACTGGTGTACTTGTCACCATATAAGGGAAAAGGAATGCTGCACAATACCTTCAGATTCTTGAAGAAAACGCACTGCCCTCTGCCAGGAGGTTGGGAAGGAAGGTGGGAAGACATTTCACCTTTGAGCATGACAATGACCCAAAGCAAATTGACCATACAGATGCTGAAGGAGGAAAAAGGTGAATGTCCTTGGATGACCTAGTCAAAGCCCAGTCTTAAACCCCACTAAAAATCTGTGGAATGTCTTGAAGATGGTGGCGCAGGAGGTAGCACTATCGTTCGGCAACTGTAGGGTTGCAGGTTCGAGCCCTAGTTCCTCCTGACCCCATCAAAGTGTCCTCAAGCAAGACACTGAACCCCCAATTGCTCCTGGTATGCAGGTTGCATGGCAGCCTCCGCTACCGGTGTGTGAATGGGTGAATGAGAGGCATCATTGTAAAGTGCTTTGGTATAAAGCGCTATATAAATGCAGTCCATTTGAAGATTGCAGTTCACCAGTGGGCACTATACAATTTGACTGAGCTTGAACAGTTCAGTCAACAAGAATGGGCAAATATTGCCCAGTCAGTGTGCAAAGTTTGTAGAGAAGTATCCAAAGACTCAAGGCAGTTATTAAAGCAAAAGGGGTTTCGATAAAGTATTGATGCGTTTTCATTTCAGGCTGTAAAGTGACAAAATGTGCTCCTTTTTGACAGGGGGTGATTTTCTATACCCACTGTACAACTTCAACATCTCACACTGCAGGGGTGAGGCAACAATAACAGCTACTGAGAGCACTTTCTCTGTGTATTTGCCTTAGTAATTATTCAAAGCCATGTCTAAAACAAACAAATGTTACATTTCTCCTACATTTATGCCTGATATCAAGCTCAAGGAAGTCAGCGTTATTTTCTCATCACCTAAATAGTAACCCAGAGTTACATTAACGTCCCATGTCTCATTTCTGCAATCCAGAATAAAAATGGATTTGAGTTAATTTATCTTTCTTCAACCTGTCTGCCTCATTACTCACGTCCAATTTGTGTTACAGATGAAATTCTTCAAACAACTCAATTGCAATGGGGTCTTCATGACTTCCAGGAAATTATTTCCTTTCATACCCTCTGGTTGAGATACATTTTATATTTTACAAGTGTTGATTCTTGTTTCATCTAGTAGCAAATTACTTGGATGGTAGCTTACACCTTATTTGCCAATCAACCCCGGACAACATATCCAGCAGACCACACAAACACTATGAAATAATAAATGCAATTACAGGTATTATTTGACTCCGCACTCAGATTGTTGTTAGAGTAGAATGTCTTACCAGCATCCTCCTTTCCTGGGTGCTCAGTTTGGGGTAACAGCATGATCTACTCCATATAATTCTTCCATTTCTTGATGACAGACTGAACGGTTTAGTGAGATGTTCAGGAACAGTGACCGTCTACTTCTAATTTGTAGGTGGTGATAACTCTGACTCGTTTTAAAAGAACCTTGTTCTTGATGTCTATGCCTCAGATTCCATTACCTGACTGAGGGACCTTGCAGATATAGGTGGGTTTTTAAACTTTGTCATTTATAAATAGTCCTGTGCACCAGCATGAACCATTCAACTAATTGAGGGGCACATTAAAGTATTCCGCCCAACTTAAGCACAGCCCCTCAACCCTGTACGGGATAAGCAGTTACAGAAAATGGATGGATGGATATTATATAAAAATTGAAGAAATAATGTAAACTATTTCATAGACTATGTAGAATTGTTTGCTTAAAATACCTTCGTAAAACAGTAGAGACCACAATGAAATTTAAGGCAGAAGACACAAGGAACATGGTATATACTTTATGAAACTATAGAAAATGGATTAATTAAAACCAGTGATCCCATTAACCTCATTCAGCCAACTATACCCAGTAAACCTGGGATCTCTGTGTGTCTTTCCTAGGCACTCTGGGGAAAACCCAGGTAGGAACACAAAACCTCCATAAAGGCACCTGCATGTGCACTAAAAATCTATTAAATGCTTTCAAACAAATAGCACCATAGGCAATATACTAAAATACGTTCGTTTAATACTAAGTTTGTATTTAGACCAATCTGAAACAGCACCTCCATATACTTTGAAAAGGCTACATCCTAGACAATTTAAGTTGAAGCAGACAAAATTAATACATTCTAGTTTTATTCATCAAATGGAATAAATTTAACTTATCAAAATCTGAAAATGTAAAAAACAGAATGGAATTAACAGATTAATTATTGATCTTAGTATCTGTATGATGGAAAAAAAAAGTTTCCCACAAAGGAAGAGATTCTTACCTTCATAGAAAAAGATGATTTATGGAGAAATACACTTCAAAACACTGTACAAAAATATAAACAGTGGAAGAACTCCCATGACACCATAATTTTATTCCACAAATTGGAAAATATGATTTAAACAGGATTTCCCCAAAAACACGTGCACACATTTTCCCCCCTCAGACATAAGCAGGAGTGAGTCTTGTACAACGAAAAAAAAAATCAATCAACTATTGTACAGCTAAAGAACTTCGGAGCATGAGAACTTTAATCAATTCTCCTTTCTTAAAATACAAACCATGTCCAATTATGTTCTGTCAACAGCAACTGTGATCATTTTAAAAATGTTTTAAAGACAATTTTCTATAAAGAATCAAATTGTGGGTGGAAAGATAAAAGTAAATTGATTCATATCTTCAGAATGTTTGAAGTACATTTGGTATTTACACAATTACACATGGAGATTTTAAACATTTAACACTACAATGGAAACACCCAGATAAGTGTGCAGTAACGTTTTGTACAGTATATCCGCAGCAACTCAGTTTCACAAATTTTAAAATAAGGAAATAAAACATAATCATGGTCATGACCGATCAGAGTTGGAGGACTCTGTTAAAGCTTTAAATTATAATTAAAAATAATGAAGTCACGTTTTATTTGTAATGTGTTTTCCGTGAGCATCACCATCTCAGATAATCATATTTTTAACTTAAATTTTCCTTTACACAGTGCATATTACCAAGATATGACAGGCATTATGGGAAAAAAACAATTGATACATACAGTTCAATGAAAACTTCATGCAAGATTTAAGAATGAACTTGTGATGAGGACATCAAACTTTTTTTTCTTTTTTTTTGCACGCAGTGTTCATTAAAAAATAACCCTAACCGAACAAACATAGTAAATCTGTACAACCAAATACATTTCCATTCTACAACTAATGTTACATTATTTTAAGGTTATATACATGTTATATCACCTATGATATTATTTTCATGAATATACTTAATTCAAACCCAAGCATTAAAATGGTATGGGGGAGGAAGAGAGATAAAGACCAGTTCTGCATACTACCTCAAGCATTTGCCCACATGTACAGTTAATTGTGGCAGAACTAAAACTTAGCATTATTTCTTTGGATGGGTAGATTTTACAATTTAGACTCTAAAGAAAATAATGTATACCCAATATGGTGATGACTTCGACCAAACTTAGAATATATGTAGCCTTCAAGATGTATACAGTGTGACTGAGCAGGAACATCACATTTTGCAATCAGAAACAAAATGCAGAACCTGACATAGAATAATGGCATTCTCAACAGCTAATAAATACAAAATAAAAATCGGACTTCAGTGAATGGTTAAGCAAACTCCCTTTTTCTTATACAACATAAAAATTTTCAAATATACCTTTTCCTCTTCACTGAAGAGAGCCTCAAATATGAGCTGTGTTCTTTTTTGGGAGGCGAAAGGGTTGTAGGAAAAGGGAGTAATTCCGCATGTAGCATTACGCCATATACCCTAAGCATTTGCCCCAAGGGAAAAGACATAGAAAACATAAAAAAAAAACCTAATGAACATGTGACTTCTTTATTTCTGTGGCTTGAATCAGGAAATGAAAAACCAAATTTGTATAAAGCAAAATACCACAATCTTGCAAAATGACTTGTGCCTGTTTGTGTTAGAAAAGTAGAAGCTGATCCACATTTCCCAGTGTTAATCTCTAATCAATTTTCACATTTGTGTAGATTTTCCTTACAAAGGCACTTGT
Source organism: Stomatorhinus ivindoensis (assembly GCA_019775895.2). Lineage (NCBI taxonomy): Eukaryota > Metazoa > Chordata > Actinopteri > Osteoglossiformes > Mormyridae > Stomatorhinus > Stomatorhinus ivindoensis. Next base: position 10,393,686 of record JABFEB020000060.1, read on the forward strand.
TCCCATGTAACCAACAGCCCCTAAAGCAGGAGAGGGATGACACAGAAATTTACTTTTAGATTCACCACTAACACCAAAACACATGCGTTTTAACGTATTAACATATTTAACTTGTCAAGTATTTATGTTCCCCAATAACTAGAACAGAAGGCCATTTAAGAGAAAAACTAGGCCTTTGGATGCAAACAAATATTAGTGTACTTATGACACCATAGCTGATTTGCATTGCAATTCAAAACAAATAAAGCAGTATTTCCAAGAGACATTTCTCAGGGACTATGGGAAAGGTGTCTGGTTTCGGGTTAGTTTTATATATTGTACATTTATAAATGCAAGCGCTGCCCCTTTTAAAGGCTAATAGCACATGTTCAGCAATATATCAGTTATATTCCATGTACTACGATTCTATCGCAGTCTTTTACTTTATTTGCCTAAATTAGCATTATAGGTTTAGAACTTGGGTTAATATATATATAATCTAACGGCAAACTAAAGAATTCAAAAACTTACCACACATTATTCCCAAAGCTGTACTGAAAACAGCCATATATCCAAAGTAAAAGGATGTCTGAAATAAGCCATACATCCTAAGAAACAGGGATTACAGTTAAATTAGCATTACGGTACAAATAAATCAGCAAGATGCAAGACATATCAGTTAACGTAAAACAAGAACATTACGGCTTCTGTACTTGGATAATGAATATTTTAAATACACAAAGTTAAAGGTCACTTCACAGTTATTAAAATACATGATTTGGATGAAGAAAAGGCAGAACTTACTTAGTCTTAAAGAAATAGTAGTAGAAAGAATACATGTAAACATATACAGCAGTGGATGCTGCGGACAGGAAGCTCGTCCATTGCCTGGTGGGGAGGGTCAGGTAAATTTTAAAGTATGCAAGGAACTTAAAGCTTAAATCCCATACAGCTTAAGCTTTATACCAAACTTATTCCATCAAATCAATTAGAAAAATGAAAATGCATATGAATTTAGCCTTCAAAAAATTGTTTGGTACAGATATAGAACACGGCATAAACCAAAAATTTGGGTATATTCCGACCGCAATGCTGAATATCAAAAATTTGGTTTATCCTTTTTTTTCTGTACAAACTCATTAGAATATAAAAATTAAATAAAGGTCTCAATTAGTAATCCACTGTTCACATGCATTACTCACCATCTATAGTCTTCTGCATTGAGAAGGAAGTAGGTGCAGACGATGGTCACGCAAACAGTGACAATACACAAGATGACCAGAACAAGCATCATGAATCCATATACGTAGTAAATCTTGTAAGCCCAGAATGAGGTGAAGATAAAATACCTGCAAATACAGTCAAAATACAAAATTTCCAACCAAATTAGCATTTTAAAAAAGACAAAAAGTCAAAAGACATATCAAGGTGCAGCGAGAGAAAAATGGAAATCATACATTTCGATGAAAATTGAGCCAAAGGGCAGGATTCCACCAAGGCAGACTATAACAGCTGGCTCCATGAACCTAAGAGATCCAACAGAATAAGGTCATTCAACATACCAAAGTAAAACTGTGGACTAAACATGTTAAATTAAAATTTATTCACTACAAAAAAGATCTACAGACGGAAAAAAAATAACCACCATTTCTTTTCCGGGATAGGTCTTGGAACAGCATTGACACGGCATGGGAAGTTGGGCTGGCCAGATAGATTTCTACCCAAAATGGTTCCCACTAAGTTCAGAGGTAGTATCACAAAGAAACAGATGCAGCACACAGCAACCTGATAAAGGGAAGAAGAGATCTGCTGAATCTGATCAAAATTACAAGCAAAGAAATTCTCACATCACACCAAGGTTCTACAGGTTGCTGGATATCTGAATTAGCAGATTTTCTATTGTGAACTATTATTTCACTTTTAGAGGATTAAGACCATTCCTTTGACACTGTAGTTGACAGACATTAAAATTAAGTAATTTGATTAAAAAAAGTCTCACACTGAAAATTTTTGATTATGTATAACAGAGGTGGCCAATTTTATCCACAATGGTGTGTGCGGGTTTTCACTGCAGCTCCCTAATTAGATTACTAATTAGAGGACTGATTGGCTGAGGAGTCCTCACACCTGGGTTTGATCAGCTGACCTAAAGGTAATCCCAAACACCTGCACACACACCGGCCCTTTGCGGATAAGATTGGCCACCCCTGATGAATAAACAAAGGCCAAGTAAAAAGCTAGTGGCTGGAAAATGACCACGTCAAAATAACAGAACACCAGTTTTCACTAATGAGGGCTGTTCATAGAAAAGTTATTGATTCTGGCATTAAAAATTATGAATTGTTTACATTCATTACGACACGGAACATAGCTAAGAAAAGCAAGTGGGTATACTTAACACTGAAATCGAAAATATTAAACGATTAACAGACTTGAAATTCTTAAACGTTTTCCAGCTAAAAATACACTAGCACTGACCATTGTGCCAAAAGGAATGGCTCTTGAAGCATGGTAGTAGATGGCAATGAAGTTGATGAAGAAGGCAGTGCCACACACCATCGCAGGAATAAGGAAGGCGCCAATGAACATTTGCTTAATCCACCTCCTGCCTGTTGGATTAAAAGATAAAAATGTAATCATGGTATTCATTAAATGTTGCTAAATGCATCAAGTTGTCATGCATTTCCATAAAGCCAAAATGCATGTTTTCGGACTGCAGATGGAAAATGAGTACCGGAAGGAAACCCAGGCAACCCCCAACCTTGGAGATGTGAGGCGACAGTGCTATCCACCATGCCAGCTAGCACAGCATGTGCTGTATCTAAAAAATAAACAGAACATCTCCATGGTATGCCTTTTTTGGGGACTTTACAAAGAAAGGTTATTTAAAATTATACACCAATTCCGAAGAACAAGGCCTACACTAAAAGCAGACCGGAATTAAGTTTTTTTGGTTTTCAAATAATGCCCAAGAAAATTTTCCCACGACTTTTTATCTTAAGAATAGTGCCATATACTTGTCAGAATTCCACCTCAGTGCATGAAGCCACACTTGAAATCTCAAAGTAACTCAAGGTAACAGTACAAATGAAGAATATTCCCTCGCTTGCCCAAAATAGTTCACTTGAGCTATGCCATATTGAGCAGCCAGGTCCAATATATGTGCACCGCCTCACTCTCACTCTGATAAGGGTAAAAAAACAATACACATGTACAACACTATTATTCAGGGCACTTTAGTAAACTTTTTAGTAGAAATATATTTTCCTGAGGTAGCATTTGGGGTGGGATCAATACCATTTTGGAGCATGAAAACAGATCCAGTCAGAAAGTTTTTTATCATCTTGAACTCTGCTGCCTTTTTAAAAAAATCTTAATATTTATTGTACAAATGTAAAATACACTAATATGCATCACTTTGCAACATGCATTTTTAAATCCAGATGACTCAAATGGTAGAATTTCATTTACTGATTACAGAATCTAACACATTTTTTAATTAATTTGGAGCAAATCCCTTAGGCTCAATTTCTTCACAAGCACATTGTAGAATGTTAGGCTCTTCTAAACACCACAAGGTCAAGACCACACTGCAGCAACTCTAATAATACTTTATTAATGTAATATTAATATTAAGTCATTGCATATAAAAGAACAATGAGTTCACTTAAAGGCAATAAAAATAGTTATTTAATATTTAGATTCTTATTAACCATGAACTCTGTACAGGTCATATAATGTTTAGTTTTGCTGGAGGATCTGTGGACATTAAAGATTTTTATTTTGGGGTGGAGGGAGGACAATTACATATCAGTTTTGTAAAAATTGTAAGTCGTCTTTTCAATGGGTATATTCTGACTGCAACACTGAATATCAAAAATAATCTAAACTGCCTTTTTCACTTCATTTATCAGCAAAACCTAAAATAAATAATTTTGTCAAAGGTACTAAAATTTTGAATACTACAGATGTACTTTCCATTACATAAAACTTCTTTTAAAATTCCTAAGCATGGAAAAAAAAACAATTGTTTATCAATCTCATGCTTCCAGTTTAGATGTGAAACTTCTGAACTTTGGAATTAGTCTTAAAACCAAATTAAATATTTTGAAAATACCATGGAAGTGAACACTTCTACTTACCCCCTTGCTTTGCATATAAGCTTCCCCCAAAATAACCATTCACTGGTGAAGTTGCTGCATAGACAAAGATGGCAGTGCTCAGCATAGACCCCCTCCTAAAAGCATAAACAAATCCACATGAATTATTGTGGTCTTATTTCTGATAAATTTACATCTATTCCAACACCACTTCTACACAATTGTTTGTGTCTTATCTTCTTTTTCAGCATATAAATACCGCACTTCACCATCCTACAACGCTTCATTAAAACATGCAGAAATACACCAACAGCATCTATTCCAAGTACTGAAACCAAGCAACTACCACCGTAAGCTCCCCAAATACTATAAGGAGTAACTTGTATTTCAACACTTACAGGTTAGTCAAACGGTTAGGTACATGGTAAGTCTTGAGGTATATAGTCTACAGTGAAAGCTAGAGATCACCGTTCCGATATTCGGTTCGGAATCATCACCGATCCAGATCGATTTAACAGATCGGGCATCGGAGGTAAACTAAGTCAATTTTTAAACATATATAAAAGGAATAATAATTAAAATTGCAAAGCTTAAGTTTTTTCCCTATGACAGATTAAAAACGTTTTAGCACAACCCCGTGCTATAATGTACGTACACAATTGAAAAGAGAAAGCCCCATCTTAATATAGCAATTCTTACATTGCTAGTCAGCATGTGCACGACATGTATGTTGGTATTAATATTGCACATCATGCAGCACTATAATAAACTACAGTCATTTTTTAAATTCAGTACAATATATCCTGCAACATGTTGTGATGTCAATCAGTGACGGCGCTAGTTTTTATGCCAGTGGAAAACCAGCACCTTGAAATACCATACTTTTGTTTGTTTTGCCGGAGACATTGTGGGGCATTTTACACATCCGTCACCTGTGTATCATTGCTTGGAAGATATTCAAACTGAACTACAAATGCCTCAAAAATGCTTAAACAAGATGTACAAACGAGGTGGAACAGTATGGTATGCATGTTTCTAGTAGCCTAGTTAAGATTTTTGGCATAAATTATTAAAAATAGAAGAAATGTAAAAATAGTAAAGTATATTACATATTTATTATATTAAAATATTAAAATAAAGAGCTTTTGTATTGGAATCTATCAGTATGGGTATCCGAATCAGATCAGCCCGTCTAGTGAAAGCAATTAAAAAAAATTCTACCCATTTCTATGCAGATTTTTACAATGTTTAAAAAGATTTTACAACCTTAAATTGTGTACTTTAACACTCATATTGCTTCAAGTATCTAAAATGAATACAAAAGACATTAAACAGGTAGCTTCTTTAAACACAGTAAATACTGGATTATTGGATCATAACGGATAACATGTTTTTTCCAAAATTAACCCAGAAAAAAAAAAATCTAATTTACAATGTGCGTTCAATTCAAAAACACTTCAGTAGTATAAATTCACATGATCACAAACATGCCTGTGTCATAACTTAATAAATATTTAAGTGATTCTACAGTGTTTATCTAAGATGCAGGAAAAGGTTTCACTTTGGATGACAGCATCATCATTATACATGCTTATACCAGTGAAGTATCAGCTTACTATCAGGAGGTAATGGAGCCAAACTCAGGTATTTGAGTTTCAGCTCAGAACGAGAGATGGATCAAAAAGATTACAGAATCAAAACTTACTCTGTGTAAAGATCTTCAATCATTGCAACAATAATAACAATAAGTGAAACGGAAAATATCTGGCAGCCTGATCCAATAAATGATGAGAATATCATGGGGTGGCTTGAAGGCCTAAAGACATCTCCATGGACCTGTTTCCAGCCATATTCATCACCAAGATCCCTGTCCTGTGGAAGGAAGAACACAAAAAAACCCAAGTAAAAATATGGTGGAAGGAATCATGAAAGAATTACCTAACAATACTAAAGAAAACATGCTTCGTACAATATACGAACTTAACTGAGAATTAACAAAATCATACATAAAAAAAGCAAAGAATTCAACTTACTATAGAGGAAAAGAGAACAATGAGATTCTGTTGCAGATTAAAGCCACTGTAAAATTTACATTGCACTTACAGTAATTTAAATCCTTAATTTCAAAAACACCTTTAACATTAATTCTGTAGGCACTAGATCTACTGGATTATCACGGATCTTAAATGTTTAACATTTACGTTTATGAAAACTAAATGAATTCTAAGCACTGTTCTATTTAAAAAATAAATGCTTGATGCTGACGATTTAAGATGAGGTGGCAAAATAGCGTTTAACAATTGCAGATGAGTCAACTACTGTACTGCCTATTAAACATTTTAGCTAATTTCAGTTACTTTTCTTCTTGTCTGACTTTTTCCCCTAGAAGTTTATTATATTTTAAAGAGAAGGAAAATTGTCTTTGTTTGAAATCAATACATACAAAAGTAAAAACAATACATTCGATTCCACTAAATCAATTTCCATGGAGACAACCCAAAATAGTCTTTTTATATACATTGTCATTAAAGATTTTATTTTTCATGCAATTTTAATAGATCAATATAGTCAGTTTAAATTCCAGCGGTGACATGTCATGGAGTGAATGAATAATTAAAGTTTGAATTGTTTGATTTTTATAACTGAAACCTTAAAATCACTTTTGAATACTTTATACAGTGTACGATCTATGGATTGTCCCTTGGAATGTTGTAGGGGTCATATACTGTTGATATGAAGTTTTGTTTGCATTTCTGAACTCCTGCATTATATACACACACCAAATAGCTATGTTTCAAGACCAAGCACCAATACTCACCATGTCATCCATTTCCTCCTCCTTACTGTATCTTGCATAGTCTTTCCTTAATGTTCTCATCAGTATCATAGAAACAAGTCCCACAAGGAAAATTACCATCATGAAAGAATTAAAAATGGAAAACCAATGAATCTGTTAAGGAGAAGAAAGCATTTAACTCAGATGGCTCTGCCTTGGGTGAAATATCAGCAACATACAAACAATTAACCATATTCATAGCTGAAATCAAATTCTGTAATTATACTGCATTAAATTACGTGCTAATTGGATTAGTGGCTTAGGAGGCTGAAAATACAAGATGGCCCCCAGGCAACCATGTCAGGATTGTTATGAAGCTTTCTTAACAAGAAAATTTAGAGTAAGCAGTGAGTGCCTTGATATAATACTGATATAAGGATCAGTGTCACTATGTATCCAAATAAAACTTTAATGTTCCGTTTCAGTGACCATGTGGGTTAAGACAAATGGAAGCAAAACAATTATCGCTAAAATAGAAATTCAATTTTTGCACACTGACTGCCGTAGTGGTAATTCTTATAGTAACATCTAACATTTAACACTACTAGGTTCAACAAAACAACCTGCAAGATACTAATTTGATCACCCATACAAAAACATACAAGACAAGACAACAGCTGCTTGACTTCTTGGGTGCAAACTTACTCTGTGTTGAAAAAAGGATGGATCAAGATATTTGTCAAATCGGTCTTCAAACTTGACATCAGACTTTTTCCACTTAACCTATAAAAGGCAGGAAAATATCAACTGGATGCCTCATAAATGCAAGGACATTCAGGAGCATTTAACAACACTACACTGAAAACACAACCAAATAAAAAGCAATGCAATAAAACAATTTACTCATTTCATCAGTGGAGCTTGTTTGCAGTGGTGGTTGAATCTTAAATTAGCAAGGCCAAGCATGTGTATTCTGTTCCCAGGCATTGGACTATAAGATAAATCAATAGGAAAAAACACCCTACTAAACTGGTTAATACCCACAGGCTTCCACATAAGTTGAGACATTTAAACAGAAAACCCCACAAATATTTTCATTCTCCAACACCCCTAAGTTCTCTATATTTCCAGCATAATATATCCATCCATCTTCTAACCACTCACTCTGGTCGGAGCTGCCAATTAACGAAACTGCACGTCTTAGGTTTGAGAGAAGAAAACCCAAGAGATATGGGGACAATTGCAAAAACTGCACACAAAGCACATGTGGGATTCAAACCAGGGGAGGTCTGAGGAAATAATGCTAGCCACTGTGCCCCCCAGCATGATATTTCTATAAAAATCTGACAGTTGTCAAGTTCAGCTTGCTACCATTTGTGATAATTTTGTTACCTCCCTATTATACAGTGCCAGAATAAATTGAGGTGGTCCATTTTTGATTGATAATCCAGACATCACATAATTGCTTCTGCAGCACTCTGTACCATCAGACCCCAAGACCACCTACAAATTCATCCACTGAAATGAGATCAGAAAACGGAAGATAAGAAGCAAACCGTTTCATGAACCTATGGTCCGCCACATACGGGATAATGAATTGAAAGTACCACAAAAACAAAGAAAACTGTCTGCATGTCTTCCATAGTAACTAATCAAAATAAATTATTAAAGAACTAAGGAAGACAAAATTCCACATACTTCTGGCATTTTACTAGGGTTAAAAGCAAAATAGAAAGCAAGTTTTTTGTTTTTGATTTTGCAAACAGCATAAATCAAAAACAGGACTTAGCAATTCAACAGATAATGTCACCTAAAACAATGAATATTCAATACTTCTGTATGTTCAGAGTAGCTTAAATTTATATGAGTGCTAAGGCCCAGATTTTTAAATATAAACATTTCCTTTAGAAAATATGATAACCCTTGAGCCTCACACAGAATGCATGCAAATGTATACCTGCTTAGTTCAACATATCTAAGACTAGGGCTGCAACTAACGATTATTTCGACAATCGCTTAATCTGTTTTTTAAAGGGGCGGGTAATGTGGTCGTCAGTAACGTCATTGGTTGCACTTGAAGTGAGAAGTTATCCAATCTGATAATAAAGGGCTCATTAGTAGGAATATTCTCAAGAGTTGTGGTCTCGGCTGGTCTCGAAATAAAATCCAGGAGTCCAAGACAAGAACGAATACAAATACAGCTGATTCAGAGACAAGATTGAGACCATCAAAAACTGATCTTGAGTACAACAACATTTGATATAAATTTCCATCATGAAGAAATGAAGCAGTGGTGAAGTGGTAAGAAATTTAAGGTGGGTAAACTATATGCACAGCAATAAAAACGGTGGGTTTTGTAAATTTAAAAGGTGCGTAAACGCCGTTTATGTGCATTTACCCTCCACTACACCACTGAATGAAGGATTTTCATCTCCCTTTTCTTTTATGGCAGTCAGCATCCAGCTTATTGGTGTGTTACTGCCACCGCGGCTATAGTTAGCTTATTGCTCCCAAATTAGAGGGCAGCCACTGTGCTTATGTGTATAATAACATAGATCAAACTAATCGATTATTAAATTAGTTGCCATCCATTTTAAGTTGATTTTAATCAATTTAATTGATTAGTTGGTGCAGCCCTAAAACACTACATTTTATTATTCTGTGCTTTCCAAAAATTAAATGCAACACTTTGGCCCTTTACACTTTTTGAACAAACTTTACAAAAATAGAAAATCCATCCATCTCATAACTGCATATCCAGGACAGGGTCATATGGGCAGGGGCATACCCTGGAACCATAGCTGCCCAACTGCACAATTACATGTGCACTTCAACTCTGCTGTTTCCACCAAAACTCTTTGTCGGGAACTCCACAGTGTCAATATTCTGGCTGCTGGTCTGGCTGCTATAACCAAACCTTTGGTCACTCATGCCAATGCCAAAATTAAGTTGTGGACAATGTGAAACGTATTGTTCTCTAAGTCCACCATCACTGTCTTCAGCGCAGAAGTCCCAAATAGGCTTGTCATCAGGATGTTTAAAGAAGCTTGTCATTATGTACCCAGACTACAGCCTAGGTGTGGATCAATGACGATTTGGGCTGCAATATCATGGCATCTCCTAGGCCCATTACTTGTTCTAGATGAGCACATCACTGCTAAGGACTACCAAACATTCTGGAGGACCATGTTCACCCAGTGGTTCAAACATTATACCCTGAAGGTGGTGCCACGTATCAGGATGATAATGCACCAGTACACACAGCAAGACTGGTGACACAATGGTTTGATCAACACAAAAGAAGTTGAACATCTCTCATGGCCTACACATTCACCAAATCTGAATATTATTTGGAGGAGCGAGTCAGGAAACTTTTACCTCTACTAGGATCACATAGTGACTTGGCCACTGATCTGCAACACAAATGGTTCAAAATCCCTCTGGCCACTGTGCAGTACCTGTATGAGTTACTCCCAAGATGAACTGATTCTTTACTGGCCGTAAAAGGAGGCCCAACACCATACTAATAAGTTATTGTCTAAAACCAGATGTTTCAGTTTCATTGTCCAACCCCTGCATATATCCAAAGGTATTGATACATTTATTGGTTTTGGCAGAGCCATTACTAAACACTTTCTTACTTGAAAAGTACTCTTGTGTAGATCATCATATATTCTGGGTTATTAATGCCTTACAACATAGTCACTCTTCATAGGCAACATGCAACCGAGTGGATCAGGGGTGTGTGCCAGTGTCTAGAAGGTTGCAGGTTCAAATCCTGTGGCTGATGCAGTAATCATTGCTGTTGGTCCCTAGAGCAAGGTCCAGTTACTAAAGGGGTGCTGCACACTGAATGACCCTGTCCTCTGACCCCAAAAATTATCTTAAGAGAATAAGATGGGAAATGGAAAAAGCAAAACAATTCCGGTGTGCCTTGAACAAAAGGCAAATCAAGCATATCTAATGGTTCTTGCCACCTGACAGGTTTCCCCATCAAGATTTGCCTGTTTTTGGTTCTGTCCATGTAGCCCTTAATAAAAACCTTCTCAAGGCCACTTTCTGGAAAACCATCTTACAGCATAACGCAGCTACTATCATACTTGACAGCAGGAATCCTGATACCTTGGCGATCCAATGTGTTTGATTTGGGCCAAATATAGTTCTTCACTTTCAGGCAAACCTCCAACTTTACTTTCAGCATATCATAAAATATTTTTCCAGGTCTGAGACTGCCATATAGTTTCTAGCAAAATCAGACTCAATGCTGGCACCCTCCGAGACAGTCAAAATTGGTATTAACTAGGGGTGCAATGGACCACAAAACTCACAGTTTGGATCAGTTTTGAGTCACAGATCAGGGGGTGGGGGACAAACATAACTTTACTTTCCATTTATTACTTTAAAAAAAAACAAAGCAAAGAACTTTCAACATATCCTATTCACAAGAACACAAATACTTAGCCTTTCCAATACAACTCTGCATCATATAGACGTCTATAAAGGACATCCATCCTTATCCTTTAATCAGTCTTGTTGTGTCAGGATTACGGCTTATTTTTCTCATAATCTCAACACAGCCAAAGTTGTTTTCTCAAGATCATGAGTTTTTTTTTTTTGAGATCACAGAATAACAAAGGATGTAATTGGACATGCAAACAGCATTTATCAAGAGAAAGGGGGAAGCAGATTCCACTAAAAATTCCACAGCTAATACTACCGAATCCACGCAGGTTTTATTGCATTCCCATCTAAATTCTATAATTCCTCCCATGTGTTACACGAGGGGGAATGTCTGTCTCATTGCGAGAAACGAATTTTAAGTCCTTAACGCATGTCCCCCATGAACTTCTGTAGCATTGAGATTTAGGGAATTATTACTTTTACAAGGCCATAGCAGCAGTAAAAGTGCATTTCACACAATTAATCTGCAATTCACATGCATTTTGATGGATGGGGGGGGGGGGGGGAGAGCAGGGCAGAATCTGTATGGATCACGGATCAATTATGATCCATTACACCATTAGTATTAATGGATCTCTACATAGATCCTGATTGCAGCTAATGAGTGAGTATTCCAGCTGGTCACCAACAATGGGCTCTGTGAATTTCAGTTTGGCAAGACTGTTAGACCATAGTGACGTCCAAGTTCTAATTCTCTCATGCTGAACTGTGTACCTGTGAAGTTTTAAATCCTCTCCAAATTCCCTCTAAAAGTATTTTCAAAGCTCCACAAGCACCATCACTGTAAATGATCTGCTACAACTGAGAAGTCAGCAATATTTATTTTCCACAGAATATATAGGTGTTTTTAGTAGTTCATTAAAAATGCCTGGTCTAATTTAGGCGCCATGAAAGACGAAAAGGTGAGCCAATTTAAGTTTACTTACAGAGTAGGACATGGCAATTCTTGTGTTTGGCACAAGCTTGACTTTCCCTTCACTTGTAAGATTTACATCCACTATTCTGTTGCCATTGTAACCAATCTCCAATTTTTTGTATGTCCAGAGGAAATAGTCTTCTCCATTTTCATCTGCTTCCCCAACAATTCCTAAAATACAAAAACATTGCCTCAGGTGTTTGTATAAATGCTTAAATACTTCTTCTAAAGCAACAAAAATTCAATAAGCAATGACAGGTTACAACATTCAACACACATGCACATATCATACAGTACCCTTTTCGCCCAATAAACAATGTGAGATTTTGAAGTATACATTATGAAAACTGAAAGATGTAGGCCTATTAGTAAGTCAGACATAACTGAATACCCAATGTCTACTCACCCCAAATAGGTAGGTCATCAATATACATTTGGTACCAGTAGTGGTTTTTTATGGCATAAACAAAGGCATCCCGTCTGGCTTTATCAAGCTCAATCTCACAGTAGGTTGTCTGCATCACTTCATCTGGAAGGAATTCAACAACATTGAAGACAAGGTAATCAAATGATCATAATCATTAGGGTGTTCAAATTTTGCATTCGATACATTGTTCGAATTCCCAAAAGTTAATTCCAGAATTCTATACTAGATTGAAAACGGCTGAACAGAACTGAAGCTTGATGACAAAGATTTAGCTTGCCGATTACAGTCTTGAGGTAATACAAATTAAAAGGGTACAAGTAGTGATCACGGTTTCTTTTTCCGAGACCATCAGGAAAAAGATTTCAACCAGCCTTTAGTAATGAAAAAAAATCAGCTTCCTTTTGACAACACATTTAACTTTCGGTCAATGATCAAAAAATTCCCTAGGAAAAGCCCAGATCTAGACAATCATTTTGCAAAGCCACAAGTTAATTCAATATCAGAATGATCAAATCAATTACATCCTGGACAAAGACTATTGTCATGTCTACAACATCTGCATGGAGATCAAATCCCACCCAGACTGCTTGTATTGATTTTCTTCATGTACAAAATAACCAGAATCTACATGATATTATGTCTGTAAACTGCCCATCATGTATGACTGTGCGTATTTGCTTATGTGCGCTACAAATAACTCACACTTTGTCCAGGGTGTTCCTGTTCCTTTTGCCCAGTGCTGCCTGGAATAGACTCGATGACAACCCCAGTAGGTGGAAGATGGATTGATATTAAGTGGGAAAGGACCGGATTGACTTTCCACTCATGCTTCACTCAACACTACTGCAGGCTAGGAATGTAAAGATGCATCAAGCTAAAGTAAATTGATTAAGGTGGTGATTCAATGGCATCAATCTGTAACTTCAGGAGTTGATTATGAGTGATTTTTGGGAGCAAATCCTCCATGGAGATACTAATTCCGAATAGCACACCATCTTCTTCACATGCTAAAAGTACATGCTTAAAATAGTACAGGGATGTGAATTTCCAGAAAGTTTGATGGCAGGGGAATGACCATTTATATTCATAATCGAAGCACAATCTGATCTCTGAGCTACAATGCTTTTAGAAATAGACGCATATCACTTTACTACATTTTTCTAGACACTCATCTTTAGCTACATACAGCTACCAGTCTTCTGCTAGTCCTACTAGTATGGATACCTTTGAATCCTTCTTTCAGGTAAAACAATCAGAACTTTTGAACTTGATTTGTTGGAAGAAATTATATACTAGGTTAGCACGCCCAATTCCTATGCAATTCCTGAAGGAGATTGCACCACTGATTACCACGACCCTAGTAAACTTGTTAAACTTGTCTCTTAGGCTTGGATATGTTCCAAAACTTTTTAAAAATGGTTTCTTTAGAACGGATCTAATAATACCTAATATCTGAAACTAGTGATTTAGGAGATTAGACCCATCTCAAATCTTCAAAGATCCTAGAAAAAGCTGCTGATCATCAGCCATCTTCCTTCCTGCAGAAAAATAATGCTAATACTTTAAAACAGTCTGGCATCAGGCCAAGCCATAGCACAGAAAGGCCCTAATAAAAGTAATGAATGATTTGCTTATGGCTTCTGATCGTGGCTGCATGTCTTTGTTGGCGTTACCAGATCCTGAAGCATTCAATACTGTGGATCATAATATTCTCTTGGACTGGCTAGAAATTGGTGGTTGGCATTAACAGGACAGCTCTCTTGGTTTGGCTCCTATTTAACTGGTTGTTCACAAGAACTAACTGATAAATAATCTTCCAAGGCCACTAAAGTCAAATATGGTGTCCCGCAGGGAACAGTGCTAGGCCCGCTACTGTTCACGTTATATATGCTACCACTTGGTAACATTTTTAGAAATCAAATGTTGGTTACCACTGATATGCTGATGACAGTTATATTCATCTAATAAACCAAATGAAACATCCCAGTTCTGGATTAAAAGACTAACAGACATCTGGTGCCAGATGGAAAAACATTTCTTTGTGTTAAACAGAAAAAATGGAAATAAGTTTGACAACCACAACCTTGGAGGCCTTCCTAATCAGCTTAAAGTGGTCAGAGATCTTGTCCTGATTGATTCAGATCTGTTTCAATGCTTACATAAGAAGTATTACTAGAACTGCGTTCTAACACCTATGGAACAGCCATGCTTCTGAAGATGCTCACCTTCCCAGATGCAGAGAAAGTAATGCATGCCTTTATAACTTCTTGACTGGACTACTGTAATGCCCTTCTTTTTGGTTGACCATCTGGATCCTTAAATAAACTTCAGCTGATACAAAAATGCAGTAAACAGAGTTCTTACATGTGCTAAAAAACTTCGATCATATTAGCTCTGTTCTATGCTCCCTTCACTAGCTCGGATTGTTTACAAAATACAGATGTTCCACGGGTGACAATGGTTAAGTTGAAGTATCATAACAACAATGGGTATGATTATTCAATTACATGAGATATTTAACACTATATTATAAAATGTTGTGTGTAAATGATTTTGTTCTCTTACAGAACTCTGTGTAATAGTCCAACGTGTGAGATTCAGATTCACTCAATATTCGAGTCTAGACTAAAACACACTGTTTAGTCTAGCTCATATGGGCTACAGATCTAGTTAACTGCTCACTCCCAGTTAGACCTATAGTGTGAGGTGTAGATCAGAGTGTGGATCAGAGCCATTGGCTTTGGATGGACTGAACCATCAGTGCTGTCACGCTAGCTTTACACTCCCTTGTGGAATTGTAGTGCTGACGTTTCAGGAACTCTCCCTGCCTATGTTCCCACTTGCCTCTCCTTCCTGTTTATACTGCCATAGCTGTATCTGCCAGAGCTTACATACAAATATTTCTAAAGACCATATTGCATTGTCGCATAGTGCTTTTCTCTCACAAATCACAAATACACTTCTGCATTGTATTGGACTTCAGTATTAATATATCAATCTTGTTGGAACAGATTCGTGGTATGATATTACACGTTGTAGCAGGACTAACTGTATAAGGATATTCAAAGTTAGCAGCACTAGAGATACTACTAGAACTATAACTACTAAAATAATGGATATGATTAAACTGGATGATGACCATTTTCCATAGTGAAGGACAAGGGATTTCGTTGGCTCATTCACCACATTAGAGGTCCCAAAGTACCAGCATGTGACATTTATTATTCAATATTAGATCTGGCCTACATATCGATCTCATTTCTATAGAATAAAAAAACAATGTCATGTTGGCAAGCTCAGATTAGCGGAATGACATGACATTGTTTTTTTATTCTATAGAAATAGAGGCGAATTGGTGCGCCACTATTTTGAATAGGTGAAAGCAGCCAATTAGGTAGCACTTCCTTTGCTGGTGTTTTTTTTCTGTTCAATACAGTAATTGGCCTTTTTTGACAATTTACACTGGCTTGTTCCCAATTAGTAATGATAAAAATTAATAGTGATATTCTACTGTCTTTGGATCCATTCATGGTAATTTGCAATTTTTTTCAGTTAAGTTAAAAAAGGTTTGAGTTTTGGTTATCAAAATAATTTAAAAAAAATCAAATCATAGTAGAAATTGTAGAATTATGAGGCGTCAAACTGTTCCCTAAATAATAGTAATCGAATCATTTTCACCCCAACTTTAGCCTTTTCAGGAGCAACACCTGCACAAGAAGCAACGGTTTACAACTGTTTAAAAGCAAGTATTTAAAATGAGCAGTTTCTATTGGTAAAATGCATGCAAACAAACTGATGCACTGCTTTGAAAAGTATGATCAGTGACTTGTACATTACATATATTTTGCAGATACTTTTGTCTAGAGCAATATACAAATGACAAAAGCTTGGGGTCAGAAATGAGCATCAGACAATGCCTTTGGAGACATGAAAGGCCTCGCCCAAAAATCTTGCCAGTTGCAGGCATCTAAATGCAGTTGCATTTATGTGGAATAAATGTTCAGAAAAATTTTATATACTGAAAGTTCTCATCAATTCTCCCTCCAGCATGACATTTCATAGCGTCATTAAAATTTTAAATATTGTTGCCTGGAAAATTTTAGAGAAGACCCATGATCTTAAGGAGTGCGTCATATAAAATTCCATAATCGTTAATTACAAGTGATTACTAGAGACACAATTACAGCTACACTTGTAATACATTTCACATGTTCCACAAGGTGGGGGGCTTTGTAATGATAATCTCAGTTCTATTCCATTATTAAAAGTCTAACCACCACAAAAGCCCAAAGCTCCAGGAATGGCTGGAGAAATACTTTTAAAACAAAACAGAAAACTACACCCATTCTCCTTTGGAACACATTTTTATAATTAAATTTGAGATACCCAATTCCATTCTTATAGAAGACATCTGGAGCCAAAGAGAATTGTAAAGATTTTATTCCAAAAAATGAAAAATAAGAATCACTGCCTGAATAAATGCATATGACCATGTACCAATAACATGACATTCTGCCTTCTAGATAATATATCAGATTATCATAGGTAATGTTCAGTTATAATGATTAATTATGGTCTTTATAATGTGATGAGCGAGAACCCAAACTAAAGTGCAGCTGGAGACTTTCAAAATAAAGCAGCAGAAAGGCACAGACCAGGAGACAGATAAGATTTCAAAGGCCATCATTATTAAATAAGGAAATCTGTTCAAGATTACCAAGAAGTAGATGGCATATGGTATCACCAAAATATTGCAATGATAACCGCACCAACAAGAATCCAATGACTACTATGGACCTGCATCCCAGGCATTGTATGTCATGTCTAAATAAAAGGAAGCTTGTGGTCCAATTAAGTGTTGCAATTTTAAAACACCCGAAAGCTTTTAGTCTACATTCAGAAAAGTTACTTAACTACAACCCCAACATTTTCAGATTACAGCGGTACCTCAGTTCTCAAACTCATTAGAACTTGAATTTCATAAAAGTCGAACAAGCCAGTTATAAAAAAAAAAGTTACCTAGAGCTTGATCTGAATCTCAGAATTCAAACCGTGAACGCCGACCTAAGATACCTTGTACGCGTGGGGAAATAAGTCACGTTGCACATCTCTCAGCATAAAGGGTAACGCTTCAGTCTCAGCCTCGCATTTGCTATCTGAACACATATTTAAACAGAAAATATACATTTAGACAATGAAAGTAACAGTAATTGTTATATAATACATTTTAAAATAAAGATTTCTTATTAATTATTTTAATATTAATAATAAACCATTAATACATTTAATTATAAAAATATTGTTATGCCCAGCGGGGACGGAACGGAGACAAAGGCGCAGACATCAGGGTATCGGGGAATACGGGGTTTAATTACAGGTAAGGCGAGCAAAATGCAGACAGACAATACAATGACTGGACTGGGGAAACAAACTGAAACATGAACTAAATACAGAAAACTAATGACTAGGGATGCACCGAAATGAAAATTCTTGGCCGAAACCAAAAAGAGGAAACCAAGGCCAAAGGCCGAAAACCGAAACGCCGAAAGAAATTATGCCAATAATTAGTACCATTGCATTTATGGCTATGACTGTGTACTAACCTTACTAAAATCAAG
>JABFEB020000060.1:10412062-10444342 GCA_019775895.2 Stomatorhinus ivindoensis
TGCAGGCCCCGGTTTCTGTTTGCGTCATCACAACATACTGTTTCGGCCGTGTTGTTTCGGTGATAAAAATCTTTCGGGCAAAAACCGAAAATGCACTTTTGGGCCATTTTCGGCCGAAAATTTTCGGTGGCTGAATATTCGGTACATCCCGACTAATGACAACAACCAGAAACAGCTAATCACATGGGGATTCCACATGGGGTTAATGAGGGGGTGTGGCACGCAGAAGGAGCGGACGATCGGGGCAGGACATATTGTTAGGATACATTTTTACACATATTTAGGCATGATTTTTTGGGACCGGGAACCAATTAATTGGGGAAAAGGTTTATGGGGAAAATCCGATCAGAACTCGAACTTTTTAGGATTCGATCCAGAGTTCTGAACAGATTAAGTTCAAGTTCTGAGGTACCATTGTATTTTCTACTTCTACAGAAATATTGTACTGCGGTGCCAATGATCCACCATTGGGTCTCACAGGAATTGGTGTTGGAACCAACGTCTTTCTCCCACCAAAAGACTACCCAGTACAAAAGATTTCCCATTTCATTCACTTATCCTTGCTCAGTATTAATACTAACCGACTAGGTTTCCCCCTCCTGTCCTTTGTTTGCAAATTCTATGCAGAAGGAAAATGCAACCTCAACTCAGAACCTTGATGCAATAAGAATGACAATAACTGGTTGCCCTAACTAATTGGCCAGAGGGGAAAAAAACACCATACCATTCTATGCTTAGTTCCAACACCTAGTTATTTCAGAACTGTACAAGGTCAGCCAGAATAGCCCAAGAGCAACTCACAGCATGTTCCTATCCATGTAAACAAGTCAGAACAGTAATTCTGCCACGTGGCAGCCCTTAATTTCTATTAATTACACTCAGGAGGCCAATCCACAAACACCATTTATCAAATATAAAACACACCTGAATTGGGAACAATGCTGAGATACCAGTAAAAAGGTGGATGCTGGGCTACAAATCTCAAAGCTCATAACTAAGAAATTTGGGAAAGGTTTTACACTCAGCTGCACATGTAAACGTTCTAAGTCGACCTGCGGTTATAATTACAGGCCCTGCTATGCCTGCTTTGCTGCTGCTTCCGCTGTGCTGCTGCTTGAAGGCCCTGCACTATTGCTGTTGCTATTACTCCTTCAACTAAGGTTTTTTCTAGCATTGAGTGGAGACAAACAAGGGACGTCAGTGCAAGCAAATACATCTTTGTGTAGTTGACCCAACTGTTAAAAACCTCAGGTAAGGGGGCAGGTGCCATCTGTTGTACGTTTGGTTATATTGTTTATTTTCCTGTTTCTTTTTAAGTGGGGAGAGTTCTGATTTGCTTATTTCTTTTCTTTCGCACTGTCCCAGGTTGGTCTCCTGCTCTGGGTTTGCCCTGTGCATGTAATAAAATAGGGTGTATGTAAGCAGAGTAATTGTGTGGCGTTACCTCTTGGTCCATGTTCCATGCCTGACCTAGACCAGGACATGCAACACTTGACTATGCAATTTAAAATCGGACTACTGTCCTTGTCCCAGTACACATGCAGTTAAAACAAAACGAGAGGAATAACTAAATGTTTTGTACAAGACACTAGAAGTACCTTTTTAGTTTAAATTTTCAGGTAAATGGCAAAAACTATATTTCAGACATTTTAAAATTTAATTTAAAAAAATTAAATCCCTGCCATCATAACTTGAACTAGAGATGTAGAGTTTTTCCCCCCAGAATACACTGAACAAAAAGAACACAAAAGTAAAATCAAACTTTGGGTTTCTACTGTAGCCATTATTTCAAATCTGACTATTCCAGAAGCAAAGCACCTAGTTCTTGCCAAAATGCCTGATACTTTCTGAAACAAACTTAATGCTTTAAGAACCAATAAGCAAAATATTAGCATTACATCAACATACAGAATTCAGAAGACAGTCATAAGGTTACATGAGGTGCTTTACCTTTAAATTTTATGTCCAATCCACTGAATTCAAGCTCCACTCCTTGAAGAGCTTCTCCCAAGGTTTCATGATAATGACTGATTGTCTTTTTGGTTCCCACACAAAAGGGTAGGGAAAAGTACTTGTAGGTTTCTTGTCTATTGTGATATGGGCCCACTGTGTTCATCCACAAAACGACCTCCTCCTTATCTGTGTACTGCAAGGGAGGAACAAAAAAGAAAACAGTCTGAAAAAGTTGCAGTGAAATACGAAACTCTTCCTACATTTAAAACATGCAAAATAGGCTAAATTTCATAAACACTGAATTAAAGAGATTGTATACTACAGGGGAGAGCAGGCACCAAATATTTCCAGTGAGACAGAATGGTTTAAGTGTAACACATCTTAACAGTATTCCTTGTTATACTCAAGCGGGACAAAAAAAAGTTTGAAATTCTGAGCTCAGAACTGAATAGGAATAAATGTTAAAAAAAAATTTTTAATAAAACACTTTTCTGGGAAATTCACTTGAAAATTCTTATGCAGAAAAAACACACCAGTTTAAAACATTCGGAGGCAGTTAGGCTGGCACAGAATATTGACTGAAAACGATCCAGGACTGGGTAAAGTTATTTCAGAAATAAATATGCCCATCTCCAAATAATATTTACCACCAAATCCACATACATGTTTTAGCAGGGTGTGTGAACCTTAAATTTAGAAAAAGCCATTTAAAAGTTATGGAGAAAGACTGGGGAAAACAGACTCTTCAGCTGGGAAATTTAGAATATCACACATTACATGGCCTTGGTGTATTCCCCTGACACTGATATTCATTCAATACATAAACAAAAATCAGATGCACTGAAACTTGAAGGCGGCATATCAGTGTGCATAGGACTGTTGTCAGAGTAAACAATTTGGGAAATGTACAGGATGTTTGGAAGCATGAGGGGAGAGAACGTTGCTGTATGGTTTCAAAATGGATTCCAATTACACTTATCTAAGCAGGTTTCTCTAGATAATTTAGAGCTTTGTCTCAAGTTTAAAAAAAAAAAAAAAACAACTTGCGATTGACTCCAATTAATTCATTGAGCCTCTGCATGAAATAGTCTAAATTGACCGGCACTAAGGTCAACTATGCCAAGGCTTAGTCTGAACTGTCTCCATCACAGTACTCAGTGACGAACAATCAGGTTTTATAGACCGGGTAACCAGAGAAAGTTATATCATGTCTAATAGTACAAGCTGAACAGTGGTGAATACAGGGCCTAACTTTAATGGCTGAAGCCCTGACTATTACAAAATCCACAAACATCGAAAACTGATAATGTAAAAAGCTGAAACTGTCGACCAATCTACCAAGCACACGCTGTTAATGTCTATCAAAATAAACAGGAAAAAATCTATTTTTAAAAAACATTTTGACTTTTAAGTCTCCTGGGAGTGACAACTTATTTAGGGAACAATACAACAGACATGACACTGTAAAACAAGTAATGCTTGTAAATAAGGATATGCAAAGCCCTGTAACTGAAATGGTGAGTTTTTCTGTCACACTGATTTCACAGATTTATCGGAAAAATGCAATATTTAAAAACTCATTGATGGCACGGAAAAAAATAGTATACTCATATAGTGCTCTTTGGAAATAAGTCATTTTTTTACAGCAACCAGTACTACGGTAGTTTATGTATAAAATTACATTGTGAAACAAAGACTAGAGGCTTAAAGACAATGTAATGTCAATAGAGGCCAAAAGTAACCCTAACCACATAGACAGAATTAGAACTGCAAATACTTCGTACTTTAGGGACTTTTGCAGCATCCCATTTACTTGACACGTTGATGTTTATACATGGAATCGTTTTTTACATTTAATGTCTGTTGCAAAATCTCAACTGTAAAACCTCTAGGCTTCTACAAGGAAATGTAGTCCATTGGTGGTGTCACTTCTCCATGTACTCCTTTTTAAGCCCCTGCAATCAACGTCTTCAACAAACTGCCCTCTATGAAATTAAACCAAGTGCCTTCAAACTCGACGGCATGACCGGCTTACTTTTTGAGCCTTTCAAAGGGGTTAGTTCTATACATGTAAGCTCACAAAACGGGATATCTATCATGATATTTACCCCTTGAATAGAGAAGGTTTTAATTCTAACTGTCGATGCGGGCCCTTTTAATTTAAAAACGCCAAATCATGTTATGATCGTTATTCTCGTTTGATTAATTAGCGATTAGTGACGCGAATGGACTGCCGCGTGGATAGGTGGCACACTTGCGCCCAACAGTGCGACATCTGAATTCTTCCTGAGGAAGACGATTCTCCCATCGTTCTCCGAACTGGGTTCCACTTGTCGGATTTTTCCACGACAGCGATGTCTGCAGTCTGGCATGACCATACATTCTATACGCTTTACGTTCATTGTCCTTTAACACCCCCAAAGAATGAATTAAAGCTCCAGTCAACGACACGTTCAGTACATGATGTATCAACACATACCAAGGCCAAAACCCGGATATAGTTACTTGGATTCAACTTCAGAATGAGACACGGGTTTTTACAAGTATCATGCTATCTGTGTGCATTTGAAATAGCTGACATCTTTAAACTAGTGCTGTGATTACCGAATATTGCTGGAAACTAAACAGCTGCGGATTTTTACATCGATGGGCACTTTTACGTTGGACTTAGCAACAGCTATCACAAAAATTGAACTGCTCTGACTTATATTGCATACTATTAAAATGCAACATATCAAGCTCCTGGTGATTATATTAGATCCCAGGAAAATATGCATAGGATGATGGGGACCGTCGGAAATTATCCTAAAGTTATATTACAAGTCAGCTAATTAACATCACAATTTGTCCTAGTGACAACCTTTCGTTAACGCAACGGAATGGTACTTCTCGGTTTTATATTATTCTTTCTTGCTAACTTATTTCAGACCACCAGGTGTATCCGACATAATTATGCGGAGATTTCTACCAACGGCTCAATCAAGGCTTTATTTCTGGGCCTCATATTATCTTACCGTGTGTTCGTGTTCGTCGGCTTGAACTGGACATGGTATTGCCACAGCAAACAGTAATATCATTACGAATAGTTTACATTTCGGTAACCCCATTATTCCTAAACCTTTTTTCTGATCAACGATAAGGTGTTAGCTTTGCTGGAGCCGTGACACCTTCCTTCTTCCTGGTCGTATTTCAGTGGCGGATTTGGGATTCTCGCGCACACATTACGGCCTATTTTTCCGAATACTGCACGCACTCGCGTTTGATTGTCTGGGACAAGTCACGTGTGCAGTTAAGTCCAATCAGCGTAGACTCTGTTGAGCTTGCGTTGAATAAAAAAAAACCCATTCAACTACCGGAGGTAGAAAGAAGCCACGTCATCCGGTCGTGAAGTCAAGAACCGGAAATCCTGTCGAGTTTCTGTCATTTATTAGATCAATTTAGTAGTGTATTGATAAAGAGGTATAAAGTGGTACGGAAGATGTAGTTTACGTAATTTATGTTAGTGACTGATTATGGGAGTAGAGCCATCGACTTTGACCGGCCTTTTTAAATCAATTTAGTTCACACATTAAGAGTAATATAACAATTAACTTAAGTAAAATACTGATAACATGTAATTCTTGAATAATTTTCAGATTATCTAAAACGGTTTCATAGTCCGAGTGAGGTTTAAGGCCAGGAAAAAAGGGCTTAATCCTAAAACTTTGAAACAGCCAGTATTTTCATGCTCATATGTTACTTTTATATTCGGATTTAGTTTTGATTTAAAAATGAATATATAAGTTATTGTGGAAGGTCTTGCCGTTTTCTTTGCTCTCCTAGTCTTATGAAAGTAAACGTTGACCTCGCTAAATATTATTTTTGGATTCTTACAACAATGTTAAATTAAATCTTCTGTACATTGTAACAAAGGAATAATGTTGATACAAAGCTCCCTTTTTTCTGCAAACGAGTGTAATCCTTCTTAATGTTGTACTTATAGATTTATTCTTCCTGCCAGCATAGAGCACAAGGCTAGGGAACACCCTGGGTAGAATATCAGGACGGACACACACTACATGTCTTTGGACTGTGGGAGGAAACCTGACAATATTGGCTGAACGTGTAAACTCCACATACTTAGAGTAGGGGTGGGATTCAAGCCTGCAGCCCTGGTTATGTGAGGTAAAAGTATTTAAGCCACAGTGGCAAGTAGCTCTAGGAACAGAGGAGTATGTGTTGCCTTTTCAAGAAGGATGAGAGTAATATGACATAAATGAACTAGATCTCGAAAATAAAATGAGCTATTTGTGGAAGCTCCAAACCGAGGCACATGCCTCATGAACAAAAAACAAGGCAGCTATATGAAAATATTAACTTTATTGATCCCAAGGGGGAAATTACTTCATTTGGGTGAGATTCAGTACCTTTCAGTACTGATGTTCACAGCATGGTCCAGGTTGCGCAGGGCAAAATTAAATACTGATTATGAAAACGAATTAGTATGCCTCGCTAATTCACAATTTTACATTGCCAAGCAATGAACATGGTATGATGTGCGTTTATAATTTTAAATGTACTCAAAATGTTTCAATAAATAATAATAAAACAGTAGGCACGAAGAACATGATTATAGTCAATGTCTAGGTCGAACTTTTGTAAAACGATCGGTTGTGAAGAAAAAAAATTATGCAACTATTTAATGACGCTAGTCATTCCTAATAAGGAATTATTCGGAACTTGCACGTTTACACCTTATCTTGCAAAGGGAATTCACTTTCTAATAAACATAAATAAAATGTATGTAATAAATATAATAAAATAAATTTGCTCAATATTTGTCTTGATATTAATGCCCCATCTTTCTCATGCTTTGTCGGCCGGTGACCCTGACTGCTCACGTGACAGTGTCGTTATTTCCGCGTCCCAAGTCCAAAAGGCGACTATGGCGGGTGCAGGTTGCATGGTGGATAAGGTTTAACGCTTAAATTGATTATTGTATAGCTAACACTAACAGAAAAGATCGGCGGGTTACATACTAATAGCGTACAGTATAGGCGTAACCTCAAGATTACCGAACTATAGAACCAGTAGATCGGTTAATGGGATACAGAATTAGCAACATTAGAAATAAGAGCATTAATCTAGTCATTTAGAGTGTTAGGGAATTTTACATCTGTGGACGGATTTAGTTGCATAACTAGGTTCCATTGTAGAATCGGGTAGTTATGGTTGGCATAGCAGAAACGTGTTGCGTTGTGACGGCTTTTGAATCGTCTGAAAAACACGTCGGTGAGCAGTATGATTACTCCAATGTACACAAACAGTTCAGCTGCAGCGGAGTCATCTTAAATGAGTCTCATGGGCTTGTGCTTTGCAGTGGCCACTTGTTTTCTCGCTTTCTTATTAGGAAAGACGTGTCAACTGACTGCCAGTTTTTGTTACGAGGGAGTTTTAGCGATACTCTTACGATCTACGTACAACACGATAACACGACTCATCCATCAATAACGTGTCGAGGTAGGACGACGAATTCAGAACAAAACAGGCTGAAATTAACACACCTTAAGGCTGAATTTATTGTGTTGGTAAACTGTCTTGAGTTTCAGACGGCGTTTTTGGAATTATTTAAGGTTTCAGACAACTGGCGCTTTTCCTTGGGTGAGGAGCATGCAGATCTAATTAAGGATTCGGGATTTTTAAGTTACTTCGCTCTGCTTAGGGTGCCTGGTTTGGTAAAATCGGCAGGTAAAGACACTGTCCATTGGGTTTCTAGTTGTGCTCTAGAGAAAGGATGCGAGGTTTTTGCCTGTGGTTCTCCATTTGGATCTGCCTGCCCTGATCTTTTTATGAACACATTGAGCAAAGGTATTGTGAGTAATATTGTAGGAAAGGATAATGCAGTTATCCTCACAGACTCACACTGCATGCCTGGCACGGAAGGAGGAGGGCTCTTTGTTAAAGAAGGAGATGCTACTTTCCTTGTAGGTTTGATTGTGTCTCCATTTTGTTGGAAGTCAAGGGAATGGGTTGGCCTCACTTTAGTGTGTTCCTTTCATTTGATACTGCAAAACATAGCACAAGCAGTAAATCACAGACAATCACTGAGCAAGTTGTCTATTGAAGTGCCTGTTCATGTAAATCAAGCCTTGCCGCATAAAGGGCTTTGTGCGGTCATTCATAATTTCCCAATGGTGTGTTTAGTTGACAGTAACCAATTCTGGGGTTCTGGAGTTCTCTTGAACCCCCAACTGGTTCTGACTTGTAGACATGTATTGAATGGAAAATCCAGGGTGGTTGTGAGGTACAAGACTTCCAAGAGGTATGTAAGTTTGACATGTGATATATTGAAAAGAATAGAACTAACTGATTTTTTAAAATCAGTCATGAAAGCATTGTAGAATGTTGCACTGAAAAAATACAGTTCAAGAATTAATGCAATTGTGTGTGATCTTTCTGGGATTGCTGCAGGCTAATTGGGTTATTGTTTTATTCCAGTGTTCAGTTGATTGTTTAGACAGAAAATTGTATTAATAAGCTTCTGAAAAGTAGTAGCTGAGTAGACAATAGGCCAATAATTAGGGGTCTAAGTATGTAGTTCTGGAACCTTGTTGTTTTTGGACTAATAATTTTTTCCTAAAATGAAATAGCAGCAAAGATAAAAAATTCCAAACAAAGCTAAGGCCATGTTGGAACTTGACAGACTTCTTTAATAGCCATTCCAGGCTATATTATATGAATTATTGGGGGAGAGGGGTGCTCTATAGTTCTTTGGATTAGGTCTCTAGGCTTGTGATCAGAAGGTTGCTCGTTCAATTCCCTGTGGCCAGCTGAGTAAGAATACCACTATTAAGCCCTTGAGCAAGGTCATTAACTGTACAAACTGTCCTAGAGGTTCCAGATGAATGGTTTACCCTGTACACTGACCCCAAACTTTGCACTCACTTGTATGTGTGTGTCACATTAGAGAACGGCATGGGATATGTGAAGAATGAATTTTGTTGCACTTTGCTGTCTGCACAATGACAATAAAGACATTATGTTCCATTATTATAATCATTTGTCTTTTATAAATTCAGTTGTTGCATTTTTTGTCATAAAGGAATGTCCTTTTGAAGGACGGAAACCGCTAAATCAATGTCTGAGATATACATTAATTTCAACGTGTTTAAAGTCTGCACAAGAATGGATATGATCAAAGAATGAACTGAAAGTATACTTTGAAAGCTTCTTTTGTTTATTCCCTCAGATTGCTTTCTGTGACGGGTGATGTTCTGTTTGCCACAAAAGTTACGGCACCATTTGATGTTGCAATGGTGTGGCTGCAAGAACCTCTTCCTGATATTATTGTTCCAAAATTAGCCTCTTCTTTAAAGCCAGGTAGGTTGGGTCCAGGGGTGTCACACTTAAATGTTTTTTAAAACCCCCCAAATAAATTTGCGTTCATTGGCTTAAGTCATGAATAGCTTTTTTATATTAAATATGTTTTCCATCATCCCCCAATAGTAAAGACCCCCCCCCCCATTTATTCATCTCTAACTATGCCCCTGGTTGAGTCATTCCTTGTACAGTATGCATATGGTTCCAGCCTCTGTTGTTGTCTAGAAATGGAAGGGTGTATCCTGACACAACTTAAGACTTCATATTTTTATTATTGAGTCTTGTAGGAAGGTATACATTTTCTCTTTAATGTTTTTCTATGTGTATTTGCAGGTAAAAGTGTGTGCCTCATTG
Source organism: Stomatorhinus ivindoensis (assembly GCA_019775895.2). Classification (NCBI taxonomy): domain Eukaryota; kingdom Metazoa; phylum Chordata; class Actinopteri; order Osteoglossiformes; family Mormyridae; genus Stomatorhinus; species Stomatorhinus ivindoensis. The sequence goes on from JABFEB020000060.1 coordinate 10,421,729, forward strand.
GCTATGGTGTATTTGGCCATAGTTGTGGACATTCTGTTACGTCGGGGATTTTGTCTAACGTCATCACGTGCCAGTCGCAAGCAGTGATGCTGCAGACTACCTGTGCAGTGCAGGCAGGTGCCAGTGGAGGTGCTCTGGTGCGAACAGACACTGGGGAACTTCTAGGTAACAGCGCCAGTACTAACATTTATGTGCTAGCCTCTAAGATTTTAGCTTCTGTTAGTGTGCCTGTTCTGATACATTCTAATAATCGCTGTAGCTGTGCTTCAGCTTTTGTATAATAGCTTACTCATGTTCTTTTACCCTTATACATTGTTGTTGTAAAGTTTTACTATCTAGTTTCTTATTTTCAGGCAATTCCTTGCTATGTTGGGCTATAACAAATTAAAAACATCTCATAAAGTATCAAAATTGAGAAATGTGGTATTAACTGTTTGTTTTGAATAACTTAACCAGAGACATAGCAAGCAAAACACATCAGATATAGTTTTTTGAAAGGCCATATTCAATTAACCTTAAATGAAAATTACATAATATAGAAAATGTATGACGGATGGAGGGTATACTTACTTTTGTTTCACTGAAAGTTTGTATGTTAATCTGCAGTTTCAATATGGTCTGTTTTTAATAATACATGCAGCATATATCATAATGTTCAAATTAAAAAGCATGTAGTTATTTTAATATAGGGTCATTCCATGGCAACTTGTAATCAGTTGTCAGACATTTACAATTTCATTGATATCAGGTGTTGTGTATTATATAGACATAATGGATAATGTAGTGTTTCATTCCCTGCCTCATAGACTGTTGAATGACATAAGAAAGGGCATCGTTTCCCCATGCCAGTAATCTGGCAGCAAAACACAGTGCTTTGCCCCATACATGCTGCCACACTTCTGCATCTATATACAATATATAAATAGAAATGATGTTATTGACATTTGATATTTGTATTACTCTCACTCCATACAGTTGCTTTATTATTTCACAGTTCTGTAAGTGCATCTTGTATGTATGACTAAATTTTACATATACCCCTTTGTTCAGGCCTTGTATGCAGCAATACACGGGACTTTGCTGTTGATGTGACCTATCCACACCTCAACTTCAGCATCCCTATGAGTGTGCTGGCGCCTCTACTGCAGGCTTTTTCTGTGACACGTGATCCCACAATATTCCAGAAACTGGATGATGCAGGACCTGAAGTTGCGAGAGTGTGGCGACTGCAAATCAGGCCTCAACAGCACCAAACCAGCAGACTTTGACCAGCTCTCCAATCAAAGAATGAATAAATGAATGAATGAATGAATGAATGAATAAATGAATGAATGAACATTGGTCAGTATTGTTAGCCAGATGATTTTAAACTTAAAGGAAAGTGCAATTTGTACTTCAATAACTAACAAAGCCAAATCAAGCCATAGTTTTATAGTTTTTTGTATTATAACGTTTCCATGGTATTTACCTAGCTTGACTTGTAATTAAGTGGCAACATATGTATGAAAATATATATAAATTGTTCATTCAATACATAATTTATTGTCATCTGTTTGCTGTTTTAGCTGCATACTTATGAATAATCGAGTACTAGCATAGTACAGTACTATCTTAATTGCATCAAAGAAATTTTCAAATTGAAAGTTTGATGGTCAGCACCTTGTTAGGTCAGTTTAATACACTATTTTTTGCTAAATAACATTAAGTGTATAGGTTTAAATCAAATTTTACAAATATGGTTATGTAGTAAAATTAGAAGAGGTCTACATCACACAATGCAACCATTTAACCAAAAGCTGGATAACTATAATGTTCTTCATTTCTTTTCCTTCCTGGTTTTTAATTTGCGTGGCCTCTGTGCCTGTGATGGTAAAGTCGCCGGTTTGAATCCTGTGCTTGGCAGAACGGTCACATTGCCAAGTGGTCCTTAACCTCCTGAAAAATGCCCTAGGGGTGCTGGGTGAATAGCTGACAGGCATCAGAGCTCGCACCCAAAGAGTGTTGATGGCACCAGAGCCATTTTAACATCAAACTGTGGGTCTTTGGGTGTAGCTATCATCTGCAAGAGTCTAGGGCCTGTGAAAAGGTGAAGGTACGCCTCACTTTTGTATAGTTGATGTGACGCAACCGTGTCTGGCTTCCATTCTCCAACAAATTCATTCTCTCTTGGCTGCTGTGGTCCTCCTGCTCATTTGGCCACTGATTTGCTCGAACATATCAATAAAGCTTTTATGCCATCCTCAAATGCTGATTTTGGGACCAGGGTCAGTATACGCAGTGAAAAAGAATAGTTTTGGAAATGGGCTAATTTTCAAATTGCAGCTATATCTGCAGCACAGGACTCAGCAAATTAGCTAATGGTCAGACTGCAGGGTAGCAATGAGGCATCCATGCTGTCTGTGATAATGTATCTGTTCCAGGGATTTGGTTGGTTTTGGACCCCAAAAAGATCCATGTCCTTGTGACTTGGGGATTGGAGGAAATCATGGGGACAATGGGAAATGATTAACGAAAACTTGACAGAGACTGTGCTTGGTGTATGGTAATATCTGGGCTGTCCAAACAGAAGATGGTGATAATTAGATCAGGAGCTTATTGTAAGACAATACAACTGATTTGTACTGCGGGCAAGTGATTGCAAGTGGAAGGGACTCTTCAAGGTCTTCCCTGCTACGGTTGATGTCCATTATCATATCTCAGCAATACCACAGTTTCAATCGCATCTTAAGGCATGTCAGGTGGGTTGGGCTCTCTAAGGTTGATGTGCTCTTACGACACTTTGTCACAGAGGATGACGGAGAACCTGAGAATCAGGGCCTGGACAGTAACTGGACAAAATGGAGGGACTAAATGTAAAAATGGATGTAAGTTCTGAAAGCTATAACTTTGTTAAACTCTTTGAATTAAAGCTGAAAGTCTACACTACCATCACATGTTGATTGTTACATTACAAATCCATTGTGGTGGTGTACAGAAGCAAAATTACAAAAAATGTGTTACTGTGCAAATACTCATGGACCTAACTAGATATGGCATGTGCCTGTAATATGTCCGCTAATAGCTACACCTGCTGTCTATTCTTTAACACTGTTGGTTACATGTTTCTACAGATTTTATCACTAGTCTACTTCAGCTGCAAAGACACACTGGCTTGTTTGGATTTGGTTTTCAAAGGTTGCATGTTATTCCCTATTCCAATGTTCTGCAGTAACAGAGACTGCTGCTACCATTATCTGGCATTCTTGGAGGCATTCAGATTGGTTGGTTTCCAGTCCTTATCTGTGGCCCTATCAGCAGGAATTGGTGGCAGTGACATCCACATGCGCATTTGTTTCATGATGTCACCGGCTATGGAAAAGATCCCATGAAGCTCTTGTATGGACCTCTAATCCAGGAGCTGGCTAACTGGCTGATTAGGTCTGCCCAGAGGGTTTAGCTGTCCGCCCCAGGAACTGTTGATTTTCGAATCTGTCCACAAGCTTAGTCCTCAATTCCATCAATCTGATCTCTTACCACTTGGCTATTACAGCGGCCCTCCAGGTAAGTCCTGTGTTAAATATGTCACTCTTGAAACTTGTACTTACCTTTTCCTTTGCTCCCTCTTATCATTTACATGGTTGGAAGACTCATGTACTCTCATTGGGTATTCTGAGGCTTCTGGTACCTGAAATGAGAAACGGATTGGTTGCACATTGGTACAGGAATTAGGTAATGTTACATACCATCACCATACCTATTCTACTTATATACAGAACAAATAATGAGAGAGGCTGGGCTGAAAAAGCTGCAGAGTTAGGAGTGCAGAGGAAAAAATATCAAGTGTTGATACACGTACGGAAGACACCACACTTGGAAACAGTGAAAAATGAAGACGAATGATGAAGAACAGTGTAAAGAGCTGAAGCTATGGATGAAGATGAAGCAAACTGCTTTGGTGTTGATGATGAAAACTATATACAGACACCTTGGAGCAATCATTGGTCATTGTGACTTAGTGATGTCATAATCAGAGGGGGAAAGTTCAGGTCCAGAAACTACAAATCCAGACTAAGGTTTTGTTTTGGTCTGAATTTGTACTTTCTGAATCCAAATTTTCCATCTCTGGTGATATTCATTTTTTCCATTCATTTTTGTGCCATTTTTATAAATATCTCCATACATACACCTTATTTTAAATCAGTCAGTATTTTTTCTGTTAATATTTATGTTTTCCTAGATCGTGTGACTTTCTTTTAATATTCATTTAATTAATTTCGTATCTGTCTATTCATCAATTCCACTTCGCATGCTTTTAGGCCGCGTTCGTTGAGTCTTTTGTACTCCACGGCCACCGTATTTCGTCTGTAGCTAGAGTGGTGATCGCTGCAGCGCAATTTTCTTGACTAGTCTGTAATAGATCATTCAGTACGCTAGATGTCATAGTATTTTCCAGTAGCTTTAACACTGCAAGCGTCGCGATTTCCGCTTTGCTTTTTTACGCTTCTGCATGATTCGTCCCCTCTTATTTACATATGTATTTACATTTGTGTTTCCTGCGTACGGAAGTTTCTGAATCGTCCGAGTATAATACCTGATACATTTATAACTGAAAATTTACCTTAAATATCCATATTCGAAGTAAGTTTGTGAGACTTCTTTAGAATTAGCAGCACGGCCAGGGCAGGGAAAGCTTCGCTAACACCTTTCGGTATGGCAGCGGCAACCGTGATACCTGAAGCCGATGCATCAGGCACCGAAAGCCGTACGGCAGACTCCGACGGCCGCAGTTCGGCATGGAGCGAGTCTCAGCTTCGGAAGTACCCTTTTCAATGCAGGCCCATCCCGCGACTCTCTCATACCGACCCCCGAGCGGAGATACTCATAAACAATGAGGTAATTTGTCGGTCCGCTTGTTGTTCCCCGAATGCCGGCGAAATAGCAGGATAGGAAGATGCCCATAAATAGCGACGGTGGCGAGCCGCATAGTTGAAACACTCCTCCTTTTTAAATAACGTCTGGCTACATGTTTCTGTGTAAGCTAACTTCACTGTATTTTAGAATCCAGGATAAATGGGTCTATGCGGATTTTTAGGCAATGACAATGTCTTTCGGTTTCTTTCTTATGAATGTGCACCGGGTGGTTAGTATTTCAGACGTGGGCTCTTTAGCTAGTGGAGGCTTTGTTTGATAATTTAAAAATCATAAACCGTGATAATGCTTGGCGAGTGGCTCAGAGGGTATCTGTATTGGTGATATTAGGCAGAAATGTATTGGTTATTGCTGTTGGCCAAAATTCTCATATTTGTGTACCACTAGAGAATGGCACATATTGATTCTTGCAAATAATCTTTGTTTCATTTTCATCTGCAGAGCAGTATCAGTTGACCCTGATAAATATTTCTTGTGTACTATGTTTGGAATAATTGTCTTAATACAATAACTTTTAAAGTATTTTAATTTTGGCTAAATAGAATAGTGCTTTTGTATTGATGACTTGGCAGCTAAAAATAATTTTTTTATTTTGCATGCATTCTGAATTATACTCACAAGATAGTAAGTGCTAAAAAAATGATGCTGCTTTCCAATGAAATGCTTTTTGTTTGCAGGAGCCAGTTGTCCTAACAGATACTGATCTTGTGTATCCTGCGCTTAAATGGGACCTGAACTACCTGAAGGAGAACATGGGAAATGGAGATTTTTCAGTGTATATTGCCCAAAACCACAAGTTTCTCTACTTTGATGAGAAAAAAATGGTGAACTTTGAAAACTTTGTACCAATGTCACGGCGTACGGAAATGAAGTTTTCGGAATTTGTGGAAAAAGTAGAAGAAATTGAAGAATCGGCTGGTGAAGAGAGGTAATGTTTATAGTGTAACTAAAAAAACTATACAATGTATTACCATGATTTCCTGAAAGTCATCTATTGTCATTCAGTATTGTGTCGTCAGTGTGCAACATATGTGATTTATGCCAATTGTAGTGTGAGTTGTATGTACCCATGCACTGTGGTAGGTTGGCTAATCATCCAAGGTGTGTGATATCCTTCTGGCTCTCTGCAAATCTGTATTTATGGTTTAATGTAGAAATTGTTGTCATTATTAACATGTCGTCATGACTTTCACTTAATTGTAAAATGATATGTAATATACATATTAATTTATTACCCCTCAGTTTTTGCTGCTGTTTCTGTGGCCTTCTTTCTTTCAACTTAACATTTAAAGAGAGTTTTATCTGTGACCTTTAAGCTAAATTAATTTATTGGTTAACAATTTCACGCATGGTGAATTTCACGCAAAATTGGATCATTTAATCTGAAGAACCTGCATGATCATTTGAGAATTTATGCTTGGTTTACACTTCTTCGGAAGCTCTGTCTGGCTGCATTTATGCCAATTTGACTGTTTGACAGCATGCATGTTTGCGATGTGCTATTCCCCTCACGTGTTTGTCTCTTTGGACAAAAGCATCCCCTAAATATATAAAATGTCAATATTTTAATGTAATTCATTTTTTTTTTGGAGACCAAAACACTATATATTGCTTAGGGCTGAGTGAAGTGAGATATTAGTATCGACCTTGCATGTTATGCGCATGTAATTGTCACATCTTAAGGACCACGAAGGCTGGGCTGAGATTAAACTTGAGCTGTATCTAATCTTTTATACTGTCCTATTGCAGTATATGGGGTTTGTAAAAAGAAATGCTGTTTTGTAATACTGTTCCAGTGTTTTGAAATCTGTGATAAAATTCACTGGTGGTCCTCCTGATCGCTACGTTTCATTCTGTCATAGAAAACAAAACCTGGCAAGCTTCCAATCTTAATGATTGCCCCTTTTCAAGATTATTTAGTGTATGTTTTAAAAAAAAAAAAAATCAGTGTAAAGTTTACCATCGCTGCTTTTGCATGACTTCTGCAGACACTCTTCAAGGCAGTCATAATCATTTTTGTCCTTTCTGTTGAACTCACTCCAAGATGGTGTGATGTTCTTGTGAGTTTAAGAAAAATGAGTGAAGAGAAGCAAACTGAACAAGTGATGGTCACTAAAAGATACTACCCTTTTGTTGTATGGAAATATTTTTGATTGGCATCAACACCACTGAGTTATTTGATGCACTCTGTTGGTAGATAAGTTCTTTTTAGCTATAGTTTATTTTGGGTATATTTTCAACTCTTGTTTGTTTGTTTGCTTTATTAGTAGTTTCACAAAAAACAAAATCACATTACGATATCTGAATATTTTCCAATATTGTGCAGCCCTACTACAGTCTAAAGGACGTGAGCGTACATTTACATAATGGCAAAATGTTATTTGATATTATTTTGGATTTAAGGTAAAGATCCTCCTTTAATAGACTAATAAAGCTGGGGAGTCATTGGACCTACTGCAACATGGTTCTGTTGATTCACTTGTAGCAGCCTACAACAAAGGTCCATTATAAATTTCACTCAACACATGACACTCGTGTCAGCAGGTGCACATACTTCTTCCAGTATGTATGTGGTGAATCGTCTTCTGTTTTTCACTGTACCAGTTGCAGGTTTCACCGTTTCACTTGCTGTAACTGGGCATTGAGAAGAAGTCCAGTCTAATTCAATGTGAATGTGTGCCTCCAAACTCTAGGTTGCTAATGTCCCACAGTGGAGGTAAAGCCTGTTGTCCCTGCTGTAAGATGCATTGCGCTTTGTTGGGGGCTCCACTGGGGGGCTCCATAAATGTTTGATTACATTTAAAATGAGTCAGAATTAGGAATAGGTACCTCATCTCAAACCCTGTGCTCCTTTGAAGGCTATTTTGTGTTTTCATGGTTTCAGGGTTTACTTGCAGCAGACACTGAATGACACAGTAGGACGAAAAATTGTTGTGGATTTTCTGGGCTTCAACTGGAACTGGATCAACAAGCAGCAAGCCAAACACAACTGGGGGCAGCTAACCTCTAACCTTTTACTCATAGGCATGGAAGGTAATGTGCACACTTTCCACCATTTCCATATACTTGTTACTGAAGTAGAGACCATGCAGTTCAGTCTCTAGAGTCTGTTTGTAAGCTCATTATGTCTGTACTAGGCTTGGGCAACTGGTATGTTGGGCGACTGTAGAGTCTGGTCTGTGCCACAGTCACCTTTAGGTAGGAAAAGAACATGGTGATATATGGATAAATTTTGTATTTAACATGAAAGAAGACTCAGTGCAGCCATATGCAGTGATGTGACCGGGTTAAGCGTAAAATTGAAGTGCATTGAAATAAACAGTAACAAATAGTTTATTCTTTTAACGTGTTTGAAAAGTTCACTGTCATGAACTGAACTATATTTAGAAATAACCACAACCCACTTGGTTTTTCAAATATACTACTTGTTTACATTTTTGAGAGGACACTTGAGTTTTCTTTATTCATTTTCTTATAATATGAATGAAAATGTCACATGCAAGTATTTTGTTATTTTATTTCTGGTCTTTTATTTAGTGATACATAAAATTCATATAAAGCAATTTTTGAATTGGATCAATGTTTAGTATTAGTCTTTGCAACAGTTAAATCTGCATCCATAAAAACTGCATGTTTAGACCTAATGACATGCCATGACAGCTTTATATGTATTTCCTTCAGCAATGTAGAGCAGATTGTGTGTGTGTGTGTACAGAACATTAAGTGAAATTTTCAAAGAAATATGACTTGCGTAAATAGACTGACTAAACCTGTTAAGTTTCATTGACTGCATGTACTGTAGTCAATCTTAGTTGGTTTTTGTAAAATATATAGGCTTTCCATTGTGGCTTTATATCCCATTACAGCTCCATGAACAAATGTGTAATTTTGCTTCTTGTTTTTTTCTCATTGTTTTATAAGTGTGATAGCTGAGATTGTGACCTGTAAAGGCTTTAATGTTAGTGATGCACATAAAGTATCAATGTCAGCACCTTTTTCCTCGTTTGTAGGGAATGTAACTCCTGCGCATTATGATGAACAACAGAACTTCTTTGCACAAATAAAAGGTTACAAAAGATGCATCCTTTTCCCTCCTGATCAGTTTGAGTGCCTTTACCCTTTTCCTGTTCATCATCCATGTGACAGACAGAGTCAGGTAAACCCTCAGTGTATAACAGACATGTCCTACATTCATGTGTATGATGCGGAGTTCATACTTTAACTGGAAATTTGTTTGTATAATTTTAGGTTGATTTTGAGAATCCTGACACTGAAAGGTTTCCTAAATTTAAAAATGTCGTTGGATATGAGACTGTGGTAGGACCAGGGGACGTTCTCTATATCCCAATGTACTGGTAAGAGGATACATCTGCACTCAGTGAGTAAAAATTGGTTTAGTTGTCATTATCTAGCATCTAAAAAATGTTTCTTCTGTTTTGTAAACATCCCAGGTGGCATCACATTGAGTCCTTGATAAATGGGGGAGTGACTATCACAGTCAATTTCTGGTATAAGGTATGTAGTTCTTGCAGTGAGAGAAGCAGGAAGTATGATTTACAATATTTAATTCTGAAACTGTATGGTTCTTGTTTTTTATCTGAAGTCGTCTTTTCCATCTTCTAGGGAGCACCTACTCCAAAGAGGATAGAGTACCCTTTAAAAGCCCACCAGAAGGTGGCTATTATGCGGAACATAGAGAAAATGCTGGGCGAAGCTTTGGGAAATCCACATGAGGTACAGTTATAGTTTAATAAACATTTTGTAGTTTCAATTTATTAAGAAGTATCAAAAGAAGTACCAAAAAAACATTGTGATTCTAAGGAGGAGAGTGGTCGGTGTTTTGCAAAGGATGCATTCATATGATACACACTATATATCCATTTATTATAGATGGAAGAAAAAAAATGATTAAATGCAATTGGTTTGACCAAAATACAAAGATAGCTGGTGGTCTGAACTTGGTTAGCCCCAAATAATCTTATCCTAATCTTACTGTCAGACTACCACTATAGTGTGGAATATGATGAAATTGTATATGATCAGATATGAAGCATCAGTGTATATTAATAACTTTCTAATATAATAATATATATATATATAATATATTATATTATTTGTATAATATTATTTACTATGGACCTCGGATGGGACTTGATCAGGTGTAATTTGATGTAAGATCACTAATTTTCCATTGCTTAAGTTCCACCTCTATAGTATAATATAGTATAATATGTATACTGGATTATTGTGTATGTATTACGATATAATTACTTGACATTAATATCTTTAATTGCGACAATACGTTATTCAACTTTTGTCTATAGTTCCTAAAATGATTTTCACTTTCAGATTCTGTGAGTACTTTTATTAATGACAATACGTGTGTAACACTAAACGTTGTTCTGATACATTAATATGTGAATGGCTATTCAGTAATTCTGTAAGTAGCATTATGGCCACACAGCTGTCGGGCTTGGCCCTCTGTGTGTAGGAAGCTTGCCTGCTCTCCCTGTGTTTGTGAGAATTACCTCTGACTGCTCTGCTTTTCCCCCTCCCTCCAATGACACGTAAGTTAGGTGCAGTGGAGCCTCTAATATTGTCCTGAATGTGTAGGCCTATATATGCACGTCATCCTGGTCATACCCTGTCTGTACTGTGTGCTGCGAGATTAGGCCCCAGTATCTTGGTGGTCCTGTATCAGATAAGCAGTTCTAGGGGCAATGAAAGGAACATGAACTTTTATTGAAAAAGTGTCATACGCTCCGTTTACTTGTGGGTATAATAGAGGCCGAGAGAGAGAGATGACAAGATGGTCATGAAAAATGAATGTGTGCTTTACTTGCACTGGGAAACTCCACTTCAGCAGCATATTTTTTGTTGTCCACCAAGTTTCACAGATATTTTTGTAATATATGTATTTTTTTGTGATTGTCCCCCCCCCTTTTTCCTCCAAATGTGATAAATGTGCTCTGTGGTGTGTATCATGAAAACCCCTAGCAAAACAACAGCCCTGCTACGCCACTGTCCTCCAGGAAAACCCATTCACAACTGTATTAGAATTCACCCTTTTAACATTTTAATTGTCCTATTAAATGGAATCGTAATGTTACTTTTCAACAGATAATACGGGATCATACCATGCAATGCTGCTGATCTTCGTTTCGGCACTTTTTTGTATTCCAGTGGTAGCCTAGCCATTTCCCATGTATAGCTGCTTTTTAAATGAAATGCTCATTAAAGGGCCAGCTTATTTGTTTCTCTACTCTCATTACACATTTTCCCTGAAGGACACATGTTAAGCCTGTGCTTAGAGTACATTTGCAGTCTCATATTTCTGCCTAAGCATATGGAAAGCACACTGGTGGTCTGATTTAATCAGGTTTAGTCAGCTTTGAATGGTGCCGTCAAATTTGAAGAATTCATGAAAATAAAATACTGCATATTCTATTACTGTTCTTGGTGCTACACACCATAAAGGTAAAGAAATATCTGTATGAGGCCCCCACATATTAAAAGGCATGTTTCACAAAGCAGCATAGTTTTGTTTGTGATAAGGAATGCATTTCGAGTTGTGCTGTTAAGTTTTATGACAAAAATATCTTAGGTATTTTATTGTGACATCCTTTTCTGTTTGACTCTGTGAAAGAATATACAAAAAATACTGTTACACACCTAAACACTAATGTGGCAACAAGCGTCATCACAGAGCACATTCAAAATAAAATAATTATGTGCAATGGAAGGTCTTATATCATAATGTTCTGAATGTCTACTACTACTTTATGAATTATTATTGTTGTTAATTTATTATTTATTACCACCTCCACCTGTCAGCCACACAATATGAAGCTTCTTGCTCTTTCCCAGGTTGGACCTCTACTGAACACAATGATCAAGGGGAGATATGAACAGAATTACAGCTAGTGCACCGTCATTGGTTTTGTTCCCTGTGTGCTTTCATTTCTATTTTTGTATGCATGTAGAAGCTACACGCGCATGCACTACTTGAACACATTTGCCTATTTATCATCTTATTTGATTCCAAAAATGTGTAAATATTCCTGATCTATGATTTAAAGTGTCATTTATGATGCTAAGATATTACAAGTGAATGATGTTTTCAATAATAGTTATTGTATAGGGTGAGTTGTAAATTAAATATAGCTTAAACTGAAAAGACACATTGGAATTTGGTAATGAAACTAAATCTGTGAAAGTGTTATTGGGCTTTTTCTTTATACGGCGAAATATGCCCTATATTGCTTTGTTAATGTTCAAATATTGGACAAAGTTAGAATAATGCACATTATTCAGTATTAAATTATGATCCCATTTTCAGTTTTTCTTAGTTGTTAACATTTTTTTGTTGTTAATATAGAATATATTTAGAAAATGTAAATGCTCCCTGAAAGTTTTGCTAAGTGTCAGGTAACATTTTGTAATGTATTTATTGGCTATGATGATGTTGGGATCCTCTTTGCACATCACAGTTCAGCAATTATACCAAATAAAGTGCTACAAATTGTATAGTACTTTATAAATTATCACAGTATCCAAATTTCAAAAAATGACAACACATGGAGATGACATGGGAAAATAGGGGCATGGTGACATTTACATGAATATTACATGTTTAGTTTGGTTCACCAGGAAAATATGCACATGTTTCAAAACACTGGATTGATTTTTTGTAAATGCCTGCAGTTGATATTCATCAGGTAGTTGATATAGAGTTTAAATATGAATATAGCTGAGTATATGAATTTGCAGGTTGTGTGCGTTTTATATATATTTTTAAACTCTTAGTTTCAATCCTCTCCTGACCATCATTTATCAAAAATCCCAATTAAAAATGGCAGTTATTTGCTTTGTCACTTAATGTCTTTCCAGGTATTGCTGATTTTTAACCATATTCTGCAAATTGCATTAAGATCCTAAATTGTTCATGAATTATATAAAGTCGGAACAGTTTTTACATCATGTGGCTAGTCACAGGAAAACAAAAACAGCCTTGTGTTGTGATTGTGTTCACATTTGGGACTGAGACCACCAAGAAGCAAGTCAATTTCTGTGTATCTTCTGCCCATTCTTCTGCACCTGTTACACAGTGATATACCCACTAATGCCCTACTGCATCCGCTTTCAGGCACCTCTAGATCCGTTTATATCATTTACTATGGACCTCGGATGTGACTTGATCTGGTGTAACTTTATGTAAGACCACTAATTTTCCATTGCTTAAGTTCCATCCCAGACAATGGTGCAATAATTAGTCAAACAGATTTTGAGTATCGCACACCTCCGGTCTAAAGAGAAACCGAGGAGACAGAAAATGGCTGTATTTGTCCATGCCAAAGGCAAAGCCCTCTATTTCAAAGCCTTCAAGTATTGCTGGTCATATTCATTAAGGCCAAGAGTATTATCAAATCACTATGAAAACCTTTTGTGTCCCAGGATTTGAAACTCTTAAAGGCTTATTTAACGGCATGTTCTTTTACTATTCGTTGTAAAGTTAAGATGGGATGAGCATGATGGCGCAGTTCCTTGACATCGTTTGAAATAGAAATGCTGTGTAGTTAAATGTGTTTGTGCAGTGTCAGGTAAGTTAATGAGTTGGCTAATTAGATTCCTAGAGGAAAGCCATTTCTTAACCTTTGTGTTATGTAACGTGACAGTCCACCAGGAATTAGGCTGACTAACAGTTGACCACAAAGGAGTGTTAAGAGGAAAGGGCTGACAGCCACTATTTGCTCCAAATGGAAGGTGGCATTATCTTCCCCAGTCCAGCTTCAAGCCTGCACTCCCTGCAAAAACTGGACTGCGTAGAGGGTTCCTGCTCATCACCCTATTTCAGCACGATTCATTATGCCACAGAACACGTTTTCATTACAGAGTCCAGTGACAGGGTGGTTTACACCACTCCATCTGGGGCTTGGCATTGCACTGGGTGACGTGAGGCTTGCATGCAACTGCACGACCATGGAAGCCCATTCTGTGAAGCTTCCAGTGCACAGTTTTTGTGCTGGGATTAATGCCAGAGGAAGTTTGAATCTTGGCAGTTATTGAGTCAACAGAACCTTGGCTACTTTTACACTATGTGCCTCAGCACTCGACAACCCCGCCCTGCTACTTTGTGGTCTGCCACTTTGTGGCTGAGTTTCTGTTGTTCCTAAACACTTCCACTTTGTAATAATTCCACTTACAATTAAACGTGGAATTTCTCAGAGAAGAAATTTCACAAACTGACTTATTGCAAAGGTGACTGTATCATGTTTGAATTCACTGAGCTCTTCAGAATGACCCATCCTTTCACAGATATTTACAAATCTGACTGCATGGCTAGTTGCTTGATTCTATACATCTGTGGCAATGGGTCTGAATGAAACACTTGAATTCAATGTTCAATAAGTGTGTCCCAATACTTTTGTCCATATAGTGTATTTACCTATTTTTCCTTGAATAAATCTCACCCTTTCATGGATATTTGCCTACAACTTCATATTGTGAAAAGGAAAAGAGGCATTTCTTGTTGAATTGATGTAGTTAGCTGCTGTGCCTAGATGCCAGAAGGACCTTGGAAATATGAGATTGACTCAGATGAAACTGGGGCACAAGGAAACCCAACTGGTGCAAGCAGTGGATGTTTGGTGGAATTTTGAACACTAAAAAGATGAGGCTTTTAAAGAACCATAGACCTCTCCTTGTTTCCATGATGGGAACAAAGTCCCCACAGCTAAAAAAAATACGATATGGATATGGGGTGATCACAAAAGTGACAGAATGGTCTTCAGATATAGTTGCCATCCCAAAGCCCATGTAAGAAGATTAGGCTTTCTACCCCAAAATGCAGCAGTGTAGCAAGAGTACCATATTCTGCCAGCTGAAATAAAAAAATATGCCGGAATGTTCAAAAAACTATATGCCTAGTCTGGATTTTTCCAGATTACCACTCATGACCCCTCAACGTTAATCATTCCTTTTCGGATTTTCCAGTTCAACAGGTCTAAGGCTTTGATGTTGATAAGAATTTTGCAGATGACATCGTGCTTGACATTGTGAAACTGCCTGGCAAAACCTTTATCTCAGATGGACCCAGTCCCAAAGCTACTGGAAGAATGGTTGAAGAATGGAATGGATTTGGGCAGAGACACAAATCAGAAGATGAGATGGGAACTAAACCCTCGAATCATGGTTGTGCAGTGCTCTAACACGACTGAGACCAGGTGTAGTATCAGCTGTTTGTACTTGGTATCAGGCCGGCCAGTGACATATATAAAGAGGATTAACAGACACCGAGAGGTACTATGGACAAACTTAAAAAAAGAGGTTATCGAGCTTAATAAATACTATTAGGAGAGGGATTAGTAATGCTACCATCTCTGAGTGGAGAAACTACAGAAGTCCCTTGAGGGGATTTTAGGGAATTTAGAGAGTCTATCTGTTCCCTGATAGGTCAAATAATAGAGAGATGTAAAGTCTGCTGGAAACACAGAATACAATATTGAGATGGATCCAACTGAGTGGCCCAAGAAGACTTGCCTGCTAATCATGGATTACTTCTCATGGTACATTGAGAAAAGACTGCTCAGGTCCACTTACAATTCAGACGATCAATGACGTCTTTGTCTACCTTGCGACATCAGAGACTGTTGTGTCTGACAAAGGGGCACAGTTCTCAATTGAGGCATTCATTTTATTTGCAAAAGGGCATGTCGTAAGAACAGCCAACAAAAATAAATTATTCTTGAAAATACATCTTCCTCAAATTGGGTGGTTGCAGTCCAACCTGCTTACTAGTTGCTTTCTCCTCTCCTACATGACTCAGATTTTAGCTATGCCAGGGAAGATATGCTGCATTCCATTTACCTTGAAAGTCAGAGGCTTTTGCTTACCGGATAAATTGTCAGATTTAAGGTACCCCAGTTTAAATGGCCTTTGTCTTAATTCACTTAGATTTATCCCAGACTACCTTAAATCTGACAAGCAATCTGGCCAAGCAAAAAAAATCCTGCTTTCCGAAACAGGCCCCAGTTCTAGCCATTGTTAGCAATACCAGCTGATAACACATTACCTGGTATATTGCGCATACAAACACTGTTGCAATGTCCACAGTAGTTGGACAGTGTGTGTACGACTGATTTAATGAACCAGAATAAACTAATGAACTGCTAATAAACAGTGCAGCTTTCACTTTTGTAAATCTAGAGCAGGGGTCTCCAACTCCGGTCCTGGAGAGCTTCTATCCGATCAGTTTTCTGTCCCACTTGGCTTCTGATGAGCCACACCTGTTCCTGGTATTTACCTGAGAACAGGTGTGGCTCATCAGAAGCCGGGTAGAATATAAAACCTACTGGACGGTAGCTCTCCAGGACCGGAGTTGGAGACCAACTCCAACCTCAGGGGGTGTTCTAGTTGAAAATTCGACTAGGAACTCAGAAATTCGGATTTCAAAGTTCAAATAGAACGCAACAATAATCCCCACTCTCTGTTCATGGTGATTAGTGGCTTGCAGCTGCCGCTATGCAGATGGTTCCTGGATGACTGTTGATTTACACTTATAGGAGCTTAAATATTTGCCTAATCAGAGACCTATTCCTGAGGTATACATGTTACTAACATAATGAGCAGTTTTTGTTATATATAAAATGTGATGTATTTAGCAGACTCCAAACTCTCCGAGGAGGTCTCACCGTCACATTTTCTGCCACACTTACTAATCAGAGACCTATTCCTGAGGTATACATGTTACTAACATAATGAGCAGTTTTTGTTATATATAAAATGTGATGTATTTAGCAGACTCCAAACTCTCCGAGGAGGTCTCACCGTCACATTTTCTGCCACACTTACTGCTGTGAGGTGATATTTTTCTGAACTGGATTCAGCCTTAGCCTTTTCCCAAAGAGGCTAAAGCGTGTTGAAGAGATTACGGAGTTCTGTTTTCAACTTTAATTAATTAACAGACTACATAAAGTGTATTTGAAATATGTGAAAATGCTGTCAATACATCCAGATTCTGTGAAAAATGTTCACAGTATAAAAATTGCTAATAAAAAGAAATAAAACTTGTCTATGGCATCTTAATCAGTTTTTTTGTAGCTTTGCCAAGGTTCACAATCTTATTATCACGTGGCCCGGGTAGAGCTTCATAAACAATGAAACCATTGTTTTTAATTCAATGCAATTAAATTCCTATTCTTAGAATGCTACAATTGCAACAATAATTAAAAAATGAAACTTTTTCTTCCACTGCGTTAAAGTATATATAGCATTTTACCTCAAATAGCTGAAAAACAAATGTGTCATAGCTAGAATAATGTTGCTGCAGGAGAGTGTATTTGTATGTTTATAGTGAATTCATGTTACTTCTGTTAATGAAAAATAAAATTCACATATGGAAATTCCAGTATAATACCAAAAAAGCATGAACTGATTAGGTAACATTGGTCTTCCAGGACACAATTGCCTTATTATATGTGCTAATTGGATTAGCTGTTCAGTCATATTCATTAAAATTCTTTCCTGCTTTCCTGTTAAAAGGCCCTTTAAAAGAAAGCCTCTTATGAACATACTATGGGATATCAAGACAGACTAGATAGTCAAACGGTGATGCATTATCAAACTGCAAAGTTTTGTTAAAAACATTTTTGTCAAAAACATAATGGTGACTTTATCCGAGGGATTCAGTGACTTCGACATTTTCTCGATAGGATGTGCTCTTTTTCTTGAAGGTAAGCTACTGGCAAAAAAGAACTTAGAAAGCTGTACATTTTCTTACTTTATAGCCAAATTATTACTGAGTTCTTGAAACACTTTGTAGTGAAATATATCAGTTCATCAGTTTTAATGTGCAATTTAAATGCTTGATGTTTTAATGGTTTCTTCAATTTCTACTTGCTTTCATTTTTATTTAAGGTCTGGTGGGATTCTCTCTCAATGCTCTCACATTTGTTTCTTTCTTCAAAATACGACAATTACGAACCCCAAGTAATTTTCTAGTGTTTAGCCTGGCTATGGCTGACATTGGAATTTGCATAAATGCAACTGTTGCAGCATTCACAAGCTTTTTGGGGTAAAAAAATAACTCATGACTTTTTATTGCTGTTAAAGAAATTATCATAAATTATACAGTATACAATGCTGATTCCTGTATATAGTATTTTTGATAAAACTGTACAAATTCATTTTCTTAGTTTTCAGATATCCATGTTAGTAATTAATTATTTTTTTTTACATAAATCTATTAAGCTACTTAACATATGTCAGTGAGATACAATTGCTGTTTATGCATTTTTTCTAAATCTGAGTAATGAAATAGAAGCTCATTCCATTAAGTACTTCTTAACATGTTTACTTGTGTTCCACAGATATTGGCCATATGGGTCAGAAGGATGTCAGACTCATGGTTTTCAAGGATTTTTAACTGCCCTTGCTAGCATTAATTTTACTGCTGCAATTGCTTGGGACAGGTACCATCAATACTGTACAAGTAAGTAGAACTACAGAAAATAATGCACTTAGAAACCAGAAGCATAGACATTTTAAGGGTTAGAAAACCTTTAATAAAGAATTCTTATCATATCCTAATTCCCCAACGTCCTATTTAGGAACAAAGTTACAATGGAGTGATGTAATTACTCTGGTCGTGTTCATCTGGTGTTTTACTGGATTTTGGTCTGCCATGCCATTACTTGGATGGGGAGAATATGCTTATGAGCCCCTCAGAACATGCTGTACTCTGGACTACTCCAAAGGTGACAGGTACACCAACCAGTACGTTGTAAAACAGTATCAGAAGAATATAGTAACACTTAAGATCTTAAGAGCCTTGTATCAATGTTAAGTAAGCTTAATTAAAACATCATTTTGGAAATTAAGCCATATTGCAACACAATGTGTTCTGAACTTCCTCTAGGAACTATGTCTCCTATATGCTCCCAATGGCTATTTGCAATCTGTTTATACAAGCTGTCACTGTTATGAGTTCTTACCAATCAATTGAAAGAAAATTTAAGAAGACCAGCCAATATAAGGTGAGACTGCTTGCTTTTCGAGTGCTGTTCTGTCACTGGTGCATATCTTCTTTAGGGGACACAAGCATTTCTAGTGCACAGCAACATCTAAAATAATTTTTTAGGCAATTGCTTGTTTAACCTGAATCAACATCAATAATAAAGAATTCCATTGGTTTTGTTGCAGAAAAAAGCATTGCTTTTAAATTTTAATTTTTAACTGGAATATGTGATGTTCTTGAACCACACCTATATGTATGTGCTGTGTTGGTTATTAGCTCAATAAAAATTCTAATTGCAAAAAATAATTAAAAAAAAATACTACATGAAGCACATTATTTGACTCTTTCAAGGCCAATCCTGATTGTCATTCATTTCTAGTTTAATCCCGGCACTCCCCTGAAGACACTGCTGTTTTGCTGGGCTCCATATGCAGTGCTGTCTTTATATGCTGCTTTTGAAGATGCCACTCTTGTGTCACCTAGGCTGAGAATGGTAATTATACTTATTACAATATTATAATGCATGACATACGCTGCCCAGCCAAAGAAATTGTCATTTCAATTTAAATCAGTAAGTACTTAAGAACCGATGATTGGATTATTATTAAAGCTCTGCAACATTATGCCGCAAAAAAGTGAAGTCAGCTGAGCAACTGAATCTCCTAACTGGCTAGGGTATCCCATCGATGGATTTTTTCTTTCCCAACGGCACGAGCATATTCCAGGACGAAAATGCTAGATTCATCAGGCTTGAATTGTCAAAGAGTGGTTCAGGGAGCATGAGGAATGATTTTCACACGGGAATTGGCCACCACAGAGTCTTGACCTTAACCCCACTGAAAATCTTTGAGATGCACTGAAGACGACTTTATGGAGTGGTTCAACTCGCCGATCATCGATACAAGATCTCCATGGGAAATTAATGCAAATCTGGATGGAAAAAAATGTTGAGATGTTGCATATGCATATGGAAACAATGCACTGGCAAATGTGCCCCATAATGAAAGCTAAATGCAGTCCAACAAAACAGTTTTTTGGCCAGGCAGTGTTTTTAATAATTATACTTTCAAATATATTGTTTTTTTTTTCTAGGTGCCTCCTCTTCTAGCAAAAACATCCCCTACATTCAATGCCTACTTGTATGCCTTTGGAAATGAACACTATAGGTGGGGGATCTGGCAGTTTCTTACTGGACATAAGAATGAAAACCATTAATGTTGTAACTGCAAATAAAGTTAAATTTTTATTTTTCAATTTTCACTTAGTTATATTTGGCATATTTATGATTTGTATTCATAACACAGTGTGGCACTGATTAATCATTTAAAAAATAGGTGTAGTGAGAGGATATTCATTTATGTACTGGCTGAAATCTAGCTGACTATTGTGGTTGTGACTTAGCTGAATTATTTTTAGAATGGTCAAACTCCTAATCACATATTTATATCTTGTGGCAGATGTGCCATACCAGATTAAGTGCATTTTTATGTTCTCTCACTGTGGCATTAGAACCACGTATCATGCATGTTATTTTACACACTACATACATGTCCTTGCCATATTGAGCCATGATGGATTAAAAGGAGCCCATAAGACATATTGAGATAAATGTGGCATTAACAGCTTGTCTTGAATACTTACTTAACCAACTATCTGAGAGTATGTGAAATGATTTAAGAGGCTTTATGCAATTAGCCTGGATGTACTAAAGTTTGTTTCACTTAGTCTCAAGTCTGTAATTTCAATATTGTCTGTCTAACCTGTTTTTCATTATACACAATTGTGTGTATGCTACTGTTCAAATAAAAGGGGATAAAGTAATACAACTATGAAACTCCTATGAATTGTTGTTTTAAGAAAATCTCACAGGGGTACTAATTTACATAGTTTAAGTACATGAAAAGGTCAACAGAGATGATACCGATATTCTGAATATATTAAAAAAAAGATTTGGTCTCCGACCTGTGTAAAGGTGGTCTCGGGATAACGAAACTTACTGCTTCCAACTGTTCACCTATTTTCTAACCACTTTTCCTGGTCAGGATCACACGAAACTTTCCACTAAATTTGTTCCAATTTCACATTTGCCATAGGGGCTGTATGAATATACCACACACATTTTACTTTTTTGTCAGATACTTAAGCACCTGTCATTGACCTCATAACATGACTTTATTGCAGAGAACCAGCTACTATAACATATAACAGGACAAACTACATAAATGTTCTGTAGTATAAACGGGAATGCCACTTATTAACTATAAGGCCACTGAGGCAGGCAGCATTGATAGCCGGTTTTTGGTCGCTGATGAGGGAAAGTTGCTTATATCCCTCTCTAACCACTTACCGTCTTACCTCCAGCAATTCAAAATCACATTAAACAGTTATACAAACCTTTATAACTTTCGCACAGCCAAAAGCCATTTACATTTTTAGAGGTGCTGCTAGTTTTGTATTGTTGCCAATCATGTTAGTTCGTTTTAATTTGGAAAGTTTCCCACGTACTATATAAAAATTATACTAGAATTGTAGCCTTCCCCTGCAGGGTTGTGGGTTCAATTCCTTTCCTCGTTATGTGTGTATGGAGATCAAGTTTGCATGGGCCTCCTCTCATTGTCCAAAAACATGCAATTAAGTGAACAATGGATGCGAGTACATGGCCTGTTTAAGGTCTATTAAATCCAGGATGTTCCTCTGCACCGTCTTGGGAAAGGCTACAGCCTCACCACATCCATTTACTAGATAAGCTGTATGGTTTTAGAATGGATGAACAGTGCCACCCACAGGCTGATTAGTGTCAGTAGTCATTTCATTATGGACATAGTGGGAGTTCCACCATTAAGACCACAAAGCCTTGTTTAAACTTAGTTGATGCTTGATGAATAGATTGCATTTCAATGAATCTCACAAAGCATGCTCCATCTTTGCTTATTACACCTATGATAAAATTGGGAAAACGGGAAAGTGGTTTGCATCGGAAACATTCACCAGATATTAATACTTATATTAAAAGTAATGACAAAGACAAACCCAGCTGTGGATAGGGAACGTATTAACTGAAAATGGTGACTAATTATTGTTAATTTAGACCAGCCTATTAGGCAAGTGGTATGGAACATGAATAGATGGACAGCGCAGCCCAAAGATCAAAGATGTATCAAGAGGACGCTTGGAGGAAGCCCACCCAGAACAGGTGAAACCCATGTAATTCAGTAACTGAACCCACAAATCTAGTGGTGAGGTCACACAATATTACCCACTCAAACCATTCTTCTATAATGTCTCTGAATCACAACCCATAACAGAGAGGATACCCACCATCCTTTTTAAGTTCACTTTTCAATTTGAAAACAAAAATTACCCAAAAATGTCCACTCCCTCCACTAATATAATCTTGGTTACATTTCCAAATGTAAATGAAAGTCAAGTAATCACACATTTTTAAAATTTTCATGTTTAGCTTGCCAATATGCAAACAAGCCATTTTAATTCAAAAATTAAAAATGACAAAACAAAATTAATTCATTAATTAAAAAACTACCTTCCAGTCACTGATGTGCATACATAATATACTTTAGGTAAAAGACCTTTACCTGAAAAAAAATTATATTTTATACACACACACACACACACACACACTATTCCAATCTGTCAACAAAAAATAGAATACAAAACCAAATTATACCTACCAC
>JABFEB020000060.1:10459318-10474318 GCA_019775895.2 Stomatorhinus ivindoensis
CCACAGGTGATGCAGCTGCCTCGCTTCAAGGACCTGCTAGAGGACGGCTTTCCACAGGTGATGCAGCTGCCTCGCTTAAAGGACCTGCTAGAGGACGGCTTTCCACAGGTGATGCAGCTGCCTCGCTTCAAGGACCTGCTAGAGGACGGCTTTCCACAGGTGATGCAGCTGCCTCGCTTCAAGGACCTGCTAGCTTTGCGACACACAGAACTGGCACAAGAATGCCTCATCTCTGTTTCAGCAGCTGCCACAGTTGCTCAAAGAAGTCTCATAGCTGTTACCAAAATCACTCCGGTTCTGCTAAGAGGACTTGCTCTAGATCTTTAGCAGCTCTTTGCCTCCGGGAGCATAGTTTGCCTCATTTAGGGGCCAGACCACATTATCCTCAGCGGTGAAACAAGGTACAGAAACAATGGAGGTACAAAGCCCCTGTACTGAGTTTATAAAGAGTGCAACTGCTCTGCTACGTCTTCTGGATGAGACATAAAATTGAGGACCTGGCTGTGTGAGGTCATAAAAGACACCTGGGCATCTTTCGGAGAAGTAGGGGGTGGTACCGTGATGCCCTGGCTAAAATTGCCAACTGTGGACCTCTCAAATGTGGCCTCCTAATAATCCCCTATATCTAATTGGTGAATTCTCTCCTGCCCCTTCATCACCTGATCTACTGTGTGGTGACCGTACTGGTGCAGAATGGCTGCTGTTGCATCATCCAGGTGGGGGCTACACAGTGGTGGTGGGTGAAGTGCTCCTCCCCATTAGTTCTGAAAAGCACTATATGTAGGTAACATTCATTCATTCATTCATCCATCCATCCACCCTGGTACAATACAGGTTATCTCTCTCCACATTATCTCCCCTTCTACAGGAGCTGAAGCTTAGACTTGTGGGATGACACCTTGAGTCGCTTAGAGGGGAGACCCTTATATCTGTCTGGACATCATCAATGTTAGCCTCAGTATCAAATCTGAATTATTTGTCTCTTCCTTGGAAGTCTGTTAGGTACTGTTGTTAATCCTCCCCTCTTCTCCAGCTGCTATCTTTGTCCCGTTGTGGCTGCCGCTGAGGGAGTCATACAGACATTATCACTGCCTCTATATCACCGACTTGTTGTGGAATTGGTGTCAGCAATTATGATGGTTCTACTGAGCAGTTTTCCAAGGGACAGGCCATCTCACCACTGCCTTTTCTCTCCCCTTGTCACCAAGCCCAGTACATTTAATCTCTGTCGAGATTCTCTCTATCAGGCATCTGTGCTGCCCAGGGTCCAGGGAATCTAGAGGCCAAGGCTGTTCTGAGAGACATTCTCTTTAGCCTTTTTTTCTTCAGCTGGAAATGAACACTTTATAACTCCTGTTTATTATATTTCATAAAATAATTTTTGATAACTTTTGTAATATCTGTGAATGTAACGTAATGGTCATGCAGTGGGACTTATGGTCATTTTCAGCACATCATACTGATGGCAGTATCAGCACCCGTCCATCCCTGTCATATGTGTTATGTACCCCTTTGGCCAGCAGGTGTAGATGGCCATCTTGTTCCTGCCTTTGTAGCCCCTTAGCCCTAGTATTGTCTCCTTGTTTCCTGGGCTACAATGTAGCTTGACAGTTTGAGCGTGTGGTTTGAAGGCTGTACCTTCTCATTGTGGGTTTGAAGCTGACCCGAGGACAGCATCACCTACTATATTACATTTGTGTTTTTTAGTTTCCTAGTGTATTTGGTTTACCTGTTTTAGGTTTACTCCACTTCTATCGTGTTTTAGCATTCCTGTGTATTTTTATGGTCCTAGTCTTTCCTATTGTTATCTTAGTGTTTTGCTATGTCTCCCAGATTCCATGTTCATTTAGTGTTATTGGTTTCACCTGTTGCTCATTGTTCCTGTGCCTTCCTTGATTGGATAATTTGATGATTAACCAATCATGATTTACACCTGTCCCTTGTTTGCCCTGTGTTCTATGTGTATATAGGTACCCTTTATTATGCATTGTGCATGTTACTGTATGTGGATACAGTGTATTTACGTTATATTTTATTTTAGTTAATTCTTGCATTTGCCATATTGTTTGAACTGGTTTGGACGTCAGAGGAGTGGGCTAACATACATTCTCCCTTTCTGACTGGGGAAACCCCAGCCTGCATACTACAAGCTTGTGAATAAGTGAAACCACTTACTACTACCACCACTAGAAGGTGTAGGTCCTGCATGAGATGGTCCTCTCACATTGCAGGCAGCACTGGACCAGTGCATCAGTGGAAGTGTACCATGTTGTTCCACCAGACCTAAATATTGAGGCTGTTATGGATTGTGTAGCACTGGCTAAGGCCTATGGATTACCCAGTCAGGCACATCATGGAGCAGAATATCATGGTGGTGGGTGGCTACACAAGAGCCCTGCCCTGTGTGTTGCAGCTCGCTATTGGGTGGATAGTTCCATAGACCACCCTATATGGGCTCAGGTCAATTGTTAAAAGGGTGAATGCCATTTGCATTAGTTTTTATACTATATTTGTACTATCACACCCTTAAACTGGTTTTTATACTGTTCTTTTACTGTACTCTTTAAATTGGTGTATGCTGTCTTTTTATCTTATCTGCGCATCCTGCTTATTCTGCTCCACACTGTATATCATGCTGCTACTGTCTTTTTACTCTTTCAGGTTTTTATTTGCTGATATAATTCCAAGGCCAATTATATACATCCTACCCACTCACTGTACTGCCTGTACTTTGTTATTGAACTACAGTGTTACAATAGTTGATTTCATTGTCTTGTCTGAACTTTGCACTGCCATGTCACAACTGCAGTTTATCTCTGTCCCACGTTAAGTGTCACAACAAGCCTTGCCAACTACGAAGAGGACGACCCCTGCACATGGGTGCCCCAACCTGCTGCTTCTTGGGGAGCGAACCACAGTAGGTGGATCATGACACCCCTCAACTATCTAATGCTCTTGCTGATCTGGTTCCGTATGTGTCCTCTCATTTCAAGTTCAAAAGGAGGGTGAACAACTAAAGAAGAGGAACTGGTGAGTGGTGGAAATGCACTACTATGTGGTGACCCACCAAGAAGAACCACGTGACCTGCTGGTAGTACCTGGGGCTGAAAAACTGTAGATGTCATAATGCATCTGCTCAACACCTACCTGATTAGAGGACACTTAGGAGCCTGTAACACTCTGGAGAAGATTTGGGACTGGTTCCAATGGTTCGGTGTAGAAGCAGAGTTCCAGAATTTCTGCCAGCATTACACCATATGTCACGAGATGTTCCCTATAGTACCTCTGCCAGCCCCACTAGGGCCATTGCCTGTTATCGAGGTGCAATTTGATGGACATTGTAGGGCTACTTGAAAGACTATGCCATGCAATAGCTTGAGCCTATTTTTTTGAGGAAAGCCACTTCCAAAGCTATACTTAAGGAACTGTTCCTCCTGGCCAACTGTCTGGCACTTCTTAAATATCTCAGAACTTCAATATACCACCATCAGTCCTGGAAAGCATGCTCCAGAAGGTGGTAGGCAACAATGTTCATAGCTAGGACCTCATGAACCCATTAGTGCTCTCTGCTGTATAGTAGACTACCTAGACTTCCACAGACTACAAGTCCATGCAGAGTATTTGATATATCCTACGAGGCATGGCAGGACTGACTCCCCCCCCCCCCCCCCCTTCCATTTTATCATTGAACATGTGCTGGAAATGGAAGAGTGGTTTCAGAGGGTAGTGTTGGTGAACCTAGAAGAAGACAAGTGAAACCAGCAGTGCCTGTACTGGTAAACTCAATCCTAAGATTAACCCTGGTGAGCTAGTGTTAGTACTCATCTCTCCCTACTACCCGGCCACCTGGCATGGGCCATACATTTTGGAGAAAAAAGTCAGATCAGAGAGCTACCAAAGCACCCAGCTGGGATGACATCAAACAGAATGGGTTTATCACGTCAACCAGCTTAAGAAGGCAATTGAACCCACCCCCTCCTGTTTGCCTGGGGCAGGGGTCTCCAACTCCAGTCCTACTGTCCAGTAGGTTTTCTATTATACTCAGCTTCTTATGAGCCACAGCTGCTCCCGACGTTTATATGAGGCCAGGTGTGTCTCATCAGAAGTCAGGTACGATAGAAAACCTACTGGGCAAAAGCTCTCTAGAGGACCAGAGTTGGAGACCCCTGACCTGGACAAAGACAGGAAGTTGCTATGGGGGAGCAACACACTATCCACCAATGCCAGGAAATAAAACAGCTGCTAGATCAGCACCCGTATGTGTTCTGCTCTGTCTCAGGCTGAACCCATGTCACCTACCATGACATCTGCACCTTGCTTGGAATCATTGTGCTACAATGGCTCTATACCAAGTGGGCTGAACATTGAATTACAGGTCCGACAGATGCAGCAGCTGGGAGTGATTGAAGAAAGGCTCCTCTAATACTAATATAACTACTAATGGCCAGCCACATTACTAATATAACTGTAACGTTGAACATAATTATATTTTACCCAGCCAATAGTAGGAGTAATAGTAGCACTACTACTACTACTACTAGTAGTAATAATAATAAATCTTTCTTTTCACTGGGGAACAGGTTTGTGGGGGCCGGCACTGGGAACTCTCTCGGGCAGCACAGAGCAAGGGGCAATACTGGATGGACCATTACAGAGCACACATATGCAAACACGATAGATAATTCAGAAATGCATTGGAGTGTGGAGAAAAAAAAAACCCTTAATACCTATTTCCCGCTTATATAGTTTGGTTTCAATTTGAGTGTGATTTTGTATTTCTGTCTGGGCCTCGTGTGCACTGCAAGGCTGTACCCTGTCTTGTTCTCTGAGTGTCCTGGGACTCACTGCAACCCCGCACTGGATAAGAAGTGAGAAATCTGAATATTAATAACAAACAAATTCAATTGAGAAGGGGCTCCAGTAGGCCACCAAATCATTTAGACAGTATCATTTCATTAACATGGTTTCAGACGCTGCCCCTCCCCACCCCCACCCCCCAATTATTACCCCAATTATTTGTTCAGTGGTTGGTGGACTGCATATTTTAAAACCGTAACTACATGCCCAAATTTCACCCATTCAGCACAGTTTCCAGACTTTTCAGAATAAGGATGGGCAACAGCTCTACTTGTGCAGGCGTTCGAAGTAATTGGCCCTATTTAGAAGACAAAATTTGTCGACATGTTTGGAACCAATCATTTATTAAATGGGTGTTTCAGCTAGTCATTACATGCCTTTGATTTCCCAAATTATTATATTTGTTAAAAACATAATAATAGGATTTTAGCGAGTGTATGGTAACATCCCTGCATATTAACATAAGCAAGCAATACATCCAGTCCTGTTCTATCTTCTAACTGCAAATTCAATATGTGAAAATACGTATCTTTCCGATAAATAGAAATTGGCCAATTGCTTATTGCTTATTTTACTAAGCGTCTTCTTGTCGCTTCAACTTAGTTGCTATATAACGTGGTGGGTTAGGGTTGGTTAATTGTCTTTTATTTTAATTTTCAAAATTATAGTAATACTGGATATAACGCTTAGACATGACGTAATAAGATCCTAATCGGGTTAGTCTTGGTTCCAGAACAAAACTAGTAACTTAAATCAATGTTTAGCATTTGTACACCACACGGTAACCTGATGAGTTTTTAGATGAGTGGTGAATTTATACACTATTGTTTCTAACTTTTATAGGCATCTGCGCAATGTTACCTTATAACCATTCAGTAGGAGATATTATTAGTATTTAGTAATAATTTGTCGTATCCTAATGTCAAGGTTGTATAGTGATACATTTATATATGAACATCTGCTTTTAGAGTTGAAAAACTGATGTCTTTGTTCCGTTGTGGAAAATTACATACCCAAGTCGTATCTAGCACGCTGTTGTCTATCCTTTTTGGCAACAGTAATGCATTTGTCACTCGACATTTAAATGTAATAATAATAATAATAATAATAATAATAACCTCAAGTTGCAATAATGTGTATTCGACTTACAATTTTAAATTTAGAGCATGACTCAAAATTTATTATGCAAGTGCAAAAGAGAACGTTTAATTATTGTAAAAGTATTTCATATTAAAGATCCTTACTGATTGTCCACTTTGTAACATACGATTTATTTTTTCTTGATATTTAAAGATTGCCATTCCTATTATTGTTATTGAGGATCAACGTAATCTGAACGCATAATACTTTAAAATTACCCGTGTCGATACATGTGGCAGGGAATGTTTTTGTTTCTGCTTTAAATCAGTTATTTATGTGTTTTTTAATGGTGCATACGACATTAATTATGTATTATATCATAGCACTGTATCTTATATGCCCTATATTAGGTAGGCATGCAGCTTAACCTGGTTTCATAAACTTAAAGGTGAGCACTCACTGGAAGATATTATTATTATTATTATTATTATTGTTAGATTTTTTATTATTATACGTTTCGAATGCATGGGACTGTCCCAAATCAAAGTTATTTCATAATTCCAACGTTGAATTTTAGAGGCAAAAGTAAAAAGGCTGTATTACAAAATACACTAACTTTCTATTCACCCACACGAGATCTGGGAGACATAGGCTACATACACATGATTGCAAGATTATAAGCGTTAACGTTCTCGACGTTTAAAATGACAAACCAAACGTGTAGTCACGTGCTGCTTCTTCCTCGTCTACACTGTACACTCTGCTTATAGAGACGGTAAGAGGTGCTCGTTTGACTACAAATTCCTCCAAATTTAAGCATTCTTCATTCATTTATTTAAAAATCTGTCTAATCGTTTAATTGTCACTTTATTGCATTGATTGTTCTGAACGTATATTAAAGCATTTGTTGTTTCATACATTAACTGACAGTTGTTAACTGAGACATACGAACGAACAAAATAAATCAATCGTGATCAGAACACTCGAGTACTGAAATGTTTGTAACCTCACGTTTCGCGACGGCTTCATTTTACAAATTGAATGAATTTAGGCCAGTATGATAAATATTAAAAGTTAAATATATTCTGTCTGTTGCGTGACCAGTTCATAGTGTTAAAGTCAAATATATTCATAAAAGAGATTAGCAAGCAAAGAGCAAGCAATACTCCCAAACTCCCATTGGACCAAGGTTTTCCATACAACTCTTATTCTTCAGATAAGACAATAAGTCTACCTGCAATACAAATTATCTTGTGAGGTGAATGTAGCACATAAGGTGATTAAGCTAGTGATTCAGATTGAAATAAAAAACAGCAAACAAACGACACTCTGATATGTTTATAATTGATTTCCTCATATTTTTTTTTCTTATATTAATACGTATAATATAACGATTGGTTGGTTTGTCGGTCTTTTACAAGTTGAACTTAAATTCTTCATAACCACTGAATATTGAGTTTTCGGAACAATACTACTTTGACAACTAAAACGAATATCCTTTTTGCAATTGAGCTATTATGAAAACATTTTCGGGTTCAAGGGTAGGGGACAAACTGATTTACCTACCAACACGTATACTATAAAAAATCAAGCTATTTAATTATAATGAACTGAATGCAATTATAATAATGAATGGTTCTATTCTTGTAATTTTTCTCATCTTTTAGAGTTCTGAAATTTAACAACCATGTTGCATCTTAGATTCAGGTTATATGTTGTCTTTTGAAATATACACAAAGTATAGTATTTTGCTGACCGAAATTAAATGTTGCTATGGTTGTTGAGTTTAATTGGCAAAGGTGCACATTATGTCCACAGGAAGCCGCTGTAGCACCGTCTTTTGAAAAAATACAGTCGTTTTTCAGTTGGTCTGTTTACGAGTTCCCTGTATAATCAAACGGAACTACCAATTTCTTTGTTAAACATTTCTAGTAATGTGATTACATGTGTATATTGAACTGTTGAATTATGAACGTATAATCACGACGCAGCTCTGACCTGAAGCGGTGTACTGTACATTCGACAAGCATTATAAAAAAATTCTGTTGCAAGCAAAACTGTAATAATAGGCAGTTAACTTATTTGCTCGTGAAATGTAAGGAACGTTTTAAGTTCAAAGAAACCAATTTTGTCAGCAAAATTGTAGCAAATACATCACACCAGACCGCATAGTTTGAAAGCATTCAGACAATAGTTTACTTACTTCCTAAAGCGTTAATGGTTAATGGGAAATATTACTTTTTAACATTTTCCGTAATTTTCTGCAATCTACAGATATGAGATAGAACACCAGATATTAAATTAAGAAAATAACAATAGGCAAAAACAAGCAAATACAAAATGTGGGTATGAACAATAACTAAGACACTTTGGCATGTGACGTAACATCTCCACTATAGCGTGTAATATGCAATATACTCTAATTTTCAGGCGAAAGTACTTCTACTTACCGGGGAGTTTTTCGGTGTACTGTTCTGGATACTACTGTTTCATTGTTGTACATGAAACTGTCGTATTGGTAGATATACAGTTTTTTTTCGCATCACGCCGAACGCTAATGTATTACATGCGAATCGTTTTCTGGAACCCACCTTTCTGTTTGTTGACTTCTTCTAATTGCTTTAGAATGTTTCAAAATATTTTGTTTCAGCCTATTTTAGCACGAGTATAATTATGTAACCAAATATTACATTTGTGCAAGTACTGTTTTATTTAAAGAATACTGTACATTGAATAATAATGAAAGTCTGTTAACATGCGGGATCTGGAAAATACGAATAGAGCACAAGTTTTTTTTAGTTGTAAGCATACTATTTCACAGACTTATAGCAAAATACAGGCCTATATATTATATATATGTGTGTGTAATTCTCTGATCGACATTTCGAATTTTTAAACTTGGATAATTTATGCAGTTCATTCATTTATGCAGTTCAGTCCATTATTTAACAATGTTTAGCTTGCAAGGATACGCAAAATTTCTTTCCCTTCACTTTTTGTATTGCTACATCAACTGACATTTCTTTTGAACACAATGGATATTTAAAAAAATTATTACACCGAAATACGTATTATGTGCGGGCGCAGAGCGCATGTGGACAGTATATGGAAGAGTCATTGCAATAGAAATACTCATCAACTTTATTTGATATTTTGCAAGAATAAGGTGTGCATTCCAAAATGGAAAGGAACTCGCGCGGCATCTTTTGGTATTAAAATTCTGATTAACCATATGAAATTACGTTAAAGAAATTTATAAATGGCATAACTAATTCTGACAATCGATCTTCAGTTAAATACTATATTATATCGTAATAATAAAAATACGTCACTTAAAAGGAATGAAATTATAGGCTATTAGAAATCTCACACGTACTGCCATCTTCAAGATACTTTGGATGCGCTAAATAAGGCACGCTACAGCTGCTCATTCTACAAACCATATATGTTATTCATGCAATATAATTACCGATAGCTGAATAATACGGTCTTACAGCCGTAGGACAAACAAACACAGAAAAGCGTATTGTGTGTATCTAACAACCGTCTTGCCAATAGACCGGCCAATAGAAACAAAGAAGCCTTCAACCCCTAAATTAATCTCAGGACCATCGGAGAAAATGAAAACGTGGAGAGACATAGAATTTGCTTTCGTGATGGGGGATGGGTGGCACAGCGAACAAAAATTAAAATAATAGCAAATTTAAACCGTCATAAATTACTGTTAAAAACCTGTAAAATCAACAAAAGTAGCGACGCAAATATTTATTTTTAAATTAACGTATGAAACAATAAACATTTTCAACAAAAATGTCATAATGATTAAATGCTATTTAATGAACTGTCGTCTTAACGAAATAAACTGCTCTACAAAAATTCAACTACCGTATTTCAATAATGTTCTACCTACGAAGAAACTAAAGTACCTTCTGGCTTTCTACTGGCTCAGGCGAGTATGTAAATCGCGGTAGGTTTCGTTCTGAACGAATCCGTTCCGTTTTGCTTGAATCCGCCTCTCCGTGCTAGTTCATTTGACGCACTTAAAGAGTCTTCTCTCAACCTTAAGGCAAGTAGCAGCGACCAATCACCAAGCCATTACAAGCTTCAGAGGAAGCTGTTTATGTGACTCCATCACTAATTAGGGCTCATGAACTAACAAATCGCTTGCACAACTGGTGAAGAACTGATCATATTCATGGATTGTCTGGACTAGGCGATTACCTTTAAAGAGATTTGTTTTTTTTTTGAGAGAGAATTTTTTCGACCTGATTTATTTTTCGTTATACAACTTATACATCGCAGGAAAACTTTCAACCTCGGAGTGGAGTATTTTTAAAATAGAAAACTTGCTTTGACTTGAGCTGGTGGATTTTGACTGGTAAAACATGTTTCAGCCGACACCGAAGCGGTGTTTTACTATTGAATCGTTGGTAGCGAAGGATAATCCTCAACCGGCGTCGAGGTCAGAGGAACCCATTCGACCAGCAGCTCTCAGCTATGCAAATTCAAGCCAGATGAATCCTTTTTTGAACGGCTTTCACTCCAGCGGCAGGGGCGTCTACTCTAATACGGACTTGGTGTTCGCTGAGGCGGTTTCGCACCCTCCAAACTCCGCTGTCCCGGTTCATTCTGTACCCCCTCCACATGCTCTGGCTACTCACCCGTTATCGTCCTCGCATAGTCCGCACCCTCTTTTTGCTAGTCAGCAAAGGGATCCTTCAACTTTTTACCCTTGGCTAATTCATAGATATAGGTATTTGGGGCATAGATTCCAAGGTATGTTTATGCTTTATTTATTACATAAATAAGCAAAATTGTAGCAAATTAACGTTGCTTCTTATTTAAATTGTAAGCTATGTCAAGACTAATTCAAACACAGGTTAAATGCTAATTTTATATGCTAATTTATTAACAATTGTTCTATACACTAAATATAAAAATATGAATTGACATTAACATAAATAAAATGGCTCAGTTCAGTCGAATTATATGTATGTGCAAACGAATATATTTAAATATTAGCAAAAGTAGATATTTAAATATATTATTGAGGAAAAGGCCTTTCAGCAAGTAAACATATTGCCATATTCCACAACTTTATAGTATTCGGTTGGTAATATATGTATTAATAAATTAGGTTAACTCAGTTCTTTAGAGCTTCTTGAATTGAAATGCATTACGATGTTTCCGTTTAACACAGTAAAACCTTTTACCGTTTATATTTGCCTTTGAAATAAACATTGAAATTAAATGCTTGCCAGGTGTTTGTTCTATTAAAATTTTATAATCTTGAAATAATGTTTATGTCAGTCAAAATATAATACATAACATTCTTCATGAGATTTTTTTTAAACGTTTTCTAAATGTTCGGACTTTTACACCACGTGTTATTAATTTTTATGCCTACCCTCGAGCCCTTTCGCGTTTGTGAACTTAAGTAAAAATTGTACTCGTAACAGCAATTACCGTGTAAAGCAAACGTGTGAATATTTTGTCTTTTATTAATCATTATGTTTATACTTTTATTACGTTTAAATTTCTTTAACAAGATCAATCTTCCCTACTGTAAATATCCAAACTGACGCGTAAATCCGTATGTTGTATGTCGTAAAATCGCAGTACATTATGTCTTAATTAAATACGTAACCCAGTTGTTGATAAATTGGAAGACAGGCCAGGGTTAATTATATATATTTTTCTATTTTGTACACAGGGAACGAAACAAGCCCAGAAAGCTTTCTTTTACATAATGCTTTGGCAAGAAAGCCCAAAAGAATTCGGACAGCTTTTTCCCCTTCGCAACTACTGCGGCTTGAACACGCTTTCGAAAAAAATCATTACGTTGTTGGTGCCGAACGAAAACAGCTTGCTCACAGCCTTAGCCTCACAGAAACTCAGGTAAGAAATTTAAGTTACATTTCAAACGTAAAATCCCATTTTTCAAATTGTTTACAAACCGCACAGGGTAGATCGACTGGAAAAATATCCGTAGTTATTAATTAAATTATAATTTTGACAAGTTGTTTAAGTTGTTTCAGTTGCGTTTAACTTAGCTTTAAATGACATACACCTATCGATGTCCTGGATAAACTATACAATCAGGCCTTAAAATGTTCTTCTTAAACGAAAGACATATAAAGTATTATAGTAATGTTATTTTTATGTTACTGAATTTCAGTACTGTAGCTGAATATTTAGCATGTTTTGCATCAGCAGAATTGTGTGAATTTGGCCTAAAATTGATTAGGTATATATGCAGTTATACTTATAAGTTTGTAATATAAAATATATGTCATGTTATTGTCTACAGATAACTCCTTATTCTATATTTAATAGTGAAATGGAGTGAAAGGGAGTGTCCGTTATAGAAATGCAAAATGTAATATTTTTATTTTTTGCATAAACTTGCAGAAATTGTAAAACAGGTCTTTATTTTTCTGTAATATGAAACACCCTTTTCCGTAATATGAGGTTATAATCGAGGTTAGATTTCTTTCGAAATGCCAGGACTGTACTTCTGTCTGCTCCGTTTGAGTTGGTTCTCATTTTCCTGCAGTAATGTGTCATCGCTTTATTTTAGTTTTTAATAAAATGCATCCGTTAGGGAAACCCGGCAGGACCACTTTAAGTACCAATTTATTGGTCTTATTGACGTTTCTATGTGTAATTAGTGTTAGAGTCGTACGTAATGTACTAACCGGAATTAATGACAACGAATAGTGTTGACGTTCACACGGTCCTGCTATATACTACGGCACAATGACATTTATTTCAAGTTAAGAAAAATAATAACAAATGCAAACAGTGCAGAATAAAATTCATAAATCAGAACGGCTATGACAAGCAATCGATAATAAATTATTTTAACAAACCAATATTCTAGATGCAAAAACTCCGCTCAAATAATTTAAGGGCATTTGCTACTAAAAATTAGTAAGTCACAGTTACGGGATAAAAATGATTGAGCACTAAAGATCATTCTTCAGGTCACAATACAGACACGCATGCATGTAACATATGAGACAGATTGCTAAACGCCAAATATTGATTTGTTTTTGCGTTTTCCCGCTTGTATATTAATAGGAAATTTTTTAATGTAAATTTACAAAAACCATGCCTCGTCATGGCAAAGTCCCGAATGGTGTACTGAATGAAATTATATTTCTTGGACGTTAGTGTCAGTAAAATATTTAACTGTAATGGCGTGTAAAAGTACATTTTAATTACCGGCGTGGTGACTGTTTAATTTAAATATGGAATCTTTCAGTTTATAAGATGCCATTGTAGCGCGTTCTTATGTCATTTTACCTTGTTAGACTTTTTACTTGCTGTACAATGAAAGCTAACACTTTAGGCCCAACAATCGAAGCCTTTCATTCAGAACTTTTGAATTACGAAGATAGACGAATGGGCCTCCTGATTCGGTCGTTTTCTGAAATGTTGCAATTACTACGTTGTTCGTTGTTTGTTTACTCTCGGTGCTGTTAAGCTGTCAAAGACTGGGCGTATAGAAGACATGTGATTTATTTTCATAAATTCCCTTCTAGGTAAAAGTTTGGTTTCAGAACCGAAGAACAAAATTTAAACGGCAGAAACTAGAAGAAGAAGGGTCAGACTCCCAACAAAAAAAGAAAGGAACGCATCATATAAATCGATGGAGGCTTGCCACGAAGCAGGGGAGCCCGGAGGAAATCGACGTCACTTCAGACGATTAAATTTATGATCGCGGGACGTCGGCGTTATGGATGACACTGAAAAGAATACCCAGTAGCAGAGAAACTGAGGGTAAAGACAATATTAAAAAATCGATTCTTTGGAGATCGGCAGCTGATAGTGAGAAGTCGGACTGGTGGTACTGTTATCAAGACCACGGAACTGTCAATCCAATTCAAAATACCAAGGCAAGTTGACACAGATGTCACGTGCAGATACCTACCACGACCTCACACTCACACGCCCCCGCCATCCATCGCATACACAAAACTATTATCTTCAGAAAACACCCACTACAATATCAATCCAATTCGCATTGGACATTTGCACTTAAGAGACTTTCTAAATATAAGCGTTCCACTCGAGATACCAAAACACTTAACTGCTTTTTGTAAACTTGAATTGCATGGCAAATCATATTTGATTGTTAGTTTTCTTTTACCCTTTTCATATGCATTGGTTTTAATTCGATCTCCTCAGAGATATTGTGTGCTTCATTTTTACAGCAGTGTGCAGTCTGAACGTTTGACTTCTCGTGTTTAAGTGATTGTGAAAACAATATGAAGTAGCAGTGCTGCGTTATAGTGTTTTTTAAGAGACAAACGAGATTAATCGCAAAACTTTATAAAAGTTTGCTACACCACAAGGAGAGTACTTTAAATACAAGTATTTAGGACATTCCTTTAATCTAAAGCTTTACTATGTCTCCGTAACCTTGATACGTACATTGTAAAATCTAGCCCTCCTGTACTCGCTGCCAAGAAGGATTAATTGTAATAACTGACGACCCTGTGGGCAGCAAGATTTTAAGCACTGAGCATATTCCATGTATAAAGGTACTAAAAGTTAATGTTTCTGTTACTCTTTTACCAGAATGTAAATAGTTTTGTGCTTGTGTTAAGTTTGCTACAATTTTAACACAAAGAATACTTCTAAGAAGTATGTCATTGTCAATATTTTGTGAATAAAGTTTTATCAGTATGCTGCTCCGAGTAAAATCAACGGTTTTTTATTTAAAAATATAATTTTAAAGTTGATCCACACGGCTTTTGGAAAGTATGCTAATAGGTTAGCAGTTTTAAATATTCAATAGACATTTAAACAACCTGCAATGAAGGCAAAGACATTATTTCTGTTTCTCAGGTTACTCGTACTGAAATATACAATGTGCAGTCTTGTCGTGGATTCAGTTTTGATTTGTATAAGACAACATACAAAAGCAGAGGAAATCAAGTCAAATATCAATAAAATGTAAATTAATGTAGTGCGTTATTACAGTTAAATAGTTCATAAGTAACATATAAAGAATGTTGTTACCAACTCTAAAAAGCCCAGTTTTCTAGGGCAAGT
>JABFEB020000060.1:10476818-10480710 GCA_019775895.2 Stomatorhinus ivindoensis
GGCTCCTCAATAACTTTAAGTTTTATGCCTCCGATAAAAATTCAAGAGAAGGTTTCCCGAATCGCGGTAGTATATTAAAAATACTCGCAATCTGTGCTGCGCGGATACTGTTCTTTTAAACAAACATGTTAAGGTCAGTTCAAATTTATAAATCATTGTTAACAACCTGCTTGGAGTTCAAGTGAATCAGGCTGTGGCAGTAAGACCCGACGTTTTATTTTCTATGGTTCCTCCTTTCATTACTATTTTAAAACGCCATCTGAAGGCACCGTGTCTTTTTTCATGGACTATAAACCATCGCTTTCCTATAACAGAATGACTGAATCCAGCATACCAAACATCGAACACATAGAACGCTTATAGTGTAATATTTATAGGTTGAATATCCAGTGGAGCTGGCAGAACCTGACGTCAGTACAAATTTGATCTATCCTGTTTCACAAATTGCTTCTGAAACTGATCCCTGAAACCGGAGAACAAACCCTACACAATTCCCATGGCCTTGACATAAGGTACAGCGATAAATATACACCGCTAATGAGCAATTACCATATAATCACTCTCCAAATTGCTTACATAATGATGAATTAAACATTCTAGTCTCATAGATTCAGTTTCCTGCTTTGTGTATTATTTACGAAGGTGTAAGTTTTTTTTTGAAGCACCATAATAGAAATAAATAATCACGTATGTTTTTATTCCTGCAGTTGTGTAAACCGATGCCACTATCCAATGTCGTGCATGCATCTTTGAAAATATTATCGACATATAATACAAAACACATCTGCTGGTCAAAGCTGAACATTAAATATTTGTCATACTTTTTCGGCTAGTCTGTGAGTTGTTCCATATATTTAATTAAAACAAGGCAGAAAGATGTATTGCTCTTTCTTCTGCAACACCATGCTGTCTCCCTTGCAATAAATAAACGGCCGCATTCCATCAATCTCATCAACCATTTTCCTCCCTTCGTCCCCGAGACATATTAATGTTCTCGAAATGCTTTCCAAATCAATTGATTCTATTAAAATTAATATTATTAAAAATCAGTTCATTTTTTATATTTACACATCTTCAAGTCAAATACCAGACTATGTTTTATGAATTAAGTTAGTAATGACTCATTAGCGAAATAACATAGGATAATTATTTATTTCCTCCCACATTTCAAGATGAGTTATACTTTGTATATGTGGGCAATTCAGGAATTCACTGTCATTTTTAAGCACCCGATTTTAAATTGTAATCACAAGATGATCTAAATATATGATTAGCTTTCTTGCTAGTTAATTAATTCGTCATTATGACAACAAACTGCCTTTGGTGGACCCTGTTTTCCATAAAGTGGACAAGATAACTGCACATAAGTAATGAAAATAAATGACATACTGCTTTAAACAGATTATTTCAAATGATATGTAAACGCTAAAAGTGATTTAAGCTTAAAACAATGAATAACATTACCATGTAATTTAAAACTTCATTCACAACAAACACACATACACCTGCAGTGCATAGGCCAAAGCACATAAAAAGTATGAGAGAGTAATTACTGGCATGAAAATATTTTAAGTGTCATGCTGGAATTTGGAGAATTTGCTTGCATTTACTTTTTGTAAATTTATTATTGCAGACACGTGCTTAAGTGCTTAAGGTAAGTGATCACGAAGGTATACTACACATTACCGAATCACTGCTGAATGGGACACAAAAAGATAATTTGTTTTCCAGCCCCAAAATATTTGGACACGGGTAGCAGTGGTTGTAGAAAAGAGCTTGCTTTTCGTTATTAAGCATTCATTTAATAAAAAGCTAAGAAACGTGTAGAAAATTCAATAGCTCCGGCCATCCACTCATAGAAATACTTCAAGTTTTTACTTATCAAATTTGTGTTGGCCCGCTGAGTTTGCTATTCATAAAGCAAGTCTTGCGCCTATTAACTAAACACACAAATAATTCTGCCCTACAGAATACTGCATATTTGACTGGAAAATGGAATATTTGAAATGTGGTCTTTTTATCCGATTAAACAAAAAGCAATAACATCGTTACGGTGTTATTCATTACAAACTGTGCATAGACGATATAGACTAGGGTTGCTTGCAAGGGCGTAGGTTTGGTTTCTACATTGGTAGGGACCCAATCAGCCCCGAACCATAACACACAGGGTACACCCACAATATTGATAGGGGCATGTCCCTACCGTCTATACCCAAATCTACGCACTTGCTTGCTTGTGAATCTAGTTATGAACCAGTCTTGACTTCTTCACAGCCATCAGTATCTTAGTGTCAGGGCGACATCGTTGCCTCAGATGTATCATCTTGCGCGTTCGAATGTGTCCCGAGGCTGTGACGTCAACGTGTTTTACCGATGTTAGCTTGGAATATTCTCTGGTGAGTCCCGTAAACACCTGGCATGCTGCTTAGATAAAACCCAGTGATTCTAAATTAGCCGAGTGTACTTACACCCTTTGATTCCCGGGACATTCCTGCATCACAGCAATCCTAACTAGCTAAGCGCACGTAAGAGAATGGGTAAAATGCACGGCCGCACGCAGGCACACACACGCACGCACACACACACACACACACACACACACACTTCATATATATACTCCAATGTGTTCCGACCATCGGCGAGAAACTACACCGCTTGACTTCAATAATCATGTTTACTAGAAAAAGTCTTCATTCAACACGAAAGAATTGACGAGCAAAGCAAACACCAAAAATGACACACAATGAACCACAAATACTCAACATGATACAAAAATACCACACGATTATTAAACACTCACATTTTATTCCGCCATTATTTTGGGGTTTAAATATGCACGTTAAACAAGGTTAATTATAATTATATTTTGATAACGATGATGTTTATGTGGAAAAAATCTGATTGGTTCATTTGTATTCCAGTACATCATAAGCATTAATGTTCACGTGAACAGTTTCAGGACAGAGGTTGAAAGACAAATATATATATTTTACGGGAGTGGAATTGGTCTACTCACCCTTACCAATTTTAATAATTATATATGGATAATTCTGTATAGTTTGTAATGAATTTGGGTTTGGTGCGGAAAACTGCGCTGACCTATTATGGAAACCAATACTTGCATACACTTTTTCTAAACTAATTATTAGGCTAATTGGGTGATCTTTTTCTCGGTTTATACGTCGCTTTTACTGTTATAATGAGAAGTAAAAAAGAACAAGGGAAGTATATGTCAATGGATTTGCATACACGGTGTTATACACTAGTCCTAGTTTCAGTGTAGTTTCATCGCTGCTTTGCACGTTATTTTAGATTAACCATAATTAAATCTACGTGTCTTCAAGTTTTGCAAAAAACGTTCAATTTTGACGGGAATGGTGTAATTTAAGTATTTACGTGATTTTAGCCTTCAGCTCATAATATTAATATAGTAGTTACATTCATTATATCACAAAAGTCATAACAGTAATTAATTCGAAAGATCTCTACACACTCCCATCTGTGGAACACTCGAACATGTCTGTAAATGTCAGCTACGGACCGAAAGTGTTCTACTTGCTGTTCGGCTGTTGTTGCTTGACTAGAAGTGTTATTTTATCGGTTGACATTCGATTTTTTAACGGTTACTTTCATTACTTTTTTTTTTTTATGAAATAGATACTTTACAGTTATGATAGATTTAACGCAGATTTTAAGTTGATTATACTTTTCCAGTCATTGTCAGGGTTCTGGTCCGGTGATTGACTGAGATAAAAGGGAAAAATAATACATTACGAATCTGGATCTATGATTTTAAGTATAAATGAAAAGACACCATCTATCTATCTATCTATCTATCTATCTATCTATCTATCTATCTATCTATCTATCTATCTATCATCTGTTTCTCAGT
>JABFEB020000060.1:10512610-10545726 GCA_019775895.2 Stomatorhinus ivindoensis
CAATGCAGATGCTTACATATGACTGAAAAAAGATGAAACGCTAACATGCTAATTTGCATCAGCAATTGTAGTTGATCTCAAGCCTGGATTTAAATTCTGAGACTGAGAAGCCCTATATGGTTTTACTTGAGAAGCACTGCTTGTGTCATGTTCAGAAGGATTTCATCGTACTGCTGATCCATGTAGTCAAAAAGTGTACCAATATAATTTCTTACATATTTTTTACGTTTACTTTGGAACACTCACACTGAATTCTGGAAATTTATCTGACTCTAGTGATGTGAACAATGTGGATATGTTTTTGGATGGGTGTGGATGCTAGATATATAAATTGACGTAACATGTTATTAGCAAAAACTAAAATTATTTCAGATGCTGTCTAGTCGGAGATTCTCTTTAAGAATATTTATCTGTCCATCTTTCATAGCCTAAGTGCGTGTTTTTGGACAGTGGGAGGGAAGCAATACAGCTGGAGGGAATCTATGCAAAAGGGAGATCATGCAACTCTGATATAGATGTAGGATTTGGACCCAAAACCTTTGTCCTGGAAGGTTGTATAAGCTACCCCTCTCCACATGATCTATATGCAATTTTTTATTTTTTTTTCAAATGCATCAACTTAATGCACAGCAGTATGGTGACTCGGCAATGGAAGGCCCAGTCAAAGTTGTAACAAACTCAGCTAAGATATTATGCAGCACTTGCTCAGGCTCAGAAACCTACAAATTTTGCTAAGATAAAACAGTTCGGCTTGGAAGAGTGCAATCATCAGAGCTTAAGGGGATATATGCGGTTTGGTATGATGGGGGCAACTACTTATTCACACAAGCCTTTTACGCTGGTGCATAGTATTGTATTTTATATCTTATACTAATATTTGAATGATGATCAGATGAAATTAACATTAATGCTAAATATGCAGGATTGTGGCACTGGTATGGTGATATGATATATGGCACTGTGATGCAGTGGTCACCACTGTTTCATCACACCTTTGGCACTGGGGTTCGCCATCCTGGCTCCATTCGTCTGGAGTTTGCATGTTATCCCCTACTTATCGTTGTCTTCTCCCCCACAGTACAAAATTGCAAACAATCAAATATTAACCTCTATGTATAAATGTAATTACGGCAAAAAAATACATTGATTCTCCTACTGAACATTCCGATGACGGTGATCAATGTAACAATAGATGGATTATAGAATGTATAAATACAATTGTAAGTCTTTAAGATGAAAGATAACAACAATGGTCTCTTCTCTATGCTGAAGTTGAGGAAACATTACTGCTGCCTGAAGGCCAATACAGAAAGGCTGAGGAAGAGCTTAATTCCCCAGACGATACAGATCCTTTACGAACACATTGTTTATGGCATGCAGAACCAGTATTCCAGCCCACTCAGCAAAATACGTAATGTTTACATATATAAATGCTGATTTATTCTTAGATTCTTTGCACTATCTGCCATTTTGCTGCCAATTCCACACCATGGATAGTTATGATTATTGTTTAGTGTTTAATGTCCTATGTCATGTGTCTTTATGGTATGTCCTATG
This sequence comes from Stomatorhinus ivindoensis, assembly GCA_019775895.2. Lineage (NCBI taxonomy): Eukaryota > Metazoa > Chordata > Actinopteri > Osteoglossiformes > Mormyridae > Stomatorhinus > Stomatorhinus ivindoensis. Next base: position 10,514,168 of record JABFEB020000060.1, read on the forward strand.
TATACTAATGGCTCTTATAGTTATGATCCCTGTGTCATATTCCTACCCATCTCCTTCTCTGTCATGGCCTTAACATCCCTAATATCCCTCTCATCTTGCCTCTCGTGTTAATCACGCCCAGCTGCCTCTTATTATGTCCTTCGTTAATCCTGTATATATGTGCTTTCCAGTCATGTGTTCCCCGTTCTGGTCTTTAACGTCAAACCTTCTTGTTGCTTGTGCCCTTCCCAGTCCAAGCCTTCTCATCTTTGATCCCTTGCAATCCTGCTATATGTCCTAGTCTAAGTTTGGTTTGGATTCAGTAAAGCCCCTTTCGTTCTCCCAACATCTGCCCTCGAGTCCTTTGTTTCTCAATTCAAGACACCTTGTTCATAGGCTGGACCTCGACAATGATGCATTTCAGTGCACATGGTATTGAGTGTAATTGACTATGTGACAAGTAAAACTTAAAAAAAATGTGAAAACTTCAAACTTATGTGATCATTAATCAGTTGTACAGCTGTTGTAAGCAGGGGGCTAAGATTGGGCCAATACAGGCATTTATTAGCACAGCAGGTCACACCATCACACCATGGATCCAGCTGATTTAGTGTTGAGAAAGATTGAAAAAGAAGGAAAAAAGAGTAATTATGAAAATCAAAGTGGAATCAATAAACAGAAACAATAGAATAAATTGAGTAAAATATGAAATAGCACCAAATTAAGATTTGGGAGGCGTTGGCCTGCTTGGACTGAGAACAAAGCAGGTAATAAGCAAAGTCTGCTGACCTATTTCTTGTTTCCCATCATTATATGATTGGGAATGTGAAATTCTTTTTGCTTGCACCTATTGAAATGTGCCTCTGCACTGCAACATTTTTGTGATCATATGTTTCTTTGGTTTTTATATATGTGTTACCCCCCATCCTTATGTGAATTTATTTTATTTTATTATTCCCGCTGCTGCTATTCCTTTCTCCAATCCCTCCCATAATTAAAAATCCCCAGTTCCTCCTTCTATTCATGTGTCATGTGGCTCTGTTCACTGTCTCTCCCAGAACAAGCCTTACACCCCAATAAACTTAACTATGGAAGCATAATGATAAGGTGATGTGTTGCAGAGAATATTTGCAGGCATGACAGACACCAGAGACCATCAACATCAAGCAGAATGTTCTTATTGGGTGAGAGTGCAGAAGAGAAGTAGAATTTCTGTTACATATTGCTCCAAATCCATTTAAACAATTTAAAAGACTGAAAATATTTCAAATTTTACTGTAAACTGGATAGACATCAATACTGTGTATGTGTAAAAGCCGGAGTTCATAAATAGTAGGTTATAACCTTTCTGTAAAAACCTTTAAACCTACCTTGGATCTTTTCTTTAATATTTTGCTGCCAACAAAATTCAAGATCATGGTTTTGATACAATGCATTTATTTGTGTATTATTCATTATGGGATTCACTGTTCAGAAAACGCATTCAGTGTTACCTCTGAAATGACTGTATGTCAGAAGTATGCCACATAGAGTCCGTTTTACTTGACTGTTTTTCCAGGGAAGATAAGACTACCTATAATTTAAAAAAGTGACAGTATTTATTACCTAAGTTTCATTTAATGTTTGGTGTGATGAGACGTTAAAGTTCAGGATAAAGGCATGAGAAAGGCATTACGCTCCTGAGAATGCTGCAACAGTATTACAGAATTTGCAATAAATACAAGTATTTTTAAGCAATACATCAATCTTCCCATTGCTTAATTTCTTGTTCAGTCCTCTCTTCCTCATATCTGCTCTGGTTCTTTAAGAGAACACTGTTTAGGATTTAAATGAATCGGTTGCCCACTTAAGTGTAAACATTTAAGCTCAGTGTCAGGTATATGGGGATGACTGAGAAACGTGCCTTTATATTCACTTATTCTCATAGTAAATAACAGATATTTCATCTTGCTCTCTCATACATACAGGCACATATGGCCCAAAAATATGGGTATGCTGTGTTTCTCGTATAAAGAATAATTTCAAACTCTATCTCAATAGTCATGAACTTTACAAAGGACTGCATGCTTATTTTCATACTGGATTTTTAAAATGAAACTTACCCGTAATAATTCAAGGAAGCTCGACAACTTGAAAAGATGCTTGGGTATTTGTCCATTGGCAGAGTTCAGTTATCTCTAATGTAGCAGATGCGGAATGAAGACATCTAGTTCACACTGGTGCTGCATAAAATATAATGCCAAACCGACTCCAGTTGCTTTGCGTTTTCAGAAAACTAAATTTAACACACAGTGCTAACATATTCAGTAGATATTAAACTATATATGACTGAATAAAGTAACACAATATTATATTAAAAAAAAAACATTTTTGCATGATAGTAACAAAAGTCAGAGACAGAGGTTTTTTGCATGTTTCCCAGACATTACATATATATAAACATAGTTAAAACATGAATATCTTTGTTGTATTATACAGGATTATAGTCACAGTTAAATAGCATTAAATCTGTATAAACTGCAAATTTCTGGTCACAAAATAGATGTGTCCTAATTGCAAGCTCAGAGATATCAATATTGTTAGCCATGTCACTTTTTAAACTCATGTGATAATGCCAAATGTATACTGGATTTTAGCAGCCTTCAGTGCAAAATACATGTTTTTCTCATTAGCAGCTAGTTAGATATTATTCAAGGCTGTGTGTGCCAAACCTTACTATTTAAAGCACTATCAAAGAATTCATTTAATTTCACTTTCCTCAAAACTTCCCTGCAAATCTTCATGTAATGTTACACATCACCCTTTGACTGCTGGATTTGTTTACTGCAACAGCTGTAATGTGTTTATGTACGCAAACAGTCAAGATCTGGGATTTTTGTCAATTTCCTCTGTAAAGGCTGGATAAGTTTGTACAAGTTGTGTAATGTTCACAGGCACAGATAAATCAAAACACAGACAACATTCCAACCGTTGTAACTGCTATAAATGTTTTTTAACAGAGATTTGATTTCTTTGATTGTCATTAGTAAATCCGTTCTTTTTTTGCCAAGTGCAGCCCATGATTTAGTTAATAAAATGCTGTTGATAATCCTGTCAATATTATAAGACACCATCAATATTTTCCCCAGTTAACTGTATATACAGTTCCCTACATTCCTCTTCCCAGGGCTTTACGCTTCCTTGTGGCTTATGCTTGTCAGGATGATTCACATTCACATTGGTGCTGGTTCCCCTCATTTCCTTCCACTTTGACATACATTATGTAAGGGACTTTCCAAATTATGTCCATTGTATGGTCATTTCTGAATCAAATTAAAATTCAGGCTTGATTTCAACAAAAATCTGCTTGCCTGTTTTCCCTTGCAAGTTCAAAGGCCCCCCCGCCCCGGCTTCTTCGTTACACATCCGTGTAACAGTCACAGAAAATGCCATATTATAATTAATTTTGATCCATGTTCTTAGAGATACATCAGTACTTTTGAAGGTTACTGTCCTTTGTCACAGTTCTGCAAAGTGCTCGTCCACCGTATATTTTTCATTGCTAGTGAAATTTATTTGTCTGGCTGAAAGTGTCCTAGTCGAGCCCATATGAGCACACTAACACCTAACGTGAGTGACTGTACAGGGATCCATTTCCACCTTTACCATACCGAGCATATTGCATCTTCTGTCCCGAGGGTCACATCTTCCAGCACTATTAATTATTTGTTCATGTGTCCATGCATAAGGTTTTCCTGATAAGATAAGGAAGTGGTTTATCATTTCCTTCTTCTGTGCAATGTAATATGGTGTCATTGCCTTTGTCAAACATAGTTCAATATACCAGCCAGATAAATGGTAGGTTTGGTCTGGCACTTCTGCAGAGACCTCTTTGCCATGGACAACACTGACAGAACTGGAAATACGGCTCTTTTCTTCCCTTATCCGCACCTTGATAAGGCAATGAAGCAGAGCCCTCTCATACAGTCCCTCAATACATTTTACAACTGCATTTTTACTTGTACATTTAACATAAATAAATATTACATTTATTATTTGTATATTTAATACAAATACTAATACTGTTATAGGAATACAAGGGTAGCTGTGTGCTTTTTTCTCCCATTGATGTAAGTGTACAGTTTATACATACTCTGGGTGGAGAGTCACTAAAATATGGGTGTGTCACATGTAAATGACCCTTACTCACATTCTACCACTGACTTAAGCAATTTTAATTGCATTTTTTCACTATGAACTCAGGAGGGCTGAATTAAGTCATGCATCTATATACTGCATGGCCAAACGCAATATGACAGTGTTCAGAAAACCGTATGTGTAACGGAATGAAACTAGTGGGACAGAGGGCGACACCCTTATCTAGATATACTTCAACCAGGTGGTTTGTGAAACGCTTCGCTTTGAACGAAGATGGGACACAATTTGCCCTGTATTTTTGCACACATACATACAGTTCACACATACACTGCATACACTAGGTCAGGGGCCCCCAATAGAACTACCTGGCGAGGACAATTGCCTAATTGGTAATGATTCGATGCTCAATGGGGTAGATGTGCAGGTTTTAGAAATGCATTCTAAACTTTCAGTCCATGCAACTACTAATGCTAAATTTTATATACCTTATTGGCTGTTTCGGCATATTTGCTTGTTTACAGAATTGTTCTGAATGAAGAGGGGAAAAGGGGCTTAAGTATTTGGATTCAGAACTCAGGTCTCTGCAGAAGTGCCAGACAAAACCTACCATCTATATGGCCAGTAAATTGAACTGTGTTTGATATCTCAACACAATATGGGTCATTTTCATGAATTCATTACCGTGACACGACAATTTTCTCTAATATTAAAAATGAGTTTAATGGCAGACACATAATTTTATTGTGTAAAAAGTCGATTTTGCCAGTGGGGCATTTAATCAGTTGTGGCGTAAAATAACTTACAATTCAAAACAATAGAAGAAATGTAGTGATGTGGATGAGATCGCCTATATGAAATTCTATTCAAGACAAGGGTAGAGTCCAAATCAAGAGATAGACTTTTAAAGTGCATTTAAACAAACAAACAAACAAACAGACAGACAAACAAACAAACAAACAAACAAAAGTGTACCACTGCTAACCTGACCACATTTTCATCTGAGCCACTCATCTCTGTGAAAGATGTGTAAAATGATGTAAGGGTTCTAATTAAAAACAAAATAAGCCAAAGTGAGTTTTGATTGCATGTCCTGGCTGTTTATATGAAATGTAAAACAACAAATGTCCAGCACACCTCAAAATTTATGCATGACTTGCTTAATGACTTTACATGTTTTAGCTGAAATTTAAGCCGAATACAATTTGCCGAGTGAGGAATGCAGGGGAATCAATGTGCAGTCCAAAAATCAGGCATTTTATTTTTCATCGTAAGATATGGGAAGAGAACTGAATAGAAACTGACAATTCACCTAATATCATTCACAAAGTGGATGGTGAGAGGCTCAATGTCAGGTTCGAACTGACCGTTCCTGGACTAATTACATGCTCTGCCATCTGCTTCCCCACACAGAGAGGGCTAAATCAGAGCATAACAAGGCATATATGACATCAAAGCACACTTGTAATTATCAAGGGTACTTGGTATTATGAGGAACAAACTAGCATTTCTATTCCAGGCAAATTCACACTAAATTTAGAGGTGGGATTTATTCAACCTTTAACATGAAGGCACTTAGAAATTCATGAAGCATGTATTTAAAGGTGAGTTTTGACACTTAGTCCATATGCTTGTCAGGCAACATGCTTGAATAATGATGTTGCAGGTCAGCAAAAATTTCAGTTTTATTTGGTTAAGTTGCTGCACTTTGAGGTTTAATGTTATCAGTGTTGTGTTCATGAAGTGAAAACATGATTATGTAAGTTCTGATTCACTTTTTTTGAGTTGAATATAGGAACTTGGGTTACAGATGTAATACATTCAAAATCCTGGTTTTTAATGTTGTTGCCTTGTAAATAATTGTTGTAATTTGCTCTCATTAACTTTGAAACATCTCCTGGTCAGTACATTTATAGAAGTGTTTGGAGTCTTCCTGACTAACCTGGTTGTAATTACAAATGAAGCTGTGATTTTGGGGGATTTTTTTATTCATATGCAAATCAGATTGCAGACTGCAACCTCTCAAGAATGCTATAACTACATGTGTCCTTAAGGAACCAAATACTGAAAATAGCTGCATAACAATCAACAGACATACCTGTAAACTTATATTTAAAGAGTCATGGGGAACAAAAGATTCTTTATTTCTGTTTTTTTCTACAGAAAAATAATTCATAGTTTCAGTCTCAAACTATGGAACTGGCACAAGTGAAAGTAATAGATGACTAATGGCCTCTCAGCACTGAGTTATCACCTTGGTGATGCTATTAGATCAAAGTGCAGCATTTAATACTGTAGAACATGACATTCTTTTGGACCTTGGTTGGTATTGAAGGGCAGGCACTATCCTAGCTTCAATCTTATCTAACTGACCACTACCAGTTTCTTCATGTGAACAACCAATCTTCTGAATCCCCCGGAGCAAATTATAGTGTCCCATAAGGATTGATTCTGTGCCCATTACTGTGTACTTTGTACATGCTGCCAGTCAATGATGATATGCAGGCTTCCACTGTTATGCTGCCGATAGACAACTATACGGTACACAACAGCTAGACCAAGTGGGATGTCACAGCTTTCAAGATTAAGGACTGTTTATTCAATGTGATGAGCTGGATGGCCAATAATTTCTTCTTAACAAACTCACATACAATGATCACTTGTTGTGAGGCGTGCTTGGCAAGGTAGATTGTGATGATTATACCGTTAAATTTAGCGCTGAGGTTAATGAGCATAACGTCATTGCTGACTCGGCAATCTCTTTTGACACAGTCAAAATGATGCTAGAATAACATTCGTCCACCTGAGAAATATAGCCAGGCGTCGGAAGTTTACAGACAAATCGTTTGCTTACTAGCTACTGTGTTTCAAGTAATCTGTACTCTTTAATAGAAAAGCCACATATAAATCTGTGGCAAAGAATAAAACAAAAGATTTTACGCATCAGAGAATGAATTGGGAAACAAATGGTTGTCAAGTTTTGGGAATGGGAGTCAATGGGATGAGGGAACAAAGTGGGGGTATGTGGTCTGCTAGTCGAAAGTCTACTTGTTATTACTGGTAATTGAGCATAGGGTGATTCAATGTGCTCATCATCAGAATACGCCGACCCTTGGGGATCCCTCGTCTTACAGGAATAATCCTTCACTACATTTTCGTTGAGAAATACTATATTAATTATGTGACACATGTCAATATATTTACCACATTAACGACATCAATCACACAGGGTGTGATATATGGTACATATCTCAGGGAACAATCCAAAACATTAAAACATTCCTCGATCATATAATCCAGTTATAAAAGTACTTTTATTTCTTTCTCTAAAATGTATATATTCTGGGGAAGACAAAAATACTCAATATAAAATCATTCCATTTTAATTTTTACATTGCATTTGTTTTATGTCTAAATGAACATGTTATATATATATTTAAAATTTAATTATCCAAAATTTTCTACAATGACACAATGCTACAATGTAGAGTAAAGCATGCCTTCGCTAAGCAAAAGTTTCCAAAAACTACTTTTCCAAAAACTGGATTTATTTCCTATTCTTCTCCCATCCTACGTACTATAAAATTTATAGTGCATAAGCTCCTTCAGTACTCGAAAATGCCAGATAAACTTTTCTCATTTGCCCCTAATTTGGTCATGCACGATAATTCCAACATCTGAAGGGTCTTTAAACTGCTTTCAAAATGCATTCCTGAAAAGAGTTGGTGATGGCACCTCTGCACCTTGTCAGCTTCTATAATTATTTTCAATCCAAAGCTGCCCTTAATGTGCTTATTAATCCAGTCCATTTCTCAGTGTGAGATGCATTCAACTCCATTAATTTTTCAAACCCCCTTTTTTGGATGCTGGCGCTGCAGCAGAGAAAGCTATTAGAACTTAACACCTCTCTCTCCCCAGGGATTGGCACGGCCTTAATGCCAGTTTTTTCACAGGGACACCAGCTGCCAGGTCTGGCATTGTCTGAACCTACAGTGGAGTAAACAGTGATCGAGCAAAGAATGTTCAGTTGTGTAACAGCGTTTTAAAAGCTGCTGTTTGATAATGCTAGTAAAGTACAGTCTATATGGTCGAAACATTCCCTTTTGTATAACCAATGTATGATAAATAATACTGTACTACCTTCGATGGTTCCATTGGGCAGAATTTGCTTTAATTAATCTTTCCTCCTTTACCTTTTGAGGTCAGCAAAATAGGTGTCTTTTTCATAAGTACGGTAGGCAAATAGGAAAAGGAAAAACAAACAAAACATTGCATTCAAAATATAGAAGCATTTTATGTTAACCAAATGGTTTGGTTTTTAGTGCATATGTATATTTCATATATGTATATATTATATATATAAATTATATACAGCTTTTATAAATATACGTAAGTAAACCACAGAAATTCAGGAGAGTAAGTAAACATCTGAAATAAATCTCGACCGTTAACTTATGTTGCTTTACTTTAGAATCAAAACTACTTACAAAGTGTTTATTAGTTTACAATCAATTACATATGTTTTAAAACACCTGACACCATTTACAAGGTGTTGTGTAACTATGATAATAAAAAGGTTTTAAAAAAATACATTTATTATCATTAAAAAGTCACCAATGTAATTAAACAGTCAGAACAGAAAAGTGAATAAATCAAAAACCAGAATGACTTTTGATTCTGACCATTTAAATAAGCACAAAAAAAAAAAAAATCTTCAATGGGCAGAGTTCACGGAGGGGCCAAACTGGATGGATCGGCATTACAAGAATTTTTTAATTTCCTGTTACACAATAATTCTTTTTTCATTAGTTTTCGAACAACATCCTACCCAATGTGTTTTTCTGTTCAGTTCAGTCCTCTGCACATGTAGATGTGTCATGACTTGTGATTGCTTCCCTGACCTTACCATCATTTCAAGTGGCACCGTTCAATGACAGCAACAGAAGTTATGCTTTCTGACGTGTTCTGAAGAGTTCTGAGTCAAATTTCTGTCACTACAGTCAATATTTCATGGAGTCATTAGAATGATATTTTGTCATTAGGAAATAGACATACACAGTACACAGTATAAGTTACAATGACAATATATTGCCCAGTGCTTCAATATCATTGTGGAAGTGAGAACCCATTGTAGTCAATATATTACAAATGTAGCAGTTTTCTACCATGATTCTACCGGTTGGGATGTAGGTAAATTAGCTCATGAATAGAACTTTTAAAATATTTTGCTTAAACATTTCTGCACCTTTCTATATTTCTACCACAAAAGCAATTTTAGTCCAAAATGGTGAAGGCTCTTAGTAATTTTATCATTTTTATAAGAATTTTAGTATTAGTATCAACATGTCAATAAGTATTATATATAATGATGACAATAAATGACTAAACAAGGTACAAAATTCTTTATGAAGTCTTGGTAAATAATAACTGACCATAATAACTGACTATACATGCTTTTACTGCATAGGCTGCTAGAAATATCTGTATCAAATGATGATCTTTTCATGTAATGCAATGCTAAGATTGGAGGAAATCAATTAGGATTTGCACTGAAGCAGGAAATAGCTTACAACTGTGGTGAGATATAGAAATGTAAGAGAAAAATAAACTTTGCTTCACTTAACACAGGAAGACTTTTTCAGCCTTAATGGGTTTTCCGAATAAACAGTGCCACTATGCAGTTCAAAACCAAACAGAGAGTAGAAACAGCCAAGGCAGAGAGAAAACTAAATAGGTAGGACACACTCATTTTTATTTTGTATACTTGAAATATTACATAAAACATGTTTAGGGTATTTTTGGTGTTTATATTAATATATAGATTAACAAGTATATAGTTAATCCCAGGCAGCATTTAAAAGGGATGCAATACCACGTGAAAACATGGAAATGCCTATTCTTTTATGGTGCCTCAGAATGTCAATGCTTTCGGTATTTTGTCTGCATTTTTGCAAGCTTCTTTGTTTAGCTCGTCTTGCCGTACAAAAGAGTAGCAAATTCACAGGTAAAGCAAAATACAATAATGAATATAGAATATAGAATATATTCAGGAGTATAAATCTGGGGCCTATCTGAAAATTTTGCAGTAGGCAGAGAAACACACCTCCTATGTGGATGATTTTAACAAAGACACTGTAGTGGCATAGTTTTATTAACATAAACGTGTATGCATTGCTATTTAAATGAAAACTATTTTTCTCTAGTCCTGTTATACGTTTCCATTGAATTGGGAGCTTATGCCAGGAATCAAGCAGGGCAAGACGCAGGGGTCACCAGTTGATCAGAGCACAAAGATTCACACATAAAATCACACGCCATACACAATTTAGAGACTTCAATTTACCTAACTGCCTATTTTTGGCCTGTGGGAGGAGACCTGTGGACACTGGAGTAACATGCTAACACCACACACGGCGCCAGGGCCAGAAATCGATCCCTTAACCCTGGAGGTGTGAAGCTGCAGCAATGACTGCTGTGCCATCATACTGACCACTAAATGTGCCATTTTATGTTTAATTTAATCGTAGTCTTTTCTTTTTTCCCTAACATATTTCCAAGTAACACATGAAAACTGTCAAAAAAAAGACATTAGTTCAATCTTAACTTCATATTCAGTGGCCTGATCAGTTGAATCCTAGGCATACTAATGCGTGCATTATTTAATCCATTTTATGAAAATATTGGCAGTATGTAAAACTGTAGACTAGCCATATTGATACCTTAAGTACGTTGCCTTGCTGTCAAAGAACAGGACTACTAAACACATTCATTAGGCTGCTGTTAGACGGCAGGGCATATACTCACATTGATGGGAATACACTAGAGAAAATGTAGGGACACCAGTTAGCATAACAGCATGACGGCAGGAAGAAACATGCTCACGTAGGGAGAACATGCAAAAGCTTCACACAGACCACAGACAATATTCAAAAACACAACACTGTTGGTATGAGGAAACAGTGCTACCCAATAGGCTTAGACTGTATGATGTAATTACAGTTTATCCCACTATTTAGAAATTCCAAATTTATTATTTCTGATACCGAAAAAAAAATGCAGACACTCCTCTTTCTACTAAACTGTTACGGAGATGTTGTATCCAGCAGATGCATAGTAGTGCTTGGATTGGAGCCTCAGTTAACTGTTTTCCAAGTACGGTTACATCCTCCTGAGACCCAAGGAAAAAAGTGTCCTTCAATTTAGGTTATTTGTCTTTGGAGGAAATAAGACATCTTACAATTTAGATTTTTTCAAATTAATTTTTATTTCTAATTTCACAGCATGTTCTCTTTAGTGTACAACAGGAATAAATATGTTTCCTTACATCAGTGAAAAGATAGATGCAAAAACAAAATGTCCACTACAATGGACATAAATGAATGGGTGGGGTCCCAGGAGGACCATATACATGTACCAGGGTTAAATGTTTAGTAGGTAAACACTAAATCATCGTACCCCCCATTCTTTAAATATACAGGACCTGAGTCCCCCTTCTAGTTGAATTTGACCTTACTTCTTAATTTTATTTTTGCCATTAACATCAATCCTTTATACCTTAGCGTTTTACCAACATGTGATTGATCAAATACTTCTGCATAGTATATTTTCCGTATTTCCTTTGTTCTGATTCTAATTTTAGACTTGATTATGTGGACTAGCAATAACAATACTAACAACACTTACACTACTATACATTGAGTATACTTGCAATTCTATACACTGAGTATACAAAACACGAGTGATTATATTATTATGATTAAATTATTATAATTATCTTCGTGGTATTGTATAGCCACCTCCCTTGCTCTCAGAAAAACTTTAATTTCCAAGCAAAGACTATATCGCATATCGGAAATGTTTCCCAGGGATTCTGACCTATGGGCAGAGTAGCGCTTTAAGATAAATCCATTGTCATATTTGTGGAACAGTGTCAGTCTACAAAAAATCCATTTGCATGTGTTTACACTATTACTGTGGAAGGATGCACCTGATTAACAGTGATCGTCTGATACCCTGTACATTCAATTGTAGGTTTTCTTATCAAGGATGCATACAATGTGCCATATAAACAAACCTCAAACCAGCACTCCTGCATCACCAGCCTGCAATGTTGGAAGAATATATGTACTCATGATATTCTCCATACTCTAGTCCGTGCATATGAATGCAAGTGCAGGAATCTAGGTCTGTTGACCGTCTGTTGATCAATCTGTCATAACCTCTTTCAAAAAAGCTTTTTCTAACCAGTAGCATCTCTTCCAAGGTGTGCTTCCTTGGATAGGTTCCAGAGTCTCCATAATTATACAGTAATATTATGGTGTGTGAAGTTCATTTCTGATAAGCAAATAGATTCCTCCAGAATGTCCTGTCTTCTCTGGTTCTTCAGGCTTTCCAATGCGATTGTCGAAATAGTTTATTTTTACAATATTTTACAATATATTAAGCCATTTTCCTAGCTGAAATGCTATTGATATTACAGCAGGTAGGAGGTGGGGGAAGCTCAGATAAGACCTGAATTAAATGCTATAATAACAATAAAAAAAGTATATGTTACTTAACAGTAACAGCTCCAATACCCCCATGTAAGAGTATTACAAGGGGCAGAGTTCAAGAGTGAGCAGTTAATATACTGTAAGTTGTTTTAACTGTTATAGCTGTAGTAATTTTACATGGGATTAAGTAAAGACTGTGTTGATTGTGTTGACACTGTCAAAGAGAGAGGAAATATCATGGGAGGCAAATGTTATGAACACCATTTCCATTTGAAAATGTGTGGTAGTTAGCATTTGAAACTGTGGGATGTAGTTATATGTGCTGGTTACGGTTTATACCTCGCGTGAAACTTTGAAACTTTTCTATTTCACTTCTCAGCATAGTAATTATTGGATTGTCAGACTGACTAATTCTCCTACAGTTAACTACAAACAAAGGCCATCTTTAGGGCTGTGTAACCCTAGGGTGCCCTTCTCAAAATGGAGACTTGCCTAGGTAAGTTATTAAGTAATTTTATTTTTTGCATTGATTGTATGCAGCTATGTTTCATCTGAACATATTTTGGTTAAATATTAGTACTGTTACAGTGCATGTATTCATCATGTACAATGTGGTACATCATTTTCAGTTTGGTATGCACAATGAAATAAATGAATGCATTTACTGACAGTGGCGGAACTTAATTCACAAGTAGATGTTCCACTCGGAAAACATTATGCTAATGGTGGCTGTTCATAATTTTGCAGTTTTAATAATAAACCGTTTCAAAACAAATTCTGTTGTCCCTGAAGTAACAAAATTGCACCAAATCCTTTACCCAGAACCCCTGGTTGTAACAAAATATGAGTTTTGTTTACCCCTACACCATAATTAAATACCCAAAGGAAAGATACTTAATCAAATTTCAATCTTAGCTTCGCCACGTTACCATTTGGCTCTAGCTAGTGCAAAATGTCCAGGAAGGACACACTGTAGACTCTCAGGTATTATTCTTCATTATAGCTGCATCTGTATCATAATGACCAAGCAGTAGCAGGCACAATGGTCTCCGTTACCTGGCTTATGTTGGCCTAAGAGGGGGCCCCAAATAAGCTGGCTCACCCTGGGCCCCTCCCCTCCTCAGAGTCGGGCCAGCCAAACCAATGACATTTTAAAGAAAAACATTTGATTATGATTGTTTTACTGGAACAAGCAACAGCGAAGGGGAAATATTAAGCAAGATATTTTTAGTCACAAGAAAAGAGAATTAAACCACCTGTGTTTAACACTAAAGGATTGACAGTGATCAATATCAACCGTTCATGCCAGTAATCATTTTAATGGGATTCTGTTTCTTGTAGATTATGTAAATAATATTAGATCATTTATAAAAATGATCCTTAGTATCTTATTACAGTCCATAACTACTCATTTTACTATTCTAAACATTTTCGTTAAAATGGCTATAACTAACTAGTTTGTTGAAATTTATTTGACTTTTCTTCATTAAACAACATCAAACAACTTCTGATAAATTATCCAGCAGGGAAAATCAAGCAGTTTTTCTTTTCTCCTTCAAGAACACTGTAAGCATCCTGATTTAATTCTCTTACCTTTATAATCACACACTTGAACACTTGCATGTTCTAGATGGTTATAAAAAGTGTCTTTTCCCCTCTCTGTGACAAATGGACTGTAAGACTGAACTAAGCTCTTTATAAAAGGCAATATATATAGCACAGACTTATGACTTGATATTTGCAAATATGTCAATAACAAAAAGTCTAAATGTAATACAGTAATCACAGTTATGCCATGGGGTGCATCACGTATGAGTAAATACCTGAAAGTTTAAAATTACTCATACAATGATAACAGCAGTCAAAATATGCTAAGAATTCTACTGGTTTTTTAAACAATACAGTTATATTAGCTGTAAATTTTTGCATATGGTTTCATTTCTGTTGTACGTTAAAATATGTCAAGACACATACCAATGTATAACATACGTATACACTGTAGAGTTAGTGAAGTAACGTTAAAGGGTGTCTCTTTTGGTATTGGTCACCTGGTGACCCTGACCAGGATTAGAGGTTGGGAGATGGATGAATGAATGAATGTCAGCAGTATATGTCTAACATGACATAATTATTTAATAAAAACTGATACAAAGTATATATATATATATATATATATTTATATATATATATGATCGCCGTTTAATAGTGTAAGCAAATCTTATCAAGAATTAGACCTCTAAGATACAGAGGATCATAAAAATAAATTACACAATATGTTGTTCTTCTAAGAAATCAGAGTGTTCGTCTGTATAATAACACTGGCTTAGAAGGTTAATTTAAACTTGTCCCCTCTGCTTCCATAGCCTTAAACTGAGTAAAGGTCAAATGTGAAATGAGTTTGGCGACCTCAAATGCAGTGCAGTGAGAAAGCACACACTGTGGCACAGTCAAGCATAGAAAGAGAAAGAAAATGGATTGTATAAGTAGGAGAGATAGAGTTTCACCATTTCCCCCTAAAATATAGACTCCTCTTTTGCAGACTTCAAACACTTAATCGGCAATCATTTTTCAATAAGACCCAGAGGACTACATTTAGTGTTACACCAAAGTCGACTGCTTTTTGTTCTCTCATCTCTCATGGCAATGTATCATGTGTAGCTGATCGTCACCCCTGAAATTTAGTTCAGCCTCATCCCATGTTTCATCATCTTCCCTTCATTTGGCTTTGCAGAGATCATCTGTATTAATTTGGATATCCTTTTCAGAAGAAAGCACGCAGGAAAATCACTCTTTGATCTGAGCTGGCAAAATGCGATTGAAATAGATATTATAACTGCTCTTTTTCGTCTGGCTCATTAGACATAGAATGAAAATAGAAAAGCACGATGGATCTGGGTTTAGTTGCTGTTTCATTTGGCTGCATCACTTCATAAGAGTTGGATAACAATAACATTCAAGTTTACTGCAGAAAATATTAATGAGACATGTGATTATTAGTAAAAAAATGTTTATATAGAATAAGGCTTACATGGCTTGAAAGAAGACCTTTCCACAATAAAAACGTCAGTCTACCTGACTATCCTTTCATAAATGAAATATTTAGCATTCATTCAGTATTGGTACTGATTAATTTGTAACAGACTTTTTTTTTCAATTAAAGCTAATGAATTTATGTGCTAACTTGTAAAGCTGTATCAAATTAATTGGTGTGTGATTTTGCCACCTGTGATATAGTTATTCATTTTGTCTAAAATCAAGACTACTTGATTTTAGGTACAGTGTATCAAACCACAGATATGAAGATTGCTAGACTTGCTAGACTACATTATGTTAAAATACATTAACATTAACTGATCTGAATAGTGATTTTGATGATAAGAACAGTGGCGCTAAGGGTACCAAATGCAATTCAAGGAATATAAATATATATATATATATATAAAAACATTTTTGGGCTTGTTGTGATGTGTACAACTAATGTGAATTTTTTCTTCAAAAACTGAAGAGGGATATTTAATAAAAGAATCTTTAAGTATTCTTTTGTTCATGTAGCTTTCATCACATATACAATACACACTTAAGCAAGTGTTATGAATTTGATGCTAATGTGTATTATAACTTAATTTCTGGTAGCTACTTATCCAGGATTTATTCATAATATAAACAACAAACATAAAACATTAATATTTAAAAACTATGAAGAATTGTACAAGGTTAAACTATTTTGATTTAGTTTTGTGTAAGTGAGTATGTTGGTGCACACATGCAGAAGGTTAAGTATTATGAAGTTTATGAGCTGACAGTGCAGTAGAAAAAGACACTGAGGCAGAAGTGAGAAAAACATAATGAGTGACATATTGTGAAATCAGTACCTACAAAGCAGGGTTTTCTGCCATGCAAATGAGACTGCAGCTCCCCATAGATTAGGATCTATTTGAAGGGACACATAGAGAATATAAAGCTCCCTAATTCCCTAATTAGTATTCAGTGAAGCTGATTGGTAAAATGTGAGGAAAGCTAGTGGAATTGATGCCAGAAAAAAACCAATATTGATTTGTTTAATGGTGTCAGGAAGTCAAAAATCACAAATCCCCTGTCAATTGTTTATGAAGCAGTTACTAAGGCAATAGAGGTACTTTGCTTAATTAATAACTAATTACTGATGTGATTATATGCCTTAACTGCTAAATGGGGCTCCATTTGAACTGCCAAAAAGGTGTTTTCACAAATAAGACTGAAAATAACCAGTATATATTAAACCGAATCTTTTCTGTAATATATACTGCTGTGGAATGAGATTTTAATGTCTGATACATGCTATTTTCAAAATGCTTTGTCATTTGTAAAGTATTTATGATTTGTGAAAATTTCACTCATTTTATAAAATTTTAAAAGACAGCATTGTATGAACATAATACATTTATTATATATTTATAATATATATTACATACAGTATTACATATATATCTCCTTAATGTAAATATATATTAAATACCATATATTAGAACCAAATATTTGTGTTTATTAACATTCATATTAACTGGAAAAATAAATGTAAAAATATTAAAATAAATACTTAAAAAGTTGTTTAATTATAATACATAGGTATTTCCAGATTGTTCAACTAAGCTGGGTTAAGTCTCATTCTCCCATATATTTGGCGTACTTCAATGTGTAAGTGTAAAAAGATGCATTAGAATTATTAAAAGAAAAAGATTTTTCTATAAGCACATGAGACACAATACTTGCAATTTTATTATTCAAATTTATTTACAGTAATGTACTACATTACTTGCCTTTATTCATTAGAAAATATGACAAAGACAAAAAAAATAGATTTTATTTACATTTTCAGGATCCATTTTAAAAATAAGCTGCAAGAATTTGCCATGAAGTGAAAAGCAAAACTTTGAGCTATGGTACACACATTATGCCTTGATTTTATTTTTCATGATAGAATTATCAGTTCCTACAGTTAAAATATATTAAGTGAATCTATAATGGATTATATTATGCCTGATTATGCAGAAGGAATGGGAAGGTCGCTACTGTTTGTACTTAAATAACTTCACCAAAGCTCTTTGAAAGCTACAATCTTCAAAACGTAAATGGGTCTGCAGTTCCAGGACAAAGCAAAGATTGATTTCTATCCTTCCCCTTTTTGTTCCATGGTGTTAAGCAGACAGGTTCTGGAAAATTAATTTGTCAGTATTATTAATGGAATAGCTAAGTTAAGTTCCATATCGCAGCAGACTGAAACAATGCAGCTGTAAACGGCAAATATGACACCATTAAATGATACAATTTATTACACACGCACACACACATACACAAACACGCACACACACACACACACACACACACACACACACACACACACACACACACACACAGGTTTGTAATTATGTCTTTGTGGAGACTCTCCATTCATTTCTATGGGGAAAACTCTAATCCCAACTTGACGATCATAACCCCAACCCAGGCCTGACCTTCACCATAAGTAACCAAACAAAAAATGAGACTTTGGGCACTTTTAGTTTTTTGATTTCATTCGCACATCTTTGTGGGGACTTGAAAAATGGTCCCCACGACATCAAAAAAACAGTTCTTTATTTACATTGTGGGTGATACTTGGTCTCCACAATATACCATAAACCTAATCCACACACACATATGCATACGCGCACACACACTCTTTGTTTAGCAGATGCTTTCATCCATAGCTACATACATGCATGCATGCATGCATACATACATACACACACACACACACACACACACACATATATATATATATATATATATATATATATATATATATATACACACATATATATATTGCAACACATATATTATATTCTATATATTTCATTACTTTTCACATCCAATGTTTATAAATACTTTGTGCTTGTCCTAGCAGCCTGGCCTAGGGAGAAATGTTATAATATTAGTATGACACCAAATGTAAGGCATTATCATTGTATTAACGTAAGTGGACCACTTCTGTGATTGTTTAGACAGCTGCAAAAATACAACCCATTCGTTCTGAGATTGTTTTAAACAGGTATAATATCTGAAAACGTGTCTCTCACTCATTACTCTAGAAAAAATCACGTCAATAAATGCTACATAATAAATAATGCAAGGATTTTGCTACCATAAATAACCTTCTCACAAATAAGTGATCACTGAAGAATGACATGAATGAAGAATCTGCCAACACTTGTTAAATATCCAAACAAACAAAATAACCTGAATGGCCTCCCCTTATTCTTAATACATGTTTTTTTCTTATGTTGTTAATTGGTAGTAATTAGTACTTCCTGAAAAATAATATGTACATGGCACACCTGATAAAATACTTACAGTTTTAGCACCAAAACACCACTCTAATTTCTTAAAAAACAGCCTTTAACAATAAGATCAACAAATAAACAGAATTCCAAGTGATTGCCAGGAGTTTATAATGGAAGAAATATAAAGGAAAGTGTTTATTCTCTACAGGGTAACACTAGAAATGTGGTGGTCAGATGTTCATGAGGCAGTTTGTCAAATAGGAAACCTGGTTGGCTGGGGGTCATACACAGCAGCTATTCACATCTGGCCCTAGGATTTGGGATGGTTTACCTTGATTAAAAATGCACTAGCTATTCCTATTTAACACCTGTTAGTCCTAATTTCCACTCTAGAGGACACAGAAGATTCCAAACCATTTATCACTTCTAAAGTGCTTCCATATGCTGGCTTTCGCTCAAGCTCTGTGCTTGTTGCTCCTGCCTCAGGCCAACCTTTTCCAAATGTATTAAAATTCATCTTGGGCCAAAGAAGTTACGACACTGATGTTTTATTGTTGTGATGTCTGGTAATTATTACTTCAAATTATTGGAGTCCTTTTATAACTCCAAGTTGGACTCCACATAAAGAAGGAATCCAAAAGTTTTGCATTATTGAAACAATGAAACATTTTTAGAAAATCCTGTTTGAGACAAGAAAAATGAATGTTTAAAAATATCTAAAGATTTTTATTTCGCATATCAAGAGGTTTACAACTTTGAATCTAACACATGCTGTATATTCAAGTTGAAATATAATGTTGAATATTGTATGCCAAGAACATCTGAGTTGACAACTGGGGTGTTCATCAACACACGGAAAATGATACAGTAGGAAATACACTGCCAGCAAAAATGTTTAAGAAATAAATGCATGCATATAAGCACATTTGCCACATACAGCATATTACAGGAGATTGAAGATTTGCTCTGTTCTTTGAATCCTATACTCAGTCAATGCATTTATATAACTTAGCTGAGAACTAGCTTAAGGTTATATTTTCAGTTCTTTTTAAGGTTTAATTAAAATTTAAATTACTACATGTATTGTTTACTAAACATCCTTTAAAAAATTTTCTTTGCCATTTAAAAGGAATTGTTTGAAACTTAATGTAAGTGTTCTTAATTAAAGTAAGGCTGTAGAAATGTGTACTAATCAGATATGGGTAATAACAAAGTCCATGAAATTACTAATTAGAATTTCATTAAAAGGTGGAGCTTTATCAGCTAAGGAAATCATAACCTTTAAAATGCTTTCAGGATGCTGCATGCATTTTGAAATGAGGGAAGAGAGAAAATTGATGGCTTTTGATGTAATATCTAGCTTGGCTTTATAGCCAAATTGTTGCTTTCTTAACATGTCATTGTTTTGAATGTACTTTATCACACTAATTGAAGAAATGAATTGCTAGTGTAGACATGGTAACTCCAACATTTTTTAAAGATGTCACATATTAAAAACATTACTGTCTTTTATTTGAAGTATACATTGTATATATACACACACACACACACACACACACACACATAGATTGGTAATTATATCTTTGTGGGGACTCGCCATTCATTTCTATGGGGAAAACTCACGACATGACAACCATAACCCCTACTCAGCCCTAACCTTACCCATAAGTAGCCAAACAAAATACAAGACTTTTGGCATTTTTACTTTTTTGATTGCATTCACAGATCTTTGTGGGGACCCGAAACATGGTCCCCACAGTGTAAAAAAACTGATTTTTATTACATTTTGGGAGACATTTGGAACACACACAGTCCTCACTGACAACACTAAGGTCAAGTCCTCAATATTTTTTCTGCAACTCCAATAACCACGACCTCAGTATTTTTCAATGGGCACAACCCTAACCCAGTAATATACTCATTGTACACTTATATGCTATCTCATGTGTTTATGTAAAATTTGATTGATTGATGATTGTATATTATATATGTTACATACTGTATTGTGTATTTTAATAGAATCTAGTATTAAAGCACACAAGATAAGACAGTGCAAGACTGTTTCGAAAGAAATACATATGGCCGTAGAGCCGTAGAAGGTTCGCCCAATGCTGTAACACTTCAATAAACTGAGTAATTAATATTTTCTGCAGTGAAAGGATGTTTAGACCAGCAGGAGTGCAGCAACACATTCCCCATCCATTATAATTCAAGGGCCCCATTAAGTTAATTGCCAGTGTTTCACAAAGGAAAGCATGCTGGGTGCACAGAGGAGGCTCACAGTGGTGCATCTGTTAAACAGACCAAAAAGTGAGACTGGAGAGCATACAAAATGTTTTTAGGAAATAATCATTTAGACTTCGAAGCACCTATTGCTATCTGCTCTTTTGGAAAAAAAAAAGGATTTATGAAGTTAATACTGCATAAATTAGTGGGGTCTGAAAAATATGGAAAAATAGTTCATTAAAAAAGCCGGCATAGTGACTTGATCGGCGACAGCCTCATGCTCAGGCCTAGCATAGCCACATAATGCATTTTTCAGCATATGCGACTCCTATCTCTTTGAAATTAAAAAACGACATGCGCAAACTTCAAGTATTCTTAAGTAAGGCAAATAGGTGTCGAAGATAATATAATCAAAGAATATGACATCCTTACAGAACTGATTTTTGGTTTAAAGTTAAAAAATGGCTCTAAAATAACTTTTTCTCATTAGGAGTTCCCATAAACACTTAATACAGACAAGAGCATCATCTTCTCTTTGTGTAAGAAAGCTTATTACTGACCATATCTCCTGCATCCTTTAACAGAACTAAAATGGAGACAGGGGAAATATGCATAATTCACCCCATAACTTTCCACAGTCTTCAAAAGTATTTGGTAATTTGCAGCTCCGTACTGGTGACAATAGAACATTCGCACGGGTGAGAGAGTACCTGTAATCAAACCAGATGGCCAAATTACCATGTCATGACTATTTCAAAGTAGTTAACAGTGAGTCTGAATTACTCTAAATTCACTGTTTGTATGGAAACCTTCTGCTACTTGCTATACTAAGGGAAACGTCAGGCTGAATTCCCTTTGCAGATTTTGTTACATTTGCATATGTTCTTACCAGCTTGTTTGGTTTTTGACTAGAATTATTCTATACAGAAAATATAGACGGGACATGTAAAGGATGAGATTCGTTTAATTTTTGTATGTATATTTAGACACTTTGGCTACATGTAGTGTAAACCATAAAAAACAAAACAAAATACTATCTAAATGACAGCTGCTGCTTAGCTGCTCATAATGCATCTGTGGAATGAACTCATGTCATCTAATTAATGTACAATGAAATATGTTTTTAATCTAATGTCATTGAACCCCAATAGGAAGACATCTAGAGATTTATGTCAAACATACGACACTTAATAACTTAATTATGAACCAAAAGTCATACAATATATCATAGTCAACTGGGCTGTCAGCCTGAGCCCTGCTCACATCATATTCCATATAATTTAATTTCTACACAGGTCTACATTATGCCTTATCAACTCTTTCCCCCCCAGACCACTATGAAATTTGAAGTGAGCATAATACTGACATATCGGTTTTTGAAGCATAAGATTACAAAATCTAAATAAACATAATAAGCTCTAGCAATACTCTTGTTGCCCATGTCTTATCTAAAAATACTCTAATGAGGCTAAAACACCTCGCAACTTGTTTCACAAAGAAGACCCTTCTTAATGATATTGGGTGAATGAGACAAACAAAACGGAGAGAAAGAGAGAGAGCAAGAGGGGGAGAGAGAGAGGGAAAGAGAGAGAGAAAGAGTGAGAGAGAGGGAGAAAGAGAAAGAGAGAGAGAATAAGGGGGGGGGGTAGAGAAAGTGAGAGAGAGAAAAACATTAATTATAAGACCCAGTGGGATCTTATCTATTCTGTCTAGCCTGGACAACACCAATTAATACAGCAATTATTATCTTGCCCTATAGCACAACCCCGACTAATATGCCTTCCCACCATCTAATCACTGGATATGGAGAGGGGGAAACCACATTACTCACCGAGGTTTAGCCTGCATTGTTTATTAAAAGAGATATATTTAGTGAATCATTATTTAACAGGAAATTTTCACTAGTCATACCAGTAAAGAGTGCATCATTTATACAGGAAACTGATAAAAGAGTTTTGTCAAAAAAACATTTTTTTTTAATAGTATCATAAAAAAAAGAGTGCGGCATCTCTTTAATCTGTTACATTTCTCAATCCAACCTCCAACTGTGGCCAATAGTCTGGGTACCACTTATCTCTGAGATCCGCTGAAACCTGCACTTGTTTAAGTGATAGTGCCTGCTGTGCTGGATCATTGTTAGAGTGCGACCCTATTTCGTCCAACCACTGTAAAATCTATTCTGACAGCCAATGAAAACAACGTTGATGCCTGCATGTTATCTTAACATTGCCATATAAAGCTATGCTCTGCTGATGCTAAATGGCCATCATAAACCTTTTACAAGCTGCATAGCCTAATGTAGCCTAAAATAAAATTGTACTGACTTGTAATATGTGTAAGACGAAGATGAAGTTCAAATGTAGTAGTACACATAATGTCACTGACAGCTCGTATTATTTGATCATATCATGTCATAGCCATAAAAATTTAAGGATTTGACAATGCACATTTTCTTCTTGAATTTAAAGGAATGTTTGGACTATATTTGAAGTTTAAAAAGGTTTTGAAATATTCTTCAGAGTGTAATAGAGTTTTTCATAACATAACAAAATGCAGAATACAGAAATAAAATGCATATTAATATTTTGAGATAAACAAAAACAAATACAATCAAACAAATAAATATCAAATGAATGAATGAATGAATGAATGCTACATCACCTTTCCCCTGTAGCCTTTAGGAGAGGCCTTTTCCCTTAATAGGACACGCGGTTACAGAAAATGGATGGATGGACGGATGGATGGGTGGGTGGGTGGATGGATGGATGGAATATGGTCTCTTAAAACATCATGTCATGAATTACAGAGGGCTTTGACATTTTGAGAATTCTTAACTTAGCATCCTTACCATCTTGTAAACATATATATTTCAAAATTTTTACACTGTCAGTTACAAAACTTTATTTTATTGATATTTTATATCATGTAGAAGCTACACAGCAATGCAACTGAAGTATAATGATATAATAATATAGTGATGTAATACATATATTGGCATTACCAAGAAAATAAGCTAATCTTATCAATTATCAGACAACACATGTCAGGTCTTTGTCTTTGCTAGACAGAGGTTGGAGTGAAAAAATGGGATCTGGATTACTGACCAAAAAGTATTGAGTGAAATATTTGTAAAGGGTTCTGTAATGTGTTCATTTTACTTTCTGCATTGTATTTAAAACAACCCAAACCCAAACCCTAACTCCCAAAATCTTTCCTGAATATTTCATGTAAATTTTTCTTTTGCATAAATTAAGGACGAAACTTTTTGGACTGTTGTAGTTACTTTTAATGTAAGTAAGAATAACACAAAGTAATTGTAATTTTGTATTTATGAACTATTATGAAAAGACTATTACTATTATAATTTTGAGTTCTCTATTGTATGGTAAAAGAAAGTGCAGACCACTAATACAATTTTTTTTATGGGGATTCTAGGGATGTGATACACATGCCCGATTGTTATATTGTACAGTACTTTGCCGTTTAAATTATCCACAAAATACATATAGCATCATGGAAATTTGTACGGTTATAACCAACCCTAAGAAAATGTTACTTGTTTAACTTTGTTTTGAAAGTGTAGTTATATTTTTAACTTTACTTCACAAATATTGTAGCTTAACGTGATTCAACATGAATAACTCAATAGAGCAAAAAACACAACAGACTGAATATAGATTTTTATATGTTCTTCAGAACAGAAATACCATTTGTGCCCTCTCGAGCAATCTTTAGGTGTAGTTTCATTTATTTACAAGGGTGTCGTGTTGCGTCCAGACGCAGCTGAACAAAGGCCGTCTTGAGGATGTACTGTCATTGTCATTGCAAGGTGTAGAATAACATCTCTTGAGCACGTTGTAATTAGAGTGCCTCCTGTGTAATGAGGGTGCAAGATTCCCTCTTGTCCCTAGTGCCAGAGTTAGACTAGAATGGGAAGAAGCAGTCAGTGTGTAATAAAATGCCGGACACAGTATTTATACGGGTGGTGTAGTTGAACAGCGATTAATTTAAAACAAACAAACAAAAAACTGTCTGTAGGTGCATAATACCAGCACATACTTCATTAATATATATATATATATATATATATATATATATATGTATGTATATATATATATACAGTAGCTAAGTATTAAATAGTATTGTAATAAAGTAAAATGCAGTGTACTACTAGCAATATACAATGTTTCTTCAGAGATCAGTATGTTACATATTATTTCAGACATATGACTCGTCTTGATTGAATTACACATACTTTCAAGTTTCATTTTACCTTTTATTATCTTTACTTCTTATGTGAAAATGTTTTTTTCAATATATCAACAATTTTGTTTTGTTTTTCAGTAGATTTATACATTAAGCATCTATTAAAGTCTCACATGGAATATATAAACCAGATTCTACATATATCTTGAAGATACCGAAACATGTTAATAATGACATTAAGATCAATTGACCCTCAGTACTTTCGTCCTTGCTTGTGTAAACTTCAATACATTGGTATTCATTCGTGGTTTTCAATACATTTTCTTGTTATAAATAAGACCTAAAAAGCTCTGTAAATATGCTGGTCTCATAACCAAATTCATAATATACATGAGTATGTTACCAGGTACAGAAAACGTCCTCAACATCCAGAAAAGCAAAAAAACAGACCCACAAATAAAAGCCAAGTTGCCGCACCAAAAAATGCTGCTTTGTCTTATTTGCTTGCTAGGAACTAAAACAACTAGGAGACAGGACTGGAAAAGACATCAAAACAAAACTAAGCTTGTGTAAACCAGACAGACATAGTGTTCTAGTGGCAGTTTGTAACCCTAGATTTATCCTGATTGATCACTAGAACTCTATCCTCTGGTAGGTATTCAGGCAGTAGGGTCTATACTGCAGATTTTGACTGCAACTTTCTCCAACATTCTTTAGTAATTTCTCAAATTATTAGATCCTGGATCTACATTCATGTTTGGCTGAAAGGCTGAGTACTATTGAAAAACAGGACTTTTAATGTATGTACCGATGTCATCAGTCCATTCTCACTTTATGTTCTGTAACATTTTAATATAAATGGCATTAATTCCACTGAGAACTCTCAAATAGGGTTGATGATAGTTTAAGGGATAATGTCAACAAGTTGTCAATTAGCTCTAGTAAGAAATCCTGCTACTCCAGTCAATGCAATAATCATCAACTGTGATTCTGCTTTTACTTGTGCCCAACCTGATATATTTTGATTTTACTGTGTGGCCTGTTTTGTTTTGATCAACTGAAATGAAAAAAAAAATGTTTGAAAGTATAAAAACTAATTACTATTGAAACTTATTTGAAAGATGTAATTATAGTTGAATGCTTTATAATTCCCCCTGACCTATACAGGATAACTTAATAGAACAGATGGATGGATTCTTTATAATATATGTTTACTGAAATGTATACTACAATAACTTTTATACACATCAGTCAAGAAACTGCCAGCTGAAATTTGGGTTTATGAGTAGTTTCACTGTTCCCCTCTCCCAGAAAATGTTGTGGATGGTTCTGCATAAACCCACCTCCAAAATTTCACTACAGCAACCATTTACTTCTGAAACAAAGAAACCTAACATTCAGTTCATTAAGCATGGACTTATGCATTAAGCTTTATTTATTTATTTTACATACAGCATTAAAACAAAGTAAACAAATTAACATTAAAACAGCTGCCAGACATTTCTGTACTTTCTATACATCAGGGTTGGCATGAATGTACTTTGCATTTACCTGTTAATTCACACATTTGTTTTGGCAATTTATCAGTTAGCATGTGATCAGCTAAGGGTTAAGGAGGATGATGGAAGCAAAAACTACACCAGTAACTTAAGAGCTCACCCTATCCTATTGCAATGTCATCAGCAGGTGAACTTAAGTTTGAATGAAGAATTTGTGTACAATGGTTCGTTTGATTGTATCATGTTTTCCACTGCATCATTGTATCTATTGATTCCATTATTAATCGCTCACAAAATTACAATTTCAGAAAAGTTCTTCATAAAGCACAGAAGAATAAATCAATTTATACATAAAACTCAACTGGTTTACTCTGGGTTTGAAATAACATCATAGAAATCAATTATTAGAGTGAGAAGACAGCCAATTCATTTACACCTTACATGCCTAGAAAAATGCAACATGTGAAGCTTAGTACTCTAATGTTCAAAAAATCCCACAGAAGGTAATTTTGTTATTTTGCATGTCTTTAAATTAATGGATGGATGATTTACTTTTAAACTGCATAAATGCAGAAGCAATCATATAATAATGACTTACGAGATCCTGTTCTATAAGGAAAAGCGTGCAATCTGATAATGGCAGAAACACAGGGTTCTAGATTCACAAAAAAAGACTATAAAAAATATGAGACTACAAAAGTGTGTTGTCCTGATCATGTAGAACCAGAATATTTGTGGAGTCAGATTTTCGTGTGGTGTTCTCAGGTGAGCACCTGGTGCTCCGGCCACCCACATTGGCTCCAGTTAGTTTCATCCTAAAATTACTTGCCGGAGCTGCATGTGGAGCCGCTCACTAGCCATAAACAAATAGTGATTGTAAGGTTCCATTCCACAGTGGTGAAAGGGGTGATGGGGGCAGCTGCAATACACTGAGCAGCAGGAACTGTGCAAGAAATGCTAAAAAATACATAGAACAAATCAGTCATTCCACGTTACATTTCTGCTTATCTAATTCAGGATCACAGCCTGTAGCAGATCCCAAGGCAGGTCCAGGACGACATGATATTCCATCATGTAACACACAAGCACAATAGACAACTGAACGCATGTGGAAATCAAAGTACCCAGAGAAAACTCAAACGCACTGTAGAAGAACATGCAAACACACACACACACGCACGCACGCACACACACACACAAACACACAAACACACACACGCACACACACACACACACACACAAAAGTTGGTCTTCCTATCTAAATGGGGACCGTTCATTCATTTCTGTGGGAAAAACCCTAATCCCAATCACGACACCCCTAACCCCTACCCATCCCCAACCTTAACCATAAGTAACCAACCCAAATATAAGACTTTTAACTTTTTTGATTGCACAGATTTTTATAAAACTGAGGTTATCCAAATGGGGACCTCAAAAGATGTCCCTAAAAGTAGGGAAATTTGGGGACAATTTGGTCCTCAAATGTGATCTATGCAAGCACACACACACACACGCACACACGCGCACATACTCACACACCTACACACACAGAGCTGAACCTACATTGACCCACCCCCACTAATGCATGTATGACAATCTACAATGAACTTATTGCACAATAACTGTCATAACCACACGATGAATTTAGAAATGACATTATATTTTCCATCTTTATTAATAATAGATATAATCATTAGAAAACACTTGTTTATTAACTAAAAAGTGGAATATTTCAGTGTAGGTCCCTGATGTTTGTTTTCTGACTGAAGTGAAGATCAGACTTTGCAGACACTTCAGTACATATTGACCATGTATGTGACAGAAGTTTAACAAAAATCTAGAGAAAGGTTTTGGAAATGTCTCATTGTCTTTTAAAACATTTAGAACATTTTTTGTAAAAGGTGTGTGTGTGTGTGCGTATGTGTGTGTATATATATATATATATATATATATATATATAACTTTTTTTTCTTTTTTCCCAATTTATCTGCTGCTTTTCTCTTAGCGTTCTAACAACCATTGTCAATCAGGCACTCACACTCAAATCCCTTACATTTAAATATGGCCCTGGAGTGGTTTCCTTGCATGCTCAATTAGCTGCAATCACTACATACAGTCCAATTCAGCCAGCTGGCTAATTCCTAGCTGAGAAAATCCTACTTTGGATCAAACTACAACCTCGTCGTTTTTGCCCTCCACCTCCTTTCTCTTTGCCCCTGGCTTTTCTTTTTATTTCTGCTGAGCTCAAACTAATCACTATTGTACCCTTTAAGGCAAAGGTAGAGAAGGAAACAGCACTCTCGTCCCCCTGCGGTTTAACTACGTATTTTACCTCTGGTATTTATTTGTATTTGTAATGCACGATTCCCTCCCTTTCGGTTATGTCAACCAGAACTAAAAGGTCTGTTAATAAGGCTCAATCTCCCTGTTATCTGTAAATCCTAAATAATAGGGTAAGAAAAAAAAAGATTTAAAAAGGGACATAGGGATCAGAATAAAATAAATCACACCTGGATCCCTAGTAGATACTGGCACAGGGTCCTTATATTACACTAAAATTACTTCATTTGTTCTTCAAGATATTTTAATCTTGCCTGACCTCAAACTTCCCATGAACCAGGGTCTGAACAAAAGGCCTCCCACTGTCTTTGCAGTAAATCTGTTGTCTCCCTTCTAGGCCCTCAACTGGGGATCATAGATCACCACTGTGCCGCAGCTTGCTTCAATTTACTCAATTAACTCCTGAAAAGCACTTGCAAGTTCTGCAGATGTTGGTTTATTATCAGGGCCTAAAATGTACAGCTAAGTTCAGGAGCCTGGGGTTACGGTAAGGTTGAGGGGGGGTAGGGGAAAAGGGTGACCATTCTCACTGCCGCTTTCTGTGGACAAGTAAGAATCATGCAGTAGTGTCTATTGTATATGACAATACGTGAATGCATGTGTATATTTAAGGGTCAAGAGCTCCTTTAGTAAAAACATTTTGCTACATTACAGCACGCATTAAGGGAAAATAAGAGTAAGCAGATTCTATCACCGATAAGAACAGGTTGAATGATTCCTGCTTTCTCCATATGGCAAGGTAAAATTGGCGATTAACAGATGTTTAATTACACCATAAATCAGAGAGAGAATCTGACTAAAGGCAAGTACAGCCTAAGTAATTTATTACTAACAGTGCAGCTGGAATTTCAGGATGCTCAGTTCACCTGAATGTTTTCTACATACAAAATCAACTTGGCCATATTGGCATGAAGTCATCGCACAGTAATCTTATTAAAACCTTTCCCTGTGAAGTCAATTGTGCCAAAAGTAAAATGAAAATGCTTATCATTCATTGTAAGACTTCTACCACATGTTACACATTTGCTTTGCCCTAAAAAAGAAAATAAAATGTATTTTATATTGGCCATTTCCCAACTAATCCTACATAAATCTACAGTCATTTCATATATTTGTGTTATTTCAGCATTGACAAATACTTATACACTGATGTCTAACTAGGTGCTCACGTGTTTTCTTCATGGACCTGAATAAATATGTGTAATACAGCAATTATTTTTTGCTGTACGTTGTATGTACTTCATATCTGAAAGTATACAACACTTTTTTTAGTTATAGGAATGGTAGAAATTATTTTATTATGCTGTAAACTTTACTTCTTATTCAGCAGAGCAGGGGTCACCAACCTTTTTGAAACTGAGAGCTACTTCACGGTTACTGAGCCATATGAAGAGCTACCAGTTTGAAGTGTCTCCTAAACTTATCTAAACTTCATGCATAATAAACATGTTTTAAATGCTTTTTTTAGATATTGTCTTTTTCTAATCTATATAAATGCAAATGTGATTATAGAAGAATAGCAACAGGACAAAATAAAATTTTACATGTTGCTCACTGGTGAGTTGTGCTATTTTTAGAACGGGTCTGCGGGTGACTCATGTGGTCCTTGGGGTAATCCTGGTGCCCGCGGACACCCTGTTGGTGACCCCTACAGTAGATAGTGACAGGGAACCTGGAGTATAACCCTGGGACCACAGGAGACCCTGGGTCACCATGAATAGTACTCCATCCTGTGGCTTGGCATGCAGTAACATACTATAACCAACAATTCATTACAGGCAACAATTTGCTAAATGATAGGTAACCATTTGCTATAGGAAAACGACGCAAAAACAACCAGGACATGTACGCTCCATCCACACAGAGCTGGGGGCAATCAAACTCTGGAGGAGTGAGCTACAGCGCTAACTGCTAAGCTACTGGGTCACCCTAATGTGTCATTAAAGCTTTAGAATAATTTTGTTATATTGTTTTATTTCAATAAAGCTATGCATCTTGATATTTGTTTATATGCAGCTTTTTATATTGAGAATCAAATATAGCAACTGATATGACAAATAAAAAAATATGGTTGGGGGTATTGTTAATCTATTAAGTTGTTTTTTCATAGGAAAACACCGATAAACAGTTGAATCATCTGAAGTATGACTAGAACTGGACAACGGTACACAATATTGCGGATCGCTCTGAACAACACCAGGGGATGTGTAACTATGTGTAAATATAGAATGTACGTTTGAAATATATTTCAGGTCATACAATTGCAGATATTTCAAAGGTTAAACTAAATAAATATTTGTTGAAGAATATGCTCTTAAATTAATGGCTGGGTAATGCTGATGCTCAGTATTTATATTCTGGATTCCATCACTGTCTACTTCAAAACA
>JABFEB020000060.1:10550068-10569710 GCA_019775895.2 Stomatorhinus ivindoensis
TTTCTGAGTCTAAAACACACTCATACAAATAGCAATATTTTTCACGCTATGTACATACATAACTTTATGTAACATGTAACTGTAACTACATCCTGCTATGGAAATCTGTTACAATACATGGCAAAGGCCAATTTAAATTTTTTATAAAGGCATTCACCCAAAAAAATAAGCCAGTCTCTGCTAGGAGCGTAGCTACGGATCATCTGCTTAACCAGGGCATCGCCGCCCACCAACCAAGAACTTCTACAGCTGCCTTGGGCTGAGCAGTATATCGTATTTTCATGGCATATCGATATATTTTCAAAATGAGATATAGGATGATGCAGTATCATTTATA
The DNA here is from genome assembly GCA_019775895.2 of Stomatorhinus ivindoensis. Lineage (NCBI taxonomy): Eukaryota > Metazoa > Chordata > Actinopteri > Osteoglossiformes > Mormyridae > Stomatorhinus > Stomatorhinus ivindoensis. The sequence continues at coordinate 10,550,406 of JABFEB020000060.1, forward strand.
TCAATATACCTTTTACTGTGTGTTAAAACCAAATAGTACTCCTTCCTGGGTATAACCATGTAAGAACTTTGGTCATGATGGTGCACAGACTCCCAAAATACACACCTAACATACAGCGATGGAGGTTAGCATGAAGTAACGTGATACGATACACGGTTAAACTAACCACTAAGGTCAGGACTAACCATTGAGGTTAAGGTCAGACCAGTCAAGTTCTTCAGCACCAAACATAGTTTGGCATCTTATTTGGTGTTTCTCAAATATTTCTTGAACTGACTTCAACTAAAGAAACAATATTGCAAAAGCAGAATGCAGACCTATGTTTTGTTTAATTATGGTGTATTTATGTAAAGTTCATCTTGCAGACCATATGTTTCTTCATCTGTTAATAGTTATAAATACAGACTGCTAAAATGACATAAATTTTAAATAGATTTCTGTGTATTCTATTTCTTATTAATTACAGATGCAGTGTTCATTATATGTTGTTGTTAGTAGTGAGATCATATACATTTTTGTGGTCAATTCCATTATTCAACTTGGCCAGTTAAAAATTTGATCTATGCTCTCAAAAAATAAAATTGAATGTGATGAAAATACATATGTGCATGAATGGAAGGATAACAGAGAGAGTACAAAGAGGAGATGAGATGAGAAAACCTGCTGATTATTATATGCAAGGTTTGCCTAGCGTGGCATGATTATGTAGACACTGACTCTAAGAATACTGTCCAGTTACAATGGACAGTACAAAGGAATTAGTCTTGGCCTTTTGGGAAGAGACATTATGCAGTTACATAGCTACTGGAAGAATGGAACCCTGGTTTGCTTCTTATACTGTACTGGGATGAACCAGTGGCTTAAACGTGCTTATGGATTTAGCATCATTGGTCAGGAAGTTTGAATACCTTTCGCGACTCTATCCAGCGTGTCCAGGCTCAGTCCTGTAACAGGCAGCCCTCCTGACCAGCTGCCCTAATGCCCCCCTTTCATAATGTTGCTCCCTTGTCAGGCCACAGTAAATGAGCTAGGATACAATGGTACAGTGTGATGCACAGCTTAGCCTACTCAAAAGAACATCCTGCTATGGTATATCTAAGTACTTGTATGATCTCCACATCCTCTCCTAGGATGATGACTTATCTCACAGTTTCCCTGGCATGATGATTGTTCACTACCAATGCACATTTTATTGATGTTAAAATATAGGTAATTGACAGAGTTCAGTATAGACCTCCTATATGCCCTTTCATCTACATCGTCAAACTTGCCAAAGGAGTATTCCATTCCACTCAGAATATCTATGAATGGCAATTTGTAAATTTACTCCTAGTTGCTAGTGATGCTATGTTGCTCACCACTATATCTGATATGTGGTTCCAAGGCCGTGCATGTTGTCACTTTTTTGTTAGGTAGTTCATGATCCGGGCCACTATAGGGGCACCAACCTAAAATGTTCCCCAGTTGGAAAGGCTGAAAACTACAGAAATCACTGGCAAAATGGAAGAACATGACCCAAATTCTTCTGTTCACATGGATGATGGAATAATTTGTTCAATAATTCTTTTTCTTTGCACATATAAGTAAACTGCAGAGGGGCTAGGTACCCCTAGGGACTGAGCTATTTATATGAGTTATATTTCCTGTGAAAAATGGGAACTGATCATTCTTATGACCTTTTGAAAAGTAACTTTCTTGGGCTTTATCAACGTTTTATTTATCACTCATTTCCCTCAGATAACTACAAAAAGGGCAGTGAAGTTGATCATTAGCTGAATATAATGTAGATCCAGGGTTGGCAGCCTTAGCACCGTTACAATGCTAAAAGGGTAATTTCAGCTATACACTTACTTACAAAAGTCACAAGAAATGTTATATATTGGTGGAGCTATTTAGGTCATCTTTCTTGTTTTAGTATTTATTTTACGAGGATGAACCAGTGTGTGGAATGCTTCCATTTTGAATCCTGTGGCTTAAAGAATAATTGTATCACTTGTGGGCCCTTTAGAAAAGCCCTTAACCCCCCAAACGCAATTAGGGGTGCTGTACAATGGCTTCGACCCCACACTTTACTTTCACCTGTCATAGGAGATAAAGATGGGCTATGTGAAAACACAAGAATTTCTATATATCAAGTATCTCATCAAATAATCGAATTATACCAATGTAAATAATACCACTGTCATATAAACTAGTTCCCTAACTTTATCTTTAATTCATCTCAACATTTTTACTTGGATTAAGTCCACACTGTTGTTTATTCTTTAAAATATTTTTATTCTTTAAAACCAGGAACCATTATCATTTGTCTGAGCTCAAGTCGTTCTACAGCAGAAACATACCGAGTCATTTAGACTAGATAATAGATTTCTAGCTATCAAGGATTTTGGCAGTATTCACACAATGGGATCCATTGAAAAGGAACCAGCATTTGTGTAAGAAATAAGCTGGACCAGAAATTAGATCAGCTTTATCCACTTAATTTAGCTAATTCTTTTGTAACGTTGAGCCTCCTTATTTTTATTAAGCAGCCAGCAGCACAGAAGCGAATTCTCTACACAGTGACTGTTCGGTTACATCCAGACAAAGGTCTAAGAACTCAATGATTAGATCTCTTGCATAGTGGATATTCAGCAGCGCAGATTCAAAATACAGTCCCAGTGTGGCCATTAATGCTTATTACTGGTGACTTAATACTAAGGAATGTAAATACCCTGAACTCTTTCAATCAAACACTTTTAGTTAAATGTGACCCATTGCTGAATGTTGTGTACATGGAGGATCCAACCTATTATAGCCAAACTTTAAACAAGTGTTTACATCATTGAGCTGAGATTTAAAAAAAATACTTGAATAATTCTGAGAATGAGCAAAGTGTTGTAAGATGCTCCACATAAACCTGGAAAGCATTGAATTGTGTCTCTCTTTTGAAGTGCTCCAGGCTTCTGGGCGCAGTATATATTGAGCTAATTAAGAATTTCAGCTTCTGATTTTCTACTTTTGTTGCCGCCACTGATTATAGCCATTTTAAGTCAATTTCACTTAGACATTGAGAAGGACTGGATGATGTAATGAGTTTAGGGTCACGTGGCTAAGTTTCATGCCCAGTCATGGTGCACGTTAGCTTTACCTTGATAAACCATTAGCGAAAATCCCAAAAAGCTAAGCAACATATAACTTTTTCCTTCTTGTAGCTTAGTCATTTTAGCTAGCTCCAATCAAATTTGTCAGGCTTGCACTTGATTAAGTGTATTGCTTCACATTATAACAATTGGTTGAATAAGTGTGGATTTTCAGTTGTATATGGCATGTTTAGGCTCAAGCAAAATGAAAGCGGAGAGCAAAACTGCACACGCACTCACATTAGCAGATATTCCATCTGACAGACATTCGGCTGGCGTGCTTCTGATTACACAGGATTGTAAGACCTGGGGTGTTGAATGTGAGGCACCAAGTAGAAGCAACTAAGGAGTCAAGCATTGAGTTTAGAGAAGTACCACTGAGAACAGTGATGAAATACTAAGCAAACTGGTTTGAAGATGTAGAGCTAAACCAGAGAATCAAGCTCAAATTCAAGACAAGGACCGAATTAAAAACTCAGAACAAAACCGAAGAACCGAAAAATCAGACATTGATTCACCCAACCAAACCACCTAGACTGTTTATGTACAACCAAACCTGACAACTGAACAGTGAGGTATTAACCAGAAGTAGCTTAAATGCACTGAATGCAGGTGTGAGTGATTATCCATTGAGCTCATCTGGAGATGGGCGTGGTCTTGAGGAATGGTGGAAAGTAAATAACAGACTGGGTTCTGAGCTGCCTGTGACAAATACCAAGTTAGATTAGAACTTACCCTTTATTTCAAAACAAGTGCAAGCCTGACAAATTTGATTGGAGCTAGCTAAAACGTTTAAGCTATAACAGGTAAAGCCAAGAAGATCAATCTGTAATATAAAATATATAGCCCAACAAGTATGCTTCATCCAATTAGAAGAAATATTTTACTGAATAAATACTAAACACATATTCTGACTGCTGCTTTCCACCACCTACAGTGCACTCACACACATAAAGAAAACAAAATTTCAGAAACATTTTTTTTCAGTTGTATCAATGAAATATTTTTAGAAATCTATAGGTATAAAATTTTGAATTGACATGAATGTGAGGTGAGCAAAAGATTATAGTAATGCTTATCAAGCTGTGAAGTACAGTATTATGTAATTCTCAAAACCCAAATGATTCAGTTTATTAAACCATTTATTATCTGCTCAATATTTTGCCATATTTCTGATAAGGACCTATTATTGATATAAATCCAATTAATTGCAGTCATTGTACTTGAATGTATGCTCTTCTTTTCTTGTTTTAGATATTGTATAAAACTATATATAATCAAAGTGAAATAATCTAGAGTAGTCTAAACATTAGGTTTAAGAATAAAATGCTTGATAGTAAACATATTGTGTTATTTGAAGTCTGGTCTTACGCCTCGTTTATAGGGGTTTTGTTCAATAAAGGAAAAATATTCTCCTAAAACCACTGAGGCCATGTTTATCTAAAGTTTATCTGACCATCCCAAGCCTTTGATAAACAGCATTCCTTTCTTTTTGCCCTGTGATGTAATGTTGTTATCAATTAGCCAACATTAATTTCCCAAAAACAAATAAACCCCTAAATGTGCCTATAAAGCACATATGTTTCTGATTTCCTGCTTCTTTATCACTGCTGACTGTTTTCATGAACTCTGGTCATATTGCCCTACGCTTAAAGGGTCATCATCTTTCTCTTTTACCATTATTATGAGGCATAGAGAGAAGGTTTTTCGTACTATTTTCATCATATTTATTATCCCCATTTAGAAGTAAAAAAAAACTACTTAATCTGCCTATTTTCGTCTATGTAGCTGGTTTTGATTTGAATGTTAATGTAGCTTCCCAAACCTTCTCACTATCTGATGTATTTGACCTTATTTGTATAATTTATTTTTTTCTTCTTTTCCAGGGCCAATAATATAAAGGTTTTAATTTAATCTAAATGTTAAACACATTCCATTTATATATAATGACAATAATTAAAGAAAATGTGCTTTACTGCTTTTGTCTTCAAAAAGTTACATTTGAATACATCTTCTCGACTTGATGTCACGTGTGGCAATGGGCAGTAGTTTTACTGAAGCATTAATTCCCTCATCTTTTTTTTAGAAAAACAATTCCTCCATCCATCTTCCATGCCGCTTTTCCAGTGCAAGTAGCTGCAAGTTGCAAGAAGTCTATTGAAACTGCATGTCTATAATATATGATTCCTTACAAAAGGTACTGCTGACCAGATCCCAAGGCTTAATATTCACATTTATTTTCACCATTATATGTTGGCTACCATGCATAATGAGAAATATAAAATGATGCCAAGAGTGTAGGTTTGGTTTGTACATTGGATGGTATAACGTCCGTCCCGAACCCCCGGTCCCTCCAAACACAAGCTGCTCCCACAATACTGAAAACCCAAAACTACACTCTAATATGACACAATACTTTATGTTAGACTATGCAGTTTGGTATGTTTAATTAGTGTATATACATTCTATAGGCACTGTGCCTTAGGTACTATATGAACACTGACACCATAGTGTCACAGTTTTTATATTCACAAGCACTTTTTTACCATCCAGTTTTATACAGGGTTGTTTTTTATCTACGAAAATATATCAAAACATCTTGTGCAAGTGCGATCAATTATTTAACATGCAGTTCAGTGTATTACATTATAATAATGAATCACATCATTATTCCTATATGTTTTTATCCACATAACATCAATATCTGACTTTATGAGTGTATTTTATTTACGACTAAATTTTGAACGAGAAAAAAAAAACATATTTACAGTAAGGTTTTTTTTAAGAATTTAAAAATGCTGTGCACATGATATGGGGAGTTTAACAGGTCCCGCAAAAAAAGATTCAGTTCATATGTGTGAAACCGATTTCTAGCTAATATTCCATCTTCATCATAAAAATAATAAAGTATGATCTAGTGGGTTATATTATTAAGCATTTACGGGCAACCTATATTTCATGTTAAACAAACGATCAAAGAAGCCCACTTTCTGAATTCATTTATACCAAGCAGCTGTGCAATGCTATCTCGAGACAGATTTATATGAGGGACCTGCTTTTAACCTAGTGAATGGTAGAATGTCTGGATGTTAGCAAGCATTATGGACTTGAGCAGGGACCAGGTTGCATTTTCCTTTTGAGTACCTAGCATCAGACACAGGTTAGGTTTAGGGAGTTCATCTCATCAAATGTGTGAATAAATCTGTCAGACTGCCCGGTTTTCTCTCCCTCACAGTGGATCTAAAAGCTGAACACCAAAAATCCCATTAATGTATCTATTCCTGCACTCAAAAAAAGATTCACTTTAAAGATCTGACACCAAATTTTTAGGCCGATGCAGAATTTGGGCTAATTTGTAACGTGCAGCTGACAAATAGTTTTGTATAACAAATACAGAAACTAAGTTTCAAAAGATTCTTTAGTCGTTTGAACTATAATGTTCAGCCTTCATTGTACACTAAAGCCAGTGACAATAAAATAAAATATATTGATGTAAAGATAATATAATGACAATGATGCAGCATAATAGCTCAGTGTGTAGGAATGTAATGTCATAAGATAAAGGTTGAAAGTTCAAATCCCGCCTCTTGTGTGTGTGTATGTGTTCATTCCCTCATGTTATGCAGGTCTTCTCTTGCAGTCCAAAAACATGCTCTAACGAAATGTCCCCACAATGTGATAAAAACCTTTTATTTTGACATTGTGAGGACCACTTTTTCTGTCCCCACAAGGGGAAATTCAGTTTTATAAAAATCTGTGACTGCAATAAAAAACTAAAAATGTCAAAAGTCTTGTATTTTGTTCGGTTAATTAAGGTTAAGGTCAGAGCCGGGTAGAAGATAAAGATATCATGTTGGAATTAGAGATTTCCCAATATAAATGAATGGCGAGTCCCCACAAAGATATATTTACAAACCTGTGTGTGTGTGTATGTGTGTGTCTGTGTATTCCCATCTGAAGTACAGATGCTGCACGAGATCAGCTTCAGGAAAGTGGATGGGTGATAATAATAATCTGGCAACAACTGCATGAAAATGTGGTGTAAAACTATGGCTGTAATATTTTCCAGTCTTTTTAATAATTGGATGTATTGCACTATGGCTGATATTGGTTCTACTAAAATAATATAGAATAAAAAATTATTGATCATAAATCATCCTATAACAGAAGTTAATTGTATATTTGTGCCAGTACAGGCAGTTTTTAACAATATTATGGTATGTTTAGAATATCATGGTATGTTGAAAGCCATGTTTATCTTTTTCCCCCCAACAGGACTTGTTGCATTACATTTAGATAAAAATAATAAAATGTGAAAGGAAAATATGTCAGTAGTATGTGTGTTGGAGTTAATGAAGTGTTGAAATGTTAAAAAGCAATTAAAGAAGACAGGGCCAGAAACTGGGAAATAAGTCAGCTCAATTAAACTGGGGCACGTGTCGCTCATATAAAATCACTGCATGTTGTCTGTGCTGCTCCTCCACCTGCATGCCACAGCGAGTGATCAAAGCCTTAATATGCAGACCACAAGAAAGGGGAGCACGGTCTGTGCTGAAAACCACGAAAGCACTTACCAGAAGTTAAAAACACAAAGGTGCATTTTCTCTTAAGAGTCCAGCTCCCTGCCAGAGGTAGGAAAATACACTTCATAACGATATACAGTAGATAGATTATAAACGTTTTATGTACCTGAGAAACTCTGAATTACCATACATTGTGATGCAGCAGTAGATCAAGCCAGGATAGTTCTGTGCTGTTTATGTATAGATACAGCTGTTTGCAGGGTCATGCAGAAATCTAAGGATAAAGAGAATCTCACACACCTTTTTCTTTCAGTTGTATCTTGGGTTAAAAAAAGATCACCATAAAACATACATGCACCCTCTACATAATATGTGTATTTACAGTTATTATGTTGTTAAATTATATATTTTGTGCTACACTTTCATTTCATTCAAAGTCTTATCACCCCTCACACACCACTCTCTTACTAAAAATATGCATTCTTATCATATCTGTCTTTGCTTTGCAGGTTTGTGTTACAATGTTTTATTCCAGCAACATAGTTGCCAATTAACACTGTGGCTTCTATTCTTGCATTTTATTGCATAATAAAAGAACCTATAAGAATCTGAGGGATTATGCACTATTAATTTTATTTTCCAGTTACTTTCTGCTTTTGTATCCTCCTTATTTAGCCTAAAGTAATCCCTTCCTCCTTTTAGCTGAATTATTCTTAAAATACTACAGACATTTGCAACTGGAATTCACTAACAGACTTTCAATCTCAGATGCAATACATTCAGTTTTAACAGGTCCCGCCTTTGCAAGAATATTCTCCAGAGACCCACAGACCAAAGCCCACCTCTGACGTACTTGAAAAGTTATAGGATTGTATCTTTAATTAAAGAAAGCACTTGTAACGTTATTGTCAATAAAGACCAGGAACACAGAACTTTAAATTAATGACTGTAATGATTGTTGGATTGGTAAGTAATATGAGCATATGCTATATGTGCTATATTATCCATCCATCCATTCATCCATCCATCCATCCATTCGACATATAACTGCTTATCCTGGTCAGGATCACAGGGGAGGGCAGGACTCACCTCACCCCAAATGCCATAGGGCATTAGAGTGGGGTTCACCCCAGACTGGATGTCATTCCATCACAGGACAGATGCAAGCAGACGCTCACACACACCATCAAACTCTATGGGCAATTTACAGGGCCGTGACTTTGGACTGCAGGGAGAAAGTAGAGTAACCAGAGGAAAGTTACACGACACGGCAAAACACAGTGTGATTCAGGTCCATAATGCGCAACTGTATTTCAGGAAAATAGTGCGTTAAAACTATTTAGATGCAGCATGATACATTTAATACTCTTTAAACTTTTTATAATTACTGTGTTAATATTCTATCAATGGGTTTTAAAATGTGTACCTTTTCCTGCTGACATCTTGTAATGTCTTTGTTGTTTATTTTAGAGTTCCAAAACCACGTAAAGGTCTTGTCAAAATCATGTAGAGAAGAAGCAGAGCACCACTTCATAAAGAGAGGAGGTTTTCTTTACAATTTAAAAGATTTAAAAGAGAAATTGCTCACAGTGTCCACATTTACCATATGGTTATGTTCAAAAGTTATACAGGAATCATTCATTTACATTTTAATCCTACAATGCCAAATGTTCAATAAGAAGTTGGTATTCAAGAGTACAATAAAATATGTGAATGAAATCCAGTACGAGGGAGGAACAAGGATTGGTAACAAAGTACAACAGGTTGAAATATTATTTTCTTCAGTTCAATATGAAATATTGTTTCACAGTAGTAATCTTGAGCATTAGATGAAGTTTTTGTACTCAATATACAAAATATAGTACTTAAAAGCAATATCCTTTTTGTTCTCATTGCTCTTCTATAATCTGAACTAGTTAGGATTACAAATATAAATGTGCTGTATAACTTCATATTAGTATGTAATTATTACAAAAATAATTCTTATGTTCTGTTGTTATTAATACAATCTGCGTGTCTGGTAAATGACGCCTTAACTGATTATTGATTTTATGTTTTTTAATTTCCCTAAGATAGTGTAATAATGCAATGTAATATCAGCCAATTTCTATTGATAAGCACAATGCCCCATTAAGAATAAAAACACTGAAAGATAGACTGGCATAAGGGCTGAAAAATCCCTTAAGTTTTCACTAGTTATATGATAATGCAAGCTCATGACCCGCTTGGTACAAAGAGGGAAATTATGTCATTTGCAAATATGCTTTCATTCCATGATATTTTGCAATTGTCCAAATGAAAATAGATTATCTTTGGAGTCCTTCATATGAACCTCAATTCTGCTTTAGAGAAAAAGTGATAATTTCCTGAAAACCCACAGCGAAATGCATGTACCAGCCTAGGCCCTGGGTTATTTTAAGGGAAGTCAATCTTTGATCAGCCAAGCTGAAATGGCTCTGATAAGTGGGAGCTACACTCACGGCAGGGAGACGCTCTGGTTTGTTATTGCTATTTCCTTGCAGGTTTCTCAAGAGTGGAGAAAAGCAGCGCCAATTTCCTTGCCACCCCTTATCTGCTTTCACTTTCTTCTGGAGATCCCTGTCACTTTAATCCACCAAGTCTGCTGCTGGTTAACAAGGAAATCCTATGTCAATTATCACCAACAACTTCCTGCCGAGAAGCAGAGGGGAATCAAAGGTTCAGAAAGCCTTCCACACTGGAGAGTAGCAGTCGGCCTAATTAAATGGCCCTTATTTCATACGGTCTGGTGCTGGCTTGGTGACAGATAGCTCATCAAATGATAACCTCCTTTTTCCGCCGATTGTTTTGATTCTTGAGCAGTGGGCACTTTTCACCTTTGAAGTCGATGGATTATGATGCGTGAGACAATTTATGACATGCCAAGGACATTTATGAGGTAATGGATGAAAATTTACACGTGTTGGAAATGATGGATGTTTGTAAATAATGGAATAAGCTTGTTTTTCCACTGCAGGGAGTTTTGTGGATATATATTGGACTTTTAGCTGTTTATTTTAATTTTGCTAGCACATTTTATTGATTTTTGCATGGAAATTTGTAGATCGAAGTAAATATTTAGCACATCCATCCATCCAACTATCCATCCATCCATCTCCTACCCACCTGTACTGGTCAGATTCACAAACACTGGCAAACACTAATAAGTAAATAATATAAATAACAAGAAAAATCTATGGATGTTAATAAAAAATGTTTGAATTACATGTGCTTGTTATTTGTGATGATAAAATTATGTAAAGCTGAATAGTAAATAATTTAAACTTTCCAGAAATCAGTGTAACAAACCACAGACATTCCATACTACTATTACATTTTCTCCCCACAGTGCTGATCATGATAAGTGGTTGAACGACGAATATTATATTCCCTATTTCTGACATACTAATCTTAAAATCCACAAAATGATGATACATAATCTGTGATTTAGGGTAAAACTGATGTTACTAGTGATGATTAAATGTCAAGAACGTCTTTGTTGCTTAAATCTCAGGCTATATTGAAGCCCATTATTTTGGGTCATTCTCTTAAACTTCCCTCTCCGCACCCTCTCCAGACACATATACACAACATCTAACCACTCTAGAAGACAGTGGATCTCACTTGAGCTCTTCATTCTCATTATACTTACAAAGCAACAAATCCCACGCTCTTCTAGGGTGAAGCTTTCTTACGACGTGTATGTTAGCCCAGCCCTCATTAATGCATAGCCCTTTGACCCAATTAAATTAACAGAATGGAGAGACATTCAGCTTGGCTAGCCCTTCACCCAGATCCTTCTCTTCACCTTTTTAACTTACTGACTGCTGCATTCATACACTTTGCTCTTTCGCCCTTTGCCAGGTTTTTTTCCCCAGGTACTCAGCAGGCAGTAGGCAGCATAAGCGAGGACATTTTTATCACTTTAAGAAAAAAAAGCCGAACTGACCATCTGTTGCATCCAAAAACTTAAACAAATAACCCTAGCATTTCAACAGTTTCAGATTGCCATGGCTTTATTCTGTAGCCATTTTAAAAATTGCTTTAAACACTTTAAATAATTTTCACAAGCAACAAGAAAACATATATATGTACATTTATTTGTCATACTCACTGTCTAGTGAGGTGTTGGACCTATCATCACTATCATCATTGTCTCACTTAACTGGAAATTTATAATTCGATCAGTTTTTAATTGATTGGTTTTAATGAATTTTTGTCTCACATCAGAGATAGCAGTGAATTTGGTCTTATCATTTCATACTCAAAGTTCTCCCTAAACAAGTTGTCTTACATATGGGTCTAAAAACCTTTTTATAACGGAAAAAATAAAGAAGATTCAATTAATAATAAACACGTATGACATATAATTCACTACTTGAAATAACTGCTGAGATATCAAACTGTTAGCATTGTTGTAAACTTCTTCAAAAAAATCCTCCTAGGATTCTATTTCAGACACAGAAAAATCATTGAATACATTTTATAAGGGTTTTAGCATATTATTAATTAATTAATTAAAAAAATACAAACATGTTTAAAAATGCAGAATAAAGTGATTAAGTTGTGTTCTGCAGTTAATATAAAAATACTTCTTAAAATATACTTTAAGGTTTGTATACATTTCAGAAATATATACAGCCAGAGAAATCCAGAAACAAAATTTAAATTAAAAATCAAAGCACGGTAAAGCATTATTTACATCTGAAATGGTTATGACATTTACTGCATGCTTCTCAGAGCAGTACAAAATATCCGTGGATTTTATGTTCTATTTTGGTTTGTCCCTGTAATTATTCAGATCCAAGGGCCCCCACTTTAAAATTCAGCACCAAGTGTTCCTTAACATTTTCATATGGGAGAAAAGGGGGACAGAGTGCAGAAACCAATTTACCAACAGAGCGACATCATCTGTTTGTCCGTTTATCTCTTACACACCACCCCTCGGTCCAGTGTTGACAGGACATGATATTCCATTAATCTGCCTAATGAAAATTTAACCAGTGTTATAAACAAATAATTGGCTATTATCCTCTCAAAGATCCAGAATAAATTACTCGCGTTTTTCATTGCTTAAAAGCTGGCCCTTCTGATTGATGTTAGAATAAATGTGGGCTGTTCTGTCCCTGCAAGTGGGTCTTGGTTAAGCCTGTGATTGACTTAATGAGAGTCTTTGGGGTGAGTAAATGTTCCAAATTGCTCAGTCATTAGCTTTGCTCGGCTGTCTGAAGATACCCTGGATCTGCATTGCAGTCTGCTCCTCTTGTACCATTCCGCCTCCAATTACATTTTCATTTAGAGCAAACCTCTGAAGTCAGATAGGCAGACCTCTTTTCATTACGCTGGCCTTCTTTTTCTTTTTTATCTAAATAGTGTGAAATGTCTCTTCATTTAGAGCAATTAAAGTTGAAAAAGACTGCACTGTAATGAATTATCATACAAATTATTTACTTAATGCCACAATCTTCTACTCTCTTTTTCTCTCATCCCTTTTTCTATGAGAGCAGTATTGCAACAAGAGTCTAGACAGGCAGAAAGAGCCTGGACATTTGCCATGAATTCAGTTATACGGTGGTTTCCCAGAAAACGCATCTCCTTCACCTCCTGAGCTTTATCATTTGTTTTTCTCTCACAACCTTATTATTGATCTAGGGAACTGTATGTATATTACTGAAAAGTAGAAGGAAGACACTACTTAGACAATACTACTAAAGAAGGCTGTTAAGGTTTTGGTTTTGTATAAAGTGCCTCAATGATTTGTGCTTTTTGCTATAGCAGATACAGGATTCCAGATTTCCATAAAGACACAGATACAATCATGAAAATTAGATGCATCAATCCAAATAAATGATTAGTTGCAGAAATTCATCAACTTAAAATGTTCTGAATAATTATGAATACGTGAGCCAAACCATCGAGTATAAAATATATGCAGTGACATACCAAAGCAGACATCCACTGTCAAGTCTGGTGGCAAAAGGTGCAAGGAGAATATTTATTTACAGATTGAATTGCAAGATAATTATTAATTTGAATAACATGAAATAAGCATTGACTTGAAGAATAATTCTCCACAAATGCAACAAAGGTAACTTGTTAATGAGCAAAAACAGCATTATGGTTATTATGGAATATTCAGCGCATTCATGTTTAATATTTAAATGTGTAAATTAAAAAAAAATTCATGGTCATTTTAGATTAGTGAAAATTCCGACCTTGTAGAGCCTGAAGTAGGTTACAGACTAGGTTACGTATCATGACCCTGACCTGCCCAGGACGAATGGATGGAAGACGAATGGAAATATAGATGAATAATGGAAATTTAAGCATTTTCAATGGAACATTTACAAAACAAATACAATAAGCAGCTGTCAAATAACAGTAGACATCAATAAGCCTGTTTGAAAACTCACAACATTTGCAAATCAGTATCCCATATTGTAGCTCTCGGAGACTAAGGCACGGCGTCTATGACTGTTGCAATATTTTATCAATGCTGTCACAATGCATAATGCATTCATAAATATCTTTTAGATAAAAATTTAAGATAACAGATAAAAGTAACTTCATGAATATTCTATTTAATAAAAAACAAAAGGAAGAGTAATATTATGAGTCAGTCATATGTTATTGATGGAGAATATGTCATCAAAACTGTTACGCCATAGTAACATGTTATTTACAGTTACAGAGGCCTGTTATTCATACAAATCGGCTGACACCATGCAGTATTGATTGCTAGCTATCAGCATTTGTTTGAAAATAGTACAGTTTATGATTTTATTGTGAACACCCAAGATCCCATCAGCTGAAAGTATTATGATATTACCTCCTACCAAAATACAAAAGGGTTTGTTTTTTGCAGCATTAATAACTAAGCTCACCTATAAAATCAATTTTAAAGTATGAGATGACTCCAGTAAGGATAAAGGAAGAACTATTAATTAAAAGTGGAACAGGTTCTTATTTTAGTGGAAAATGGAAAAATTGCATGTCTTTGTTAAGGAAAGCCCAGGAGCAAGGCTTTCATTAGCCTACATGCATGGCAAAGCAATTCATCAACTATAATTTTCTTTGAATAGAAAAAAGGGATCAACTTCAGTATGCTATTTATGGAGATTTACGGAACTCCAGCAAATGGTAATGTGATTAACATTTATCTACAACATGTTAAAATGGCCATCCTGCTTGTGTTTGGTTTAAGATTAAAATACCACTCAAATAAAAAAAGCCATAAAAAAAAGATATGCAATGATATAAAATCTGCTTTGCTTCATGAATACATAATGATGAAGATTTTTGGGGAATTCACTGTCACATTAGAAGGGATTTTTCTTCCTTCCAAATATCTTTTTCTTTCCATGTAGGCCTGTCCCTAGATGAGCACAGCAGGCTGAACACAGTTATTGTCCTTTAGATTCTCTGTAAATGTGAACTGTTCTGTGGATTAGTGGAGTGGAGATTTAGTGCATCCTTGTGGAGTATTGTTGAAATCTATTTTGGGATGTACGATTGCAAGGCTGTAAGCCTAGTAATATATGCCTGCTACAGTTGACAAGAGACAGTTGAGAGACCATTTTATGCAAGATCATACAATATTATTTTGGAGGACCGTAATGCAGCTAATATTATTTAAATGGTCTGCCATTTCAGTATTTATATAAAATATTTACATAAATGTTTGATATATATGTCAATATATTCTTGTCTATGTGTAATATTATTTTGATACTATTATGCTTTGATAATATTATTATTAGCTATTACCAAGTTAAAAATAAGGTATATTAGTCACAGCAGGATGATTTTTTTGTAATGGATTCTATACCTAGTTTGCAGGATTGGCACTCGAGCCACTGGAAAAAACTCACACTGGTCCATTTGGACTGGCGTGGTGCTGAGGCTTTGCCACCACATGGCTGCACTCAGGTTCTCATCCCTGAGGTGCTTTGTCATGCGGTGGGTGCAGCAACACACTGTAATCAGAGTATGCTCCTGACCTCTCTCCTCTGTACCGAGGTCTACATCGGGAATTCCAGTATTGATCCCATTTTGCCAAAAGGACAGTCTGAAAAAAAAGGCAACGACGTGGATGGACACGAAACTGAAGGGAAACAATAAAGACAATTGAAGACATGAGCTTTCAGAGAAGACAATCTGCAGCAGTATTAATTCCTCACTATATCAGTGATTATGTTAGTCAGTATGTATAATTTAATTTAATAACAATATATTTCCTCATGGTTTCTTTTGTGATGAGCCTTGAAATACCTTTGTAATGAAAAAAATAAATTCCTGGTGTTCATTTATGCAAAAAATGGTTTCAGTAGTTATTTTTCACATTTACATTTGTTGTTTTGTGTCCATACTATTATCATACTAACATTCTTGAAACAGTATTCAACAACAGGTTTCAGTGTACATAGATTTAACTGCAATTCTGTCCATAAGCATAGAGCACTGACACGTCATGCTAAATGTGATTTTCTCTTTGTAACTCAATCTTGGGTTAATCTTGAGGCAATTAACTTCTTCAAATCTTTAAGAAAGCCCAGCATGCAAGGACTCCTCTGGGACTAGTTTAATAAACAATAGTAAACCACTTTCAAGAGCCATCAACTTGGAATCCAGCATCCACAGACAACGTTCTACTTTCATAAAGTTATTAAAACAATATAGTATGCGTTTAGAAAAACGTGATAACTACTGAACTGATCTGGTACTTCACTGGTTTCTGCAGGTGTTTTTGTAAGTTTGCAGGTGCTTACCTTTATACCAAAAACAGGTGTATGAAGCCTTAGAACAGGATGACATGTGTTCATGAAATTGGAAATTTTGATTTATATCAGCAGTACAAATTTGACCTGTTGCACAGAAAATTACAAATACCCTGTTGTTGTGTCTTTATGCTACTGATCACACATTCAAAACACGTGTTACTTCTAACTCTCTCTAGAGATTTTGTCAACTTCATATAGTTGACTGATTTTGACCACAAACACAGGCAGTTTAATATTACCCCCCTCTATAGACAATTCTCTCTATTAAAAATTACCATTCATATTCAACCAGCAACACCTACCTATTGATCCACAAATTCTCAGGAAAGGTCAGTTTTATGTTCCCTGTTCCATTACCATAACTCTCATGACAATTGGCAAAATGGTTCATGGACTGTATCAAATCAATTGAGCTTCAATTTGATTGGTTTATGATGATTCCCCCCAGAGAGAACATGACAAATTTCATGTAAATTAAGTCTCACATCTTATGCCTGAACAGTTCCTCTGAAAATGCCTTTTGTAGTTACCAGTTAATCTTGGCACCTCTAAAACTATACGGTACAGCAACTGTATATAGAAGACAGATTGTTAAACCATTGCCAGTACAAGTATAGTAACATACTACTCTTGAAATATTCAAACATTTTAGGGTTCATTTTGTTAGGCAGCAATTTTATTTTATATTTGTATACAATATTAGGTGTGTATTGTATGCTATTTAAAATTGCATAAATGTTAAAAGTAATGTAGTAAAAGTCTGACTGGTGCTCAGATTGTCCAAGATATTCTCCTTTTTTGTCCCCTATGCTGCCAGGGATATATAGAAAGGCCAGGGTAATGGGTAATAAAGACATATAACCTAAAAAGTAAGAATATATATCAACTACATAGCCCTATCTTCTGAAGTCTATTATATGCTCAACATGAAGAGCCACTATCACTTACTGTGGTGTAACGTGAAATGTGACTGCCATTAAATTATATGACTAACATAAATCCTCCGCTATACCAGAGTGTACCAACGACATAAGTTAAAACACTGACAACCTTTAAATGCTCACATCCCAAATTAATATGCACAAACGTGATTACTACCTCAGATGTTTGACAAAATTCTACAGTAGTAGCTACTGACTAATAGGAACGTTTACATGTAATTAGGTTATAAATCTCATGAAATATTACAAAGGAGGGAGTTAAAATAACATGTAGAGTGTAAATGGTAGTTTTGTTTTTTTAAAAATGCCTTGATATCTACAGACCTTCATGTTAAACATGCCTATAGCTATAGAGACACCAGCAAAAAGTACACAGATTGATGTAAAATCCTGGCCACAGCACAGAAACAACTTTAAAAATAATAGCCATTGATTAGTCAAAAGGGGCCTGGTATGGCAGAAATTTTGATCTCACATTACACTCAAAAAAATAGTGCAAAACTATTACATTGATTTTCATTCATATGATAATGAGATCTGCATCTACTAACCATTGTACATCACATAAGCACTAAACTCAAACTTTTAGGAGCAAGGAGCGAATAGAAAATTGTAGTTTTCAATGTGAGGTAAGAAATTAAAATGTAGTATGAAACCTATTTGGTCTAATTTTGTTTTCTGGCACTGGAACCGTAGTGTGAAAATTATCATTTTTTTGCCTGTCTTCCATGCCTAGTTGCTGCCAATAAAATTTCACTGGCTGTCTTAATACAGCTGTATGGATGAGCACTGCTGCAGTGCAAAATTTAATTCTAACAGCATCAATGGAAACCTGGAGTATTGAGAATACTCAGTGAAGCGGAGGCCATCCATCCATCCATCCATCCATCCATCCATCCATCTATCTATCTATCTATCTATCTATCTATCTATCTATCTATCTATCTATCTATCCACCTACCCACCTGTCCATCCATCCATGCTTTGTGTTTATTCAAACTTTTACTGAATTTTAAAACACATTGTTTTTGCAGTCGGGAGGAGCCAGTGTACCCAGTGGTATATTAAATCGCAGCTTACCCGTGTACCCAGTGGTATATTAAATCGCAGCTTACCTGTGTACCCAGGGGCCACCACTAAAAAGCCCCCCATGGTTCACAACTACACCATCATGGAAAACAGTACCTGGGTCAAATAGCCCAGAGGCGTCTGACAATTTTGATGTTCCTCTGAGTGCATTGGCAGTTATTGTGGAGATTAATCTATGAAGGTTATTGGTATTATGAATATATGAGAATATATTTTTCCGAGATGGATTCTTTTGGTTTATTTTTCCATTTTATATTTTTCACCTCTATATTGTGTAAATCCTGTTCCTATCTGGTTTCAATAACCTTTATCCGCTATGATGAATCTCTTGCCTCATCCTTGTGACACATTGTTCTGTTATCTGCCCTGAAACAATTCTGACTCTATTGCTATGTTAATGTATAATGTACTATTTGCCTCACTTGTAAGTCGCTTTTGACAAAAGCAGCTGCTAAATAAATAAATGTAAATGTAATGATGTAGTTCTTGTTAAATCTTTGTTGGGCGCTTGGGGGCAACTATAATGAGAATGGTGCTATATAAAAATAAATTAACTAAATATATTGCCATGAGTCAATACAATCACAGAACTATATTTTCCCCCCAAAACTACCTAATTTTAGCCATTGGAGTTTTATTTAATTGAGTGTTCTATCCATACATAGACCAAAGGACATCCAATTTAATAATGTGCAACGTCAAGTCATTTAATAAAATGGGGCATACCTAAAAAAGAAAAATAGGTTTAACTTTAGTTTGTATTAATTCAGTTTTCACAATCTTTTCAGGGAATTATTATTATTATTATTATTATTATTATTATTATTATTAT
>JABFEB020000060.1:10592284-10609450 GCA_019775895.2 Stomatorhinus ivindoensis
ATTATTATTATTATTATTATTATTATTATTTCTAGAAGAATATTTATTGATAATTTCTATGACACATTTGTTAATGAGATTTTACTAATTTATATAGCTGGTCATTTAACCATTTTACTAATTTATATAGCTAGTCATTTTATCGTAAACATCTAAATCTTACCTGATGGTTGTCCCTTGCAGTGACAAAAGAGATCATTATTAACAGCATGTTTTGTTGCAAATTACATTTCACACCATGTTTCCCATTTAATGAGATCGCAAAGCTTTAAGGGCAAAAAAAAAAAACGAATAAGCATGGAACGTGAGCTTTTATGACACTGATAAGTGAATGGAATACTAAAATACTATTGTGTAGTTCTGCTGGCGAGTCTCCTCATGTTTCATTCTGCTGAGCGGCACGTACCAGGCACACGTCAAGAAGCAAGTGAAATTCGAGTTCCTTCCCCAACTCATTTTTTATACATAGATCATTAAACCTCATTTTAATGCCAACATAACCTGTTGCTTCTGGTCAGACGACATTTTTACAGCATGTAAGTTTACAGTAAAATAAAATCAATGTTTTAAGCTGCACACAAGACAAATAGCACATGTTTTCACGTTGACAGGAAATAACATCTAATAATAATAACAACAACAATAATGAAAGAAAATAATCTGAATTCCGTAATAATGAAAACAACATTGCATTATCAGCCCAAATGTCTGTTATTTAGCATTACATCATGCATAGATAAAAGAGGGACTTAAATGTGATATAATTCAAGTTAATGCCATTGATTTTATTTTATTCTTTTGTTCATTTGCCAATTGTTCAATTACCACAAGATATGTAACAATGTTGTAGTATAACAGTAAACAATCCCATAGACAGCATCAGATTTGAATCTACATTAATTTGAAGCCCTAAATATTCTAAGCATCTACTCAAATTAATTTATTATCACTTTCAGATATAATATGCAAACAATCAATTGAAAAGGTGGGGAAGATATGTGACATCTGGACCATGCTTGGGTACTTTGTCTTGTGACCAGCTGACTTGCATATATACTTACTTCAAAAGCTTCTATTTCATGTTTTTGTCATTTGGCAATCAGGCTGCGAGAATCGGTGACCTATCATGCCATACTTATCTGTCTGAATGACACCCAACTGGGCACTATCCTCTGAGCTTGTCAGCCCTGTTTTGTTGTGAAAACATAAAGTGTCACCTTTCGAAGTACTTCTGTATTCATGTTGCTCAAATTACTCCAATATCATATTTTAGAATGTGTTTGAATAATGAATAGCCAGATCAGCATATGTTTTAGTGACACGTGCTCTTCTGAATATATTGGATGTTCCCTTTATTAGGTATTTAAATATTAAATACAACAAGGACAGTAAGTACGCTGCTTTCATTTTAAATAGAATTTATCTACTCATTTCCTTGTAGAAAATATAAAATGAATCATCCTCTTCATCATATTAATGACAATTTATTTGTATGTTAATGGCTTATTTAACAGTATGCTATCAGTTAATTTGGCAGATGCGCAATGCATTCGTACTTCTTATTGAACTTCAAATATGTCCTTTTCTCTGTGCAAATGAGACATGTTAATGTCTTTTGCTATTTAAGTTATACATGGGTAATTTATGTCTAATGTTTTTCTGTCTAGTATATAAGATACATTTTATGAAAATTTCTTGTCGAAAATCAGGATAGAAGAAGCTCTATGCTGGGCTTGCCTCTTGACCTTTGGTCTTTATGAGCACTTTAGATGTTACCAGGGGAAAAAGAATTTGTATCGTATCTTTAGCTCTCATGGTGGCCCATGTTGACTAAATTGATCCCAATAGTTGTTGATTAATATTGTATCTTGACTCCATCCCACAGATGTTGAATGAGATTTCTTGGCGAAACAGGTGTGCCTGTAATCAACTGTAACTACCCTGTTCAGATCTTGCTTCCATATTAGCTCTGATGCAGTACACCTTCATGGTTGGGATTGGAATTCTGCCCATATCTGTGTGTGGAATTTGCATGTTCTCCCCATGTCATGTGGACCAAAGACATGGTATTTGGATGTTTGCTGAGACTGATAGCATGTGTCCATATACGTGTCAGTGGTGTCTTGCACGATATAGGTTAGAAGTTTGAATGTATGGATTAACATTCACTAGTCAATGTCATGGCTGTATCTTTATCCTGTTTCTCAGGACTTGAAGTGAGTCAGCACTCACCAGTATACATTATTAGGACCTCTTTGTTTTCTTTTCAGAGTACGAGCACCTCTCAATATCTGTTGGTACTGAATAACAAAGGGAATAGTACCGGGAATAGTACCGGGACCTGGTACTGAATGACATGGGGAATACCGGCATCAGGTACTGAATGACAAGATGAGTACCAGCACTTGCTACTGAATGACAAGGGGAATGACAGCATGTAGTACTGAATGACAAGGGGAATGCCGGCACCTAGTACTGAATGACAAGGGGAGTATTGGCACCTAGTACCGAATGATAAGGTGAGTACTGGCATCTAGTAGTGAATGACAAGATGAATACCGGCACCTGGTCCTGAGTGATAACGTGAGTACCAGCACCTGATACTGAATGGCAAGGGGAGTACTGGTACCTGGTACTGAATGACAAGGTGAGTACTAGCACTTGTTACTGAGAGATAAGGTGAGTACCGGCAGCTGGTACTGAATGACAAGGGGAGTACCGGGACCTTGTACTGAGTGACAAGGGGAGTACTGGCACCTGTTACTGAGAGATAAGGTGAGTACCGGCACCTGGTACTGAATGACAAGGGGAGTACTGGCACCTGTTTTTCCCCACTTCTAGTACTACTGTTTCCTCCTCCACATCTATACTGGTTAAAGTGGTTTTAAGAGGTGAAGTCACTTAGGGATCATTCATTGGTAACAAACATACATTTTATTCTTGCACACACAACAAAACTAAATGTTTGTCATTTGTAAATATTTTAATGGACTGTTTCTTCTTGTTCCTTCTATTCAAATGTATAAATAAATTTCATGAATTTGCATGAGAGCTAAATGAGAATTCAGCAATGTGTGAGAGTGTGTGAATATTCTTATGGGTGGGATGAAGTCAGAGGACAAATCCCTAAATTCACCTTCAGTTATTTGCTACTTATTATGGATACAACATAAGCTTTTTACCTCTGGGGGGAGTGAGTGAGAGTGGCAAAGATCATTGATTTTATTTTATTCCTTTCTTGTTAATTTGCCAATTGTTCAATTACCATAAGACATATAACAACTGGATACTACCTTCTGTCCTTGAGCTGTGATTGTCAAATTGTCCATTTCCATTACTCCCTTTGCTTCTCTCACTCTCTCCGTTTTTAAATCGCTAAAAGTTAAGTTCCGTAATCAATATGGCAATGATCTGCTTGCTGTCCTGATAGAATCAAATCTTACAGACAGGTAGTGCAAAGTTTGTTTCTGGATTCATTTTGAAGAATAATAAGCCTGGTTGGGGAAGGAGTCAAGACAATGTAAGTCTATCACAAGAAATAAAGGAGGCAAACAAAAAAGAAAAATACATTTGAATGGAAGTGCCAGGGGAAAAAAATCAGCTAAATAGGTCTTGGGAGTTGGATTTCAGTTGGGTACAGATTACAGGAGCCAAAACAAAATAAAATGCAATTATCCATATCTAATAGAGGTAATGAGGGACAGGCGAACGAAACCTGACTCTCACTCCTGTGGCAATCCTGAGCCATGACCACCTTCCACACAGTTCTTTCAGGCAATCTGGGACTGGCCTTGTGTAATGGTCTATGAGGTTTAACTGAGGCGTGATTATTGCTGGTTGATAACTTAAATGAAATGAAATAAGTAACATGAAGATTGCCATACAATCGCTAAAATGTAACACGCACCCTATGAAAACTGAATAGATGATAGTACAATTGGTGTAAATTGAATAGAGAAGACTGAAATATGCTACTACTCCTTAGTTGAATCAGGTGGAAGGACAGCTGGAAGTAATCAGTAGAACAAATACCTGACACCTGACTAACAGTGTAAATAATTTACACTTTAAAATGTCATTTAATATGACAAATCAAATGAACATTACATTATGTAGATTGTCTACTTTCAATTGCACATGCACTTCTTTATGAAACAATAAACTGCTAGTAATCATTACAATTTGTCTAATTTTCTTAGCCGTTTTAAAAAAAAAAAACGTTATTGTTTTTCTAGTTGAATGTTGATTTGGTTTAAACCCCTTCTTAATTATAGAGAATGACATTGGAAGCTTAAACAAAGTTAACATTGTCAAAGATGTCTGAGTTTACCATTTAAAAGTTAAAGAAATTAATGAAAACATTATTTTGAGAATGGGCTAAAAAATACCTAAATAAATTAAAATAATTTCTTTAAAACACCAATTTCATAGGAAACTGTTTCAACTATTGTAGTGCTTAAATATTCAATGTTTTAATGCATAGCTATTGTTTATAAATATTTCATTAACTCCTAACAAACATTTTAAAACGTTTGCCTCACTGATAATACTTGGCTTAGAAAATGTTGCCAATCCATTATAAGTACCTGCTTGTCACAAGAAGGGCACAGTCTTAAATTCTTGGAAAAGCAATCAAAACATTTGTTTATTAACATGATTCAAATAATGAAAAGAGTCGAAAAAAAGATGTAGGATTTCAGAACAAAATACATCTATACAACTTTATAGGAAGATAAGGAATCTGAAACAAAGACGACACTGTCACAGATGTCTGCGGAGCAGCTGCACAAACATTTCTTCTGCTAATGAAGTAAAAAGTATGAAAAACCCTGCGTTTTTGTTATTTTTAATGCAGCACGGAACAAGAAACTCCCACAAATCTGCATTTTACTAAAAAACAACAGTGTTAGACACAAAACGTAATCATCACACAACTAAATACACAATTAAACACTTTTTTTCCAGATCAAGTGTGATTTTTAATTTCACAATGAAGTTGATCCAGCTGCCTATTTTGTACTAGAAAATAAAACATTTTAAAAACAAAATACACATTTTCCCAAGAGTGAACAGCTGCAAAGTAAAGAGCTGAAGAGAGAATCTTGAGATTCTAATAAATATACTTGTCGAAAGTCCAATACTATGCATTTACTAATGGTGTATTTTATTTTACTTTTAAATGTGAGAGATTAAATCACAGATCTCAGTACCTACACCCTCCCATAAAAATTTCCATGACTATCATTCAATAAATATCATCTACAAATAAGTGCATTTTGTAGTACCAGAAGTTCAAAATTACCTAGTTTAACACTGGACATTTTGAAGTGTAAGAGATACTAATTTTTAACCTATACCTGTATATGCCCATTGTTTTGTGTTTCCTTTATTTATATCCTGCATCCTTAGACGTAAGTAAAAGAATTAGAAAGAACACTTTATTGGCATCAGTCCTGTGGCAATATGCTGCTGTCCCAAAAAATGTGCCAATATGAACTAAATTATTCAAGGTTAACAAGCATTTTTTATTCTTCATATACTACAGATCCAACTAGAATGAGCATTTATTTCTAGTGTAAAATATCCCTACTTAAGTCCAGGGACTGCTCCTTGTAATTTATGTACACATACATTAACTTTCAGGATTTTTTTTCTGCTTTCTTCGTTGGCTCATATGGATTCCTTAAAATACTGGGTGTTTCCTCCATTACTCTAACAAGTAGATCATCAATGTAGTCCTCTAGTTCCCGGATGTGGGCATCTTTCTTCTTAACCACCTCCTTTTGTTTAATCAGTTCCTTCACCACCTCATCAAATGACAAGTCCTGGTATAAGTCCCTGTGCACTTTAATTGTGTCCTAGAAGAGATAAACAATGTTAGATGGCTACTGTTCACACAAGGCTAAGACTATAACACAATACAGCACAACTTTTACATACTATTGGCATGGAGCTTCAAATAATGTGGAATCTAGTCTGTACAAAACACATATCAATGCTACAAAACAACAAACCTCAAAGAAAAAAGACCACCTTTGCTAAAATTATGTCCAGAGTTGTAACACGAATATTATGTCAAATACTGTATTATATTTATATAGTCAATATAGAAATGCAATCTTTAAGTCCAAAGTAGTTCCCATACAAAACTGCAGAGATGGAACAAATAATGGATGTTGTTAAAACAAGCATCATCATGACTTATGGACTTGTTCCTCTCCAGAACATCAGTACACCATGGAACAGGTTTTTGTACTGACTAAGGATTTTTTCTTATCTTTTACATTTTATCATACACTGATTGAGTGCAGCTATTAGAAAACATATACATGCTCATCTCATGTTATTAAAGGGATAGGAAGACCTAAGGTTAACACTTCAATTGTCTCATTACTACTCTAATGAGGAATTTTCCTGTCAGAGTAGCCAACCAGCTACTTTCACATTTTTCATTTTCCTTCCTTTAGTGGTTAATTAGGACCTTAAAGTGACCGGGCTGCCGTCACTCCCAGGCACTGATCAGAGCAGAAGAACAGATGTCAGCTCAGATATACTGAACACCCACAAACACACTTAGTCCGTGATTAAATGCAAGTTCAGGGCCAAGTGTTGACAGAAGTGAAATTATCATTATCCATATCATCTGCATTGTTTAAATAAAGGTTCAGTTCTAGCGCTCATATTCAAGATAATTGCTATTCCTTCGTGATTATGTTAACTTGAATTAAAAAGGGAAAAGAAATACATTACATGTAAGTTTTTATTGCATTCTGCTGGATTTATTGTGCAAAGAAAACAAAAAGCTTCAATGCTTCAAACCCCCCCCTAGGTACGGCAATTTGCACATATCTCATGCACCAATTACTGTATATGTATAATACAGATCTTGTTACTTAAAGAGCAAAAATCCTAACTTCACAACATTCTGAATTATGATAACATGTGATGTTAATTAGATCAATGGCACACATATAACAAAGTCTCAAATATGAAAAGGAATCTACTCATTTGTGGTCCCTAACTCAACCACTGAATCCCCAATTAAAAGTTTAGAGAGTTTTGTCCTTTTTAGTTTACATAAATCATCTAAAAAATCTGTCTAAACAGCCATTTCAGAAATGGCTAAACATGTACTTTTAATAATTGAGCCAAAATTAACTCACATAAGTAACCTATCTACACAAAGTCACTGACTCGTATTCTGTCATGCCTCCTATGGTCAGTAGGTGATTCCTTCACTGTCTGGAGGAACATTAGATGCTTTGAATGCTTGGTTCTGCCGTTGTGGAATGAACTACACACATATATCTGGTCTACAGAGTTCCTCACCCAATCAGTAAATGCACTTAGACTTATCTCTTCCGAGAACATCAAAACCCTTCTTCTCAAAATACCATCCTCTGCCTCTGTCCCTCATTGGCTCACAGTCTACTATTAACTTGTGTCACATTGAACATGCTAAGTGGGCTTTACTGAATGCTCTACTTTTGTATGTTGCACTTAGACTAATTTCTTACTTGGGCTCTTGGGTGATATTGAAGTCACTGATCAGGATCTATGTTCCACACCCCCTGCAATAGGTGGGTGAATCCTTCACATGGTTCTGACAATGATACCTCTCTCCTAGCTGCAATGAATGACTTCTACACACAGTTTGATGCACTAAACATACCCTCTTACTACAGAAAAGATACTTCAGTTGACGGTAGGAGGATTCTGTCAAGGGTCAGTCTACACAAAGCTATTTGACCTGTCATACACACACACCTGTCATCATAAAGTGCTTCAAGAGACTAGTAATGGAGCTCCCAAAACTGGAATCCCAGTTTCACATAACTTCCTCCAATTCAATTATCGTCTTTATCAGTCCAGTGAGAATGACAGTGCCTCAGCTCTTCTCCTGGCCCTGTGCCACTTGGACACTAAGGGACTCCTATGTTAGAATGCCTTACCTTCAGTTCGGCATTCAATACCATCATCCCTCAGAATTAGATCGGGAAGTTGAGGCTGATGGGTTTAAACACCCCCCCTCACCCTGTGCAACTGGATCCTGAACTTCCTGACCAAGGCACCTCAGACAGTTTGCATGGGCAACAACTTCTCTCCGGCACCACCGCCGTGAGCACTGACAGGCCCCAGTGTGGACTCAGCCCACTTTCTGTTGGCCCTGCTGACTCATGACTGTACTGCAAAGCACAGCTTAAACAACATAATGAAGTCTACAGATGACATGCGGTGGGTCTTATTAGTAACAGCGATGAATCACCATACAGACTGGAGGTGTAGTGGTTTGCTTACTGGTACAATTACAACAGCCTGTCTCTTAATGTGGACACGAGATGACTGTGGACTTCAGGAAGGTGCATGTTTACGATCTGATAGCCAGGAGCTCCACATTTCTGGGGGAACACTTGGTGAATGACCTCATTTGGAATCTCAACATTTTCACACTAGCTAAGAAGGCACAGCGACATCTCCACTTCCTGTGGCAGCTAAGCACTGCTGTCTTCCACTTGCATTCTCACTACATCCTATAGGGGCACCATAGAAGGGTATCGGTGTGTCTTGGGAATCACCAAGCCTCAGAGTGTACGTTCCTGCAGTTGATCAAGGCAGGTTCTGCAGCAGCATCTTCCGCAATGCTGTCAGAGCGCTCAACACCTCACCCCCCACCACCACCCCCTACCTGAGGCCCAGAATCCCCCCACTGGTGCTACTGTATTGGTTAATTGTGAATTACACTATTGAATTTATTCTATTGTTCTTGTTCTTTAACTCTAAATTATTTACTAGTGTTAATTACAAACTCAGGCACTATATAATCTGTTTTGTTGTCAGTTGTTCCTGTGCTGAAGTGAGTATGTAGGATGTATGACTCTGTACCTATAGGTACAAATAAAGTAACCTGAACCTGAACTATGTGTATATATAGCCTTGCTTCTCCTGCAGTTGTAACTCTTTAGATGTTTAGCCCAGTAGCACTAGACTTGCTGCCTCCGTAAGAGCTTTATACTTTTACCATTTTCTTTGTCTCACTTCCATTCAATAAATAAAATACAAATAAATGTAAATGTAATTTTTGACACACTTTATATATCACATTGCTTGTTATTTTTAAATTAATGCATTTGCATTAATGCATTGTTGTCATATTTTCATGCAACAAATTTATTAAAATAACATTTATCGGACATCAGAGACATGTGCGAGTTTGTTCAGAGACTATTTTCCAGCCTTCCACTGCACATCCCACAGTATGCATTATATTAAAAAAGATTTACATTAACCCAAATACACACATTTTAGTTCACCTCACCTAAAAGATCACTGCGTGCAATTCAATTTACATTTATCCTTATATGTATATAAATTATCTTATATCTGAAAAGTAAACAATCTAGCAAGGTGATCAAATTAGACACTCTTCAGTGTTTGTTTTGCTTTGTCTTACATTGTTCTTGTCATAGTTTTCTTCCTCAAGTACAGACGGCTTTTGGCCCGAACTGACGTCCTCCTTATTTTCACGCTGTTTAAGATTACCACTATGAAAAAGAAAAAAGATTTTCTTAGTAACAAACAATGCAAAGTATATTCTTACTACAGCATGAAGAATACCTTTTCATTTACCCAGTACATAACTTTGTAATTCATATGTTCTGACATAACTTTCTATAAATTTTAATCATTTATTAGCGACTTTTGAATTAGTTTTCCTTGAAATTTTAAATTAGATTTAACAGATTTTTTTAGATTGTAAAATAATTTTTCAATGTTGAAACTACTAATGGTATCAAGATTTTTGTAAAAGTTTACTGAAATTTTAATTAAATATTTGCATTAATGTTTGTTCTTTTTATCAAATGTAATGGCTGTTTAACATTTTCAAGTTTCAGCCTTTGTAAAGAATATCAAAACCTTGTTAAAAGATTCAAAGTCCATACTACATTTTGGGGCTTAATGCTATGCAAGATTTTGTCAAGAGAAAATATAAGAAAATTACAAATATTCCATAATTAAAGACCAGGTATTCTATCAAAGAGTTTACATACTACTTATTTGTTTAGCTCGCACATTTCTGCAACTGGATATATGTTATCATTAAATGACATGTATTATTATTTAAACACCCATGAAGTTAAGTGGTCTAAGTATTAGTTTCATTATCTACAGATGAATTGTATCATATACAGTTTCAGACCCCACATTTGAACGTTGGTGCAAATTGTAAATTCTATAATTAATCTTTATATAGTAAAAAAAAAAACACACACACCTTAACTTGTAGTGCTGAATGAAAGGATTGGAATCACCCTGTGCATCATTGCTGAAGGGGTTGGAGCAGCGAAGGTCACCGGAGCTGCAGGATTGGCCACCATCCTTTTTTCCAATCACCCACTCCAGCAGACTGACTTTGTGCTTCTTCTCTTTCCAGTCGGGATTATCCCATATCATTGATCGCTCACCTTCAAAAGGGTTGCGACTGCGTGGCATGGTTGCATACTTCTCTGACACGTCATCAGTTATATCTGTGAAGAGATAAGCATGGACATCAGCTGCTTTGTATCTATGCCGAGGGACAATGCTCTGGGGCTGGGGGGGGGGGCAAAGTAGACTACCCGAGGGAAGAGGACAGTCCCATTCTGGGATTTAACCAAGTTCATTTCTTTTTCAGCACATTACTACATATTAGACCCCAACGCGAAGTACACAAAACATTAGGAACACCTACTCTTACCTTGAAAAAGAACCTCCAGATGAATACACATGCGAGCTATGATCATTAATTGATTGCACAAATTAAATATGCTTCAATCACTACACCTAATGGGTAAGATTAAGGAGACATGGGACAACTGAGATTGTGGATTTGAAGTAATATGGGCAAGAAAATGTGCCTTTCGATTGACCTGCAGTTGCTGGGTTTTTGAAGTTCTAAGTGTCCTATAATACAACGGACCACCACCCAAAATCAATACGACCAATAACAGACCAGTGGATACAGTCCATTGATGAAAGAGATTTCTGAAATTGATGAAAGAGATTTGATGAATAAGATAAATGAGCCTGAAACAAGTTGTGGAGACCTTTAGACATTAACGGTCAGTCA
This sequence comes from Stomatorhinus ivindoensis, assembly GCA_019775895.2. NCBI lineage: Eukaryota > Metazoa > Chordata > Actinopteri > Osteoglossiformes > Mormyridae > Stomatorhinus > Stomatorhinus ivindoensis. Next base: position 10,603,392 of record JABFEB020000060.1, read on the forward strand.
ACTTGGCGCACCCTTCGCAAAAATGGGGTATGGCAGCCAGTAACATTTCATCACACATCTTCGACTCTTTGATTCGACTGGAGTAATGTTTAAGTGCCACAGGATATCTGAGCATCCTTTCCAATCCACTGCAGCATGACGGCGGTGTACCGATCTGCAAATGGATTTTTAAAGTTCAAGAAATGTTGTGCGACAAGGTTAAGATTTCCAGGAAATGGTCCCACAAGCATAAAAATGAAGTTTTTCTAAAACAGCAATCTGCCTGGTCTCCAGTTCTCAATACAGTTGAACATCTGTGGAATGAGATGGGAGGAACTTTTGCAGAGCTGAACTCAGCTTGAAGATGCTTAAAGTATGAGATGCATTGAAGTCAACATGGATCTGCACAACACTTTTAATACGTTGTTACGTTCATGCCTTGACAAATTGAGGCTGTTCTGCAGTAATACATGAAATACAATACAAGATGCTATTAGCATCTACAATGTTTTGGACATTTGTGTATCTAGTGACACTGAACATCAATGCAACCTAACCATACATAACCATAATGCAACATGGCTCTGACTCTTTGTGGGTATGTCTGCATGAATTTTGTACAGTCAAAGTTGAATATGTCTACCTTAGATGAAACACCAGTCTATTGCAGACAGCAGACATATATTTGTATGTTGTACACCATTATTCTGTTGCAATGCATTGACTTACCTTTATATGTGGTTCTTGGCCAAGACTTTGAAAAGCCTTGAAGGTGGTCATAATTTTGAATCTTCTACCTCTATTATGGTTAACTAGAGCACAATAACTGTGTATTACCACTCAGATAATTGTTGCTTTACATACTCTTTTGTCACTTTGGCACTCAGTGAAATGTTTTATGTGGGCATTAAAAAGTATATATACACTCTGTAACACTTTATTTGTGGGGACGCAAATACTTAGTAATAACTCAGTTATTACTGAAGTACAAATCACAAACAAATCATGAACAAATACAGTCACAGTCGAGAGAAGATGCAACATTTTCAATAATAAAGTATGATTAAAATTTATGTTCTTAATTAATCTTTAGCGGACTTTAGCAAATTTGTAAAAGTTCCATCACTCTACTTGCCATATTTTGATGTGGTGAGCCATTCATGGTACCTAACCCAGGAAGTATAGGGTGCAAGGCATGGAAAAACCTCAGGGGATGTCTATTTATTGTAGAGCACAAACTTAATAAGAGCAATTAGCAGATGTCAATTCATCTAATGGCATACATTTGGACTACAGGAAAAACATGGAGAAAATAGTAGTAGTGATTTTGTCAGATCTCTGCCTCAGTATTGTCAATGAACATCTCCCACATATTTATCCCCTTTGCAGGCAAACAAATATCAAGTAAACCAAGTCTGAGAAGGTTCTATTTCAGTGGATACTTGTTCTGCGCTGTAAAATTATTGGATGTAGTACCCTAGGATTGTACATAATAGTAAAAATAGTCAGATTGCTTGAATCAGGATTTCTCCAAACCCAAGATAACTTACCTCTGTTTTCAGTTTTTTTCGTGGGGTCCACCTTAGGTTGGAAATGCATAAGGTCAGACATAGAGTGGGCAGCAGAGAGCTTCTGTGGGCCAAGGAACTGGGAACGCTTTTTCTTGGGTTTCAGCTGATGGTTCCCAGTACTGGAATGGGACCCCACCTCACAGAATGATGAGCGTGATATAATAGCAGAAGAAGCGTCAGAAAAGAGTCCATCATGCTTACGGCCCTTCATTTTGTCCTTGAGTTTAGAAAACGGCGAACGAGTCTTTTCTTTCATTGAGAGGTCAAACATGCTGGCAGTCAAGTTATTCCTCACAAATTGGATGCTGATCTGAATTTGTCCTCGATCCTTCCATTTCTTGCCTGGCCTGGACTCCAAACTAAACCAACTTATATGCATAGTTGGGAAAAAAAGACATAAAGGATGAAACTTATATATTTCAGTAATATATATTTTTAAATTGTTTGAATAAATTATTTGGGACAATTAAATTTAAGAAAAAAAATAAAATAATAGTACATGACAAATAAAAATGGTTATTAAAATGTTTAAAATCATAACTACACTTATCATTCCAACTTCATAATCCTCTGTTGTAGAAATATGCTGATTTTACACTTAACTGAAACTGGGATTTAAAAATGAAAAATGTGTTTACAACACCTGTTTACACACTGAATCGATACATAAATTAATAGGAGCACTGTTCAATCAAAAGATCAGCCAAAATACATATTCTGCATATGATGCTTATGTATGCATGCATACACACACATCTATTGGATACACTGTACTGTGCAAAACTCAAAGAAAATTATGTTTCAATAATCATCATGTTGATGTCATGTCTGTCAAAGTGTGTTAGCGTAACTATTACGAAACACCTCCTAAAGTCACCCCGGCATTTGAAGCAACCATCCAGTACAAAAATATATTATTTTACTTGACCGATATCACAGCATGTTTGGTTAATCAATAACTCATTGAGTTGTTTAACTAAATAAGTTAAATAAATGAGCTGGTGGTTAAATTTAACAAATATATGGAATGGCTGGAGTACCCCTAAGGACACTTTTGGGAACTGAAACGATATTTATCTAGCCATGTAACATAAATAACTATTGGAGGACAGACGAAAACCTTGTTAGTTATTATCGTGTTACTGTTCTTTTGCATATGCTATGATGTTAAATTCTGATTTTCTTTCTGAGCAAATATACACATACCTCTCATTAGCTTTTATTTACAGTATCTTCTCTGACTAAGACTTTTGCTCAGTACAGTAATTACACAACTACGTAGAACAATGACAGAAATTGCTAGTTAAAGCTCCCCAATTTCACAGTTGGGAATGATATACAATCTTCAGTTAGTTTAAATGTTTTTCTATGCGTTTATTATTGAGGGGATTTACTATTAGGTGCCAGTACGTTGATGTTGACTCCTGCCGACCTACGAGATGGCATCTTTAAAGAATGTCCCATCCAGAAGGTTACAGGTTCACATTTCCAGCCAGTAGATTAAACACATCACCACTAGGTCCATGTGCAAGGCCCTCAACTCAATGCACTCCAGGGATACTAGCTGACTGACTGATCCTATACTTTTATCCCAAAACATGTTCTCATCTGTATATATGTTTCTGTGTCTCTCAGGCAAGGTGGGCTATGTGAAAAATGCCTAATTTTCCAATGCGGATGAATGAATAAAGTACTGCTATTCTATTCTACCTTCAACTTTTCTAAGCCTTAAGCTTTTTCCCAGTGCAGTCTCCTCAATTATCAAAACAGGATAGCTGATCAAGATTACACTTGTTTGTTGTCTGCCTACAGTATTCTTAAAAGTCTTAAATCCCAAAGGCATTGACAAATGCCCCATTTTGTTCTTTTGTTCTTTACCTCTGTGAAGTGTTTTTGAAAATACCATGCTATGAACAATTCTGATCTTTGTACTTTCAGATACAATAGTACTTCTGTATATTTTTTTCAAGGTCCTTCAACACAGCTCTTCCGAGTGCCAGGCTGTTCCAAGGAGACAAAAGCTTTTTTTTTACAGTCAACACTATAGTTAGCTGACATAGACTAATTTTCTTAACACTTCACTCTGCTCTTTCAATGTCTTTGTGCACTGAAATTCATTTTCTATTAAGTGCGATCTCATTAACCAGTGGTGTAGCTATTGGCATGAAATAAAACTGGGAAATGGAAAGCACCTTACACACTCTGTGAGATCTCCTTTCTTTAATGTTGAACTACAAACCAGAAAAAGCCAACTTCCAACTGCTTTTCCTGTTCAGGGTCACAAGATCATCTCAAGGAACATACACACACATAAAATGGACAATTCAGGAACACCTATTAGCCCAATTTCATGTATTTGGACAGTAAGAGGTAAGAGCTTTTCTTTCCTATATTTCATAAGGATTTTCTATAACAACTTGATAACGCACACCTTACCAGCCTATGGTACTGATGAAGATCCTACATCACCTCAGCATGTTGCACCAGGCTGAGAGCCTACAAAACCATCTGCACAACATCTCTACCACACCCATTCTGACTGGACTGACCACCATCTGTGTGGACATACATTTGTCAGTGTCCAGAAAGACTCGGGGAGGTGGTTTACTAAAGAAAAGGTACTCAATTTCTCCATAGTTGATGTAAAGGAAACTCAGAAGTAAATCCATGCAAGGCTGTTGGACATTACAACATACCCGGGCAGGTGCTCCAAGAATGTGTAAACCAGCTAGCTAATGCCCTCACAGACATTTTCAACATTTCCCTAAGCCAGCTGGCCATTCCCAAATGCTAGCACCATCATACCTGTACCAAAGAAGTCACTGGTCTCCTGACTCATTGACTATTGCCCTGTCACACTCACACCTCTGATGACAAAGTGCTACCAGACACATGAAAACTTCAAACCCAACTTCTTCAGTTTTCCCAGTCACCCCCCGTTTAAAATACATCATTCCCCATAAACGGATTGAGACATTGACAGCAACATATCTGGCACTATCATGCTGGGTACTGGTACCGCACAAAGCTGAGCATGGGCAACAACATCACTGGCAGTACGCTGCTGAGCACCAGTGCCCCCCCAAACCTGGGAGTTCAGTCCCCATCTGTTCACTTTGTTGACTCAAGACTATACTTCAAAGTACAGCTCAGAAAACACCATTAATTTGACACAATGGTAGGGGTTCTCATCTAAATCCATAGTCATCAATATGGAGCTGGTCGCCCCTTTGCAGCTACAACCGCTGACACTCTTCTGGGAAGGATTTCTACAAGATTTTAGAGTGTGTCTGTGGTCATTTTTGGCCACTCAGAAGAGCATTTCTGAGGTCAGGCACTGATTTTGGATGTGAAGGCCTGGCTCACAAACTCTCTGTTCTAGTTGTTCAATGTTGTTCAATGCAGTTGAGGTCAGGGCTCTGTGTGGGCCAGTCAAGTTTTTCCACACTAAACTCACTCAACCATGTCATTATGGACCGTGTTTTATGCTCTGGGGCACAGTCATGCTAGAACAGAAAAGGGCCTTCCCCAATATGTTCCCACAAAGTTGGAAGCACTGGACATTTTAGAAACTGTCCAACATGTCTTGGTATGCTGAAACATTTAAAGTTCTCTTATTGGAACTAAGGGGCCTAATCCAACCCCTGAAAAACAATCACATACCATTATCCCTCCTGCACCAAACTTTACAGTTGGTACATTGCAGTCAGGCAGGTAAGGTTCTGCTAAGATCCTTCAAACCTAGACTCGTCCATCAGACTGCCAGACAAAGAAGTACGATTCATCACTCCACAGAACACATTTCTACTACTTCAGAGTCCATGCTTTCACTCAATGAACACTTGGCATTGCGCTTGGTGATGTGAGGCTTACATGCAGCTTCTTGGCCATGGAAGCCCATTCCATGAAGCTCCTGATGCACACTTTTTGGGCTGGGCTTCATGGCAAAGAAAATTTGGAACTCTCCAGTTATTCAGTTAACAGAGCATTGGCAACGTTTATGCACTATGCATTTCAGCAGTCAGAGACTCCACTATATTAATTCACATGGTCTCCACTCTGACTGCCAAAGACTTTTACACAGCACTAGCTATTTTTTACGTGTCCTTTAACTGCTTGTCCTCTGCAGGGTTGCGGGGGTCCGGAGACTATGGGCACAAGGCAGGCAACAACCCAGGATGGCACTCCAACCCTTTGTGGGACGTGTACACACATACGCACACCAGTGGTGGAATGTAACGAAGTATTTGTACTTCGTTACTGTACTTAAGTTAATTTTTACGTATCTATACTTTACTTAAGTAAAAAAAAATGCATACTTATACTTTTACTCAAGTAGATTATGCAGCAAATATCTGTACTTTGTACTCTACTACATTATTAAAATGCGTGTCGTTACATCCTTCCGAATCTTCCATTAAAAAAATTTGGGCGACTGACGTTTTGGCGTTGCTGGCCAATGCGCGTTGAAACAGATCGGAGATCTGATTGGTCAAAGAACTCACGCGG
>JABFEB020000060.1:10614537-10633387 GCA_019775895.2 Stomatorhinus ivindoensis
CGAAACTGCCTTTGTATTGCTTGTCCATCAACTAAAAAAAAGTATTGTGGACATTTTAAAGTTTCCATTTGGCTGTTTTGTCATACACCTGAGGCAGTTAAAATGATCTAAATTTTCCGGTGTGGACATAATCCTACAGCTCACTGGCACACACAAAATATAATTTGGCTCATGAGAAGCAGTCATGTGTTGTTAGAAAGACAAACATGTTTCAATGCAAGTTATTTAACAGCAAACAAAACTAAAGGACTGAATGGATAGATTTTTTTAGTTCCTTAAAATTAGTTTAAAACTTCAGTATGGTTTCCAGTTTGCTATTGGTTTTAAAAGGACTACTCACATAATGTTTAAGTCTTTAAGTTACACACACTTACACTGCATATAAACCTCTTGAGATCCATCCTTAAATGATTTTTCATGAATACCTCATTTTCTAGTACAAATAATAAATCTTGCTACGTTTATGGAGGTTACCCTGAGTTAGTCAATGCTGCAAAATGTTTATTCCTAAACAAACTATAAGTTTTCATTTTTTAGTACCTGGTGCATTTGACTGGACGCAAACATTTTTACAAAAGCAGCTTCATTAGGAGAAAAAAAACATTGGTGATGATTGTTGTATTTTAATTAAAGTAAATCAATGTGCAATTTCTTAAAAACCTCATATCTTGTCAAATAGTGTACAAAACACTCAGCAATAGATTGCAATAGTTTATAACGCATCTTACATTAATATACACAATTGAATACATGAAAAATAAACTGTTGAAGCCCAGGTTGGGAAATATGGTGGCTAAAGCACTGGTAGGCAAAACAAACGGCAGAGGGGATTAAAACAGTGAGGAAACTATATAATGTCTTATATTATGAGTGAACTACATACAACAAACAAAAATTACAACTCTCAAAGTTCGCAGAACTGAGTATGCCTAAATACAGACCATACAACTGTTACCCACAGAACAACCATATCCAACCAAATCCCTAGGCAGGCCAAACTAAGCTCATTACAGCTGGTACGACGGAGCAAGAGTAAAAATAAGACAATTTCTTGTCATATACTTTAGACTAAATATACATAAAAAGAATTTTAAAAACAGGGTAAGTGAAAGATATGTAGAAACAGCCATCGATGCTTCAACCAAAACTATACTCGATGGAAACTGCCTGTCTTTTGTACAAAATGGATGGCTGCATTCTGGTCCTGAGACCAGATATGTGCAAGATAGCGTATCAGCTCTTTCGCATAATGTATCCCTTCGGAAATAAACACAATTTTCACTGTATTTGTACACTTAGAAATTTTAAATCGAGGCATAAATTCACTAACTATGTAGCTGTGAATACATAAATACCCCGTCGTGAATGTAAAATATTTGAAAGTAGTAGTTTGTTTTTAATTTTTTTTTTTACATTGCATTGTTTTAATTTGTCGTCTTATCAAATTAGTTTGTAAGACCGATTTTGCACTACATTCTGGTTAATCACTGGAAGTGCAGCCGAGCAGCACTTGCACTCAACTAGGCTCATGTGTGTCGGCCTCAGCTGTATTTCACAGCAGAGAAATTCACCTTTATGACAGTTGAGAAGTGCTGCTGAAGAAGTACACGTTACTGAAAACTGAATTTAATTTGTGCCGTTTTCACGTGCTGTATTACGGAATGTATCACGTCTCTGAAAGTTTCATGGTGGAACTGATAACATTGCTTTCTGAGTAGTACAGACTGAATTCTCAGCAGCATTAATAACCCATAATTGTGTCTCACAAGAAAAAAATAATTAGAAAACAAATACCCAATTTTTACAAATAACACAAGAAACACAAAATAACTTTGCAAACAGTGGTAAATTTTGCATATCTCAAAGATATTATAAACAGTTGGAGTGATATATATGTGTCTGTTGTTGGACTAACAAACAAAAGCACTGGTACACAACTTAATTACCTAATTTTCTACAACTTAATTTTAAACTACTAATCCAGTAAAAAAAAATCAATAAGGCAAATAGTTGGTCAAAATACCAATGTTTATTAGTAAGTATTTAGGGCCATCTTAAAAACCACTAAAATCACTAACCAGTTTAAGGTCTATCTACATTTTGCTCATTCATGCAGTAATAAGAATTATTAAAAGTATGCAACGTTTTAAATTTAAGCCTTTCCTGCATGCATAATCTATAGATAAAGAAAACACCAGTTGTTTACTTACTCGGTTTTCCGTCTCTCCTTGCTGACAAAGATTTCATTGAGGTTAATGGTCTTCAGACCCAGAAATTTATCAATACCCACCAATGACCTGTGCATTGCTATCAGAGTAAGTTCATGTATTTCAGGGTTTTCCTCAAGAAGTTGACCAGGGAGCTCAAAAGAAGCTTCTTCTCTCCAAACAGGATTCAGTGTTTTCTCTGAAACAGATGTACAGTACTTCTCCTTCCCAAGCTGAATAATGGTATATGCATCATTGGTACCATTTCTGCCCTTGGCTTGTAGGTCTTTTGCCTGAATAACTGTGACTTGGACATGACTTGGAAACCATTTCTGAGACTCTTTGGCAAGAGTCATTTTCCCTATTTTCATATTCTATTTATATATATGTATTTAGTTAGAGACAAATACTGACAGAAAAATATTGGTTAATGTAGCGAGGGGTTTTTAAGAAATGTAAAATTTAATCAAGGTTAAACACAAGACGAAAAAAAATAACTTTCAGCTGTGGTCGTACAAGTTAAATAATAGAACAACGTACGACAAGAAAACACTTATAACGTTTAAAAAACATTGTCACATCCAAGGTGTGTCTCATGTGAAAACAGTCAACTTCATGACGCAGCCTTCAGGTCGGGGAGGCCACCTAAAATTAACACAACGAAAATACAAGTTCTGGAATTTTAGACACATATAAATAAAATAAACTATGAAATACGACAAAGACTCACAGGTTACTGTCGGACATCACTAAATCTGACACCGGTGTAAAAGTAGCGAGATATATAGCATCTCCCGAGATGATGACTCGTATGTATATATAACAATACCTCCAAAACATCCGGGACTAACAAAAAATTAAATTAAAAAATATATATTAATACCGTGTTCTCGTGCCAGAAATTCCTATACACCAAATTCAATAATGTTGGTTCTTTAAATTATTCGCGTTCCAGTCACCCGGTGGTGCTTTCCCAGCTCCCCCATCTTGTTTTTTTCTCCCGCTGTCAAAGGTGAGAGTTCAGGCTCCTCCCTCGGTTACCGCGGAAACGGAGCGTGCGCGTAATCCGTCAAGTTCAATGTTTGCGGTTTGCCCAATAGTTCCCAAAACAATGTTTTGTGTTTTCTTCTACTTTTTTTTGTGAACTGAACGGATGACTTTCAGATTAATAGCACAGAATAAGATACATTTTAGAAAGTATTCGATACTTGGCTACTTCTAGAAGCTCGTAATTCACACACTGTCGTCGTAAAGTGATTTAATGTTGTCTCCGATTTTAGAATAAGTAGAATAGCGTGAATAGTATGACACGACGAATAAGGAATTTTAATTTTGTAGTGGGTTCACAAACACTGAGAAGAATACTAGATATGTACAGTAATAATAAACAGTGTGGCTCAGGAAGGGGTATAGATTATTCACTAACTTTGGCTCTGTTCTTGTGAAACAGTTCTTCATATCCGACAAATTTTATTGAATAAGCTCAGATGCTTCGTTTATTGACTATTTTCTACACTGTAGCTAAGTCAGTGGATCTTACATTCAATTTGATATATGCACACTTCCTAACCTCGATTGTCAACCTAGCGTGCTTTACATGTTAAGAAAACCAGTTGCTAGGCAGACCTTGTTTGCTACCTTGTTTTAACATATGAAGTACTTGTATTCGTGGGTCTTATGCCAAATATTTAATCGGTTAAAATTAAACTGAAAAAGAAGGCTCATTTGATTCTCAGAATGGCATTCAGACATGGTCTGTGTCCTGTCATCTGCCTGTCTCTCTCTCACAGACAGAACATTCTAGTAAAATCACAGAAAACCCTTCAGAACATAGCCCAATATTTCTCAAACACATATTTGAAATTTTACATGTCCCAGCAGCTAACCCGAAACATAGTACTTTATTATCATGTAAATTTGTCATGGCAAGCATAACAATTATTGGATTATTGAACCTAATATGGGACATTTTGAAAGGCATTTTTTAAAATCAGGCCTCAGGAAAACAAGGGGAGAACCTACAAAATCCACACATAGAGAGCCAGGGAAGGAATCAAACCTTTCCCCGAAGGTACAGTGCCACCTACTTAGTGACCAGATACTCCTTGGGTGTGCAGAACTGGTATGTTAAAATTTGATAAAGCAGTTACTCATCTTCTCAGGTGACTTTGAGGAATTTAGTGTTTGCTACTTGGTTTAGTTATTATGTGACAGCTAACTCTCTACAACAGGGAGCTGTTCATATGATGGAGGCACTAATGACTGTAAGTCACTGTAAAAATGCTTGGGAGGCACTCAGTGAGGATTTTATGGTTTTTCAAGTGGGTTTTTTCCAAGTTCATAAACTAGCATGGCAAAGAAAATCCTCTCAGTTGCACAAAGAGGTGAGAATGGCCCTTCTACGGCTGCAAAAAGGAAAACAATCTGCAAGAGAACTAATATAAGTGCTCTTATGAGGCATCAGATGTGTGGGGGGAAGAGTGAGTGAAACAAGAAGTGGACAGTCTGACTCGCGACAGAACATGAGATTTGACCGTGTGTTTATGGTGAGCACTACTGCAAATCACTCAGGTCATATCTACTACTATACACAGAAGGGTGGATCTCCAAGTGGATACATAACTCTTCCAAAAAGGTGAATTCAACAAGACATGATAATTACAACGGAGGACAATAATGCAAAATGGGATGTAGCTGATATCAGAGCCCTACATGAGCTTCATTTTCCTAGCATGACGAGGATCGGTACAATGCTGTTATTGGGGTTAGTTAAATGGGAAGCTTATTATAAAAAATGTTTTTTAGTGTTTCACTGAAGAGAACAGATTAATTCATGTCATATCAAAATGAGATCATGTACCACTTTACATTATAACTGTACATATAACTACTTGTTATATTATTACTTATAATGCCTTTTTAAATATCTTTTTTTCTTTCACTGTTTTTATGCTGGCGTTGGTCACCCTACATTTCACTCTATGTTATGGTCCGACTGTATAACTTGAATCTGATGCATAAAACCTATGAATCCTGAATCCTTGAAAACCAGAAACTCTAATAAGATTACCTTATTGCCCATGATTGGTAATAGGCCTTTTCTATAGACCAGAGACATGGGCTTCACATTTATAGATGGGCTGCTCGTGTTGTTATGACAGGACTTTCTAAGATTAATTCTCTTGAGGCATTAGACAGGCGTGCTACTCTTGTGGTATGCAACCATGTACCTTACCACTGCAGTGTTTCCATAGCTACAACCAGAAAACTGATCTGTTAATTGAGGATATAGTTCTAGGTTAGTATGTTGGGAATCTGATGTCTTATATCCCTGTAAAATTGTGAGAATAGATCAAGACATGAATGTACTATAGACTATAGGTAAAGCCAGTAGTTCAGACAAGCCTTCAGCCATCTCTCATTATGGATTTTTGCATCTTTAATTGGCTATGATTGAGTGGAAATGGTTGCTGTCCATTGGCATACTGCTGCCCCCTTTCAGGGTATTGGTTCTTAGAAACGCACCTGGTGGTCTGTCACTAATATAACAATAATAAAAGTTTATAGCACAAGGATATTACTAATAATGTTGCAGTATGTTTGACATAGGATGAAATTAATAATAACTGATGTACAGACACACAAAAGGTCACACTCAAAGCAGAGGTATATACGCAAAAGTGTAAAAACCAATAAAAAGTTATGGGAGAGAAAAAAGAAGCAAATAACATAATTCTTAAGTAAAATCTAATAGTACTTTTTAGGACAGACCATGTGGTTTATATTATATACATAAATACTTCTGCAGCTTGCTAATGCTGAGTCACAGACCTGAGTGGAAGAGCACACATTCAATTATCACATTCTGAACTTATGTCGTCTGATAAACCTTTTTATTTTTAATTATCATATAAGGATTTTTAAAAATCATCTTTTACTTACTAACACCCCCAGGTGTTGTTCAGGAAAAGACTATTATAAATCTCAGTACTGTCATTTTTAAATGGTATTAATAATAAAATAATGTAGAATAATTGTATTATCATGCACCATGCTTTAATTATACCACACATTCTCTTAAAACAGAGTGCCAGACAGTAGTATATAAATGGTAAAATAACTAAATCACGTTTTCTTTCTGATTGGAATGAAAGCATTTTTGAAGTGATCCTGAGATGTAGAAATTATATCTTTACCCTAATTAAAATGTCTACATCTTCATGATATACAGTAGGAGCCTGTTTCCTGTATTAGAGGGTAATAGTATTTAATTTGTGGTTCCGTTTTCTTACTTGATAACTTTCAAAAAAGAGACTAAATAACTTATAAGAAGAAGCTGCTGTATTTTATTTACATATGACCAGTCATATAGCAGAACCAGTGCTGCAGTTTTATTCAAAAGTTGATCATACAATAGCCTTCAAAAAAGATGATATTCAGTCTTGGATATTCAGAAAAATTTCCAACCGCCCAAACCATTTCAAATGTACAGTATAAACATATATGAGCCCTTGATTGTTCTTAATAATTGCATATGTTGTGATGATTCCTTGATTTCCAGCAGAGTAAATATTCGCTTAGACAGGAGTGGCATGAGTGATGATACTGTAGTATTAGGAAGCACTTGCATGGGAGAGAGTTTTATCTGGGGGGGGTACAACTGAGTTATATAAAGGGAAATCCCCCGGTTCCTGTATCCCTCTCAGAAAGAGTTGTCAGCCAGATGCACTGGGATTTTGCATACACAAAAATATACAAAAGGAAATACAGTTTTCCTCTGAAAATAAGAATAGCTTTAAAGCAGCTCTTTAAAATGATGTTTTCTCTGTATTTTCCCCACCTTGATTTCTCTTTTCCCACGTATAAGACTCTCAAAATGTACTCGCAACCAATTACTTCCTAATGAAAAGTAAACAATACAGGTGTCTATTACCACACTGCTTTTACCCCTTAACAATTGTAGAATGTAAAACAAAACTGTAGGCTTTTATGATTCAAACAAGTGTATTGTGACATAAAAGGGAATGTAGTTCTGCTCAACAGGTTCTCCCCCTTCCTAATGAGCTGTAAAATTTTCCAGCCGCTTGGGATACTCTTAGCTGAAGTGACCATTTGCACCATAGTATGTACGCAGACCCCCAGAGAGTCAGCCATTACATTCACTTGGGGTCAAGGCCTAATTGCATAGGTTCACTTAGGCCTTAAACTGCCTTAGGAGTCACAGAAACAGATGGGGTTTCAACACTCAGAGTATGAAAGATTCAATATATTCTAAGTCTTTCCATCTCTCCTCTAGAAGTTTGTGATAGGTTACTCCATTTTCAGTTTGGTACACTGCATAAATGGCTTTCCATATGCAATAATTCAACTTGCTTAGTTCCTTCATGTCCCTTATGAAATTATATGACATAATCAACAGGTAAGTTTTGGTGAGGAACTGATAAAGACACAATACCTAAATACATACCCATGCATCCATTTTCTGAAACTGCTTGTCCTATTCAGGGGGTAAATATACACGATAGATACCAGAAGAGCAATAAATGTCAAATAAACTTGGAATGAGTCAGAAGCCTCACTGAGATCTGAAGCAAAGAGGTCAGGGTCATCAATCTCTGACCCCGATCTCTTCTGAATCATGGTCACCCAGTTTAGAGCTCATTAGAAGTGATAATACATATACTACTGATGAACACTCAGACTGATAATTTGAAGGTTGATGTTCATAAATTGGAAATGAGGTGCTTGTTGATTAAATCAGTCTCTTGTGTGGCCTAGAGATGTGCATGACAATATCCCCCATCTGAACCCCGACAAACCAAACAGGTAGAGTTTGCACATACCTAAAGACTTTCAAAGTCAATATTTCACAACTCCACACATGCTACATTACCACACATTCCCTGTATGAATCAATCAAAGTATCAACTTTATTTTCATAAGAGGTAATATCAAAATCATAGTTAAAAGACATATTCATTTCAACCTATATTTACTATATCAGATTTTCAGTGATAGGCTCCAAACCCCTGTGACCCCGAATAGGTCAAGTGGGTACAGAACATGTATGGGATGGATGGATTTTTAGTGGGTCAAAGGTTTACATACACTAAGTTGAGCATCTTTGTAAACTGTGCTCACGAGACTCCACAAATTGATGCAATACCTTTAAAAGCATCTGATTGGCAAATTAGGAGTTTCTCTATGGTCTTGTTGCCCTTGGAACCATGGGAAAATCCAAGCAACTCAGCCATGAAGTGAGAAAGAAAATTGCTGATCTCCACATGTTTGTTCCCTTCTTAGGAGCAATTTCCAAACAGCACTTTATATGTTATGGGAGAGTTTTGCTGGTAAAAGGACTGTTTCACTTCAGAAAATAGATGGCATCATGAGGAACGAGGATTCTTCTGAAGCAACACCTCAAGATGTTCGGTATAAAATTGACAATTGGTCACAACTCTGTCTTCCAGCAGGACAAGAACTAAAACCAGTGACAGTAATATTAGGGCTTCCAGAAAGGTTTTAGTGTGTACTAAACACCAAAAAAATAAAAACTTTTACTGTCATGCCCTGGTTCATAAACATATCAAAGCTGACAACTTCAGCCTGCTCATCATCCCTCCATACCCCGGTATCCCATGGAAGATCAAGGAACGGATACAGATTCTTCTACAGGCAGGACAAAGTCTTCCAGACAAAAATAAACAGTTTCTCCCTGCCCAGATCTATCCTCACCCTATCTAAAGGGTATATACCTCCCTTAGCTCTGGCAAACCAGAAGTCACCAGATCCCACAAGCTCCTTCCACCAAAATTCAGGTGGTCATCAGTGATGATGATGTCAGAGACTGCGTTTCATTCTGCCTTATTTGCAACCAGGCAGAAACTCCAAAACAACTGCTCACTGAAGAGTTAGAACCCATTCTCCACTGGCCATGGTCCTACATAGGTAAGGTTATGTTTATTAGTAATATGCCAACTTCACAAGGACATACTGTCATTCTCATCATAGTAGATCCAGAATTTCCCACGTATGGTGAGATTTTTGCATGTGGCTGGTTACCCAATGGATAAACAGAGTGACTCAACTGGGAGACTGCAAGTACAATGTAAACAAGCGGTCAAAGTGGGGCAGAGTATGCCCAGAATTCTCTGGTACGGATAATTTTAGAGATGTCAGTTAGCCATATGTCTTTGGATTATGGGAGGAAACTAGAGTATCTAGAAGAATCCCCTATATTGTGCTGAGAACCTGCAATCTGATCTATGAAAAATGTCTGTTTTAAAAACATAAATGACGTAAACTATATGAAAAGGCATTTCTTGACTTATGAGGATTTAAAATTAAAGAAATTAATCGATGTCTTTATGGATAAGTGATATTCCACATTTTGAATGTAAATGCCCTTACATTTATTACACTTATGTTTTGTTACCAGTAAGTAGGAAGATCCATGACTGGACATTCCTGCGAGGAACATGCAAAATGTTTTCAGAGGTCAGAAGGTGAAAAAAGTCACTGAATGACTGCTGTGAACAACTTGCACCAGTCTTCAATGACATTTTTAAAGATCTCTGGACATCAGTTCTGTTCCCACATGCTTTAAATCCTCCACCATCATCCCAGTTGCCAAAAACATGAAGGTTATGGGGTTGAATGACTACAGGCCAGTTGCCCTGACCTCTAGTCATGAAGGTGTTTGAACACCTGGTCCTAGTCTACCTAAGGACCATCACAGACAGGGGGACCCCATGCAATTCACGTACAGAGCCAATAGGTGAGTCAATGATGCGATCAATATAGAACAGCACAAATTGAAGAGGGCAAGAGACCTACGCCAGAGTTCTGTTTGTGGACCTTAGCTTGGCCTTTAACACAACTGATTCTGATGTGCAACAGGTTAAACTCTCCCAGACTTCCTGACAAACAGCAGGTGAGACTGGAAAAGCACACATCAGACACCCTGATCCTCGGTACTGGACTTCCTGGAAGCCATGTGCTCTCCTTTCTTCTCTTCAGTCTCTACACAAATGACTGCTGCTCCAGAGATCAGTCTGTGAAGTTTTTTTATGGATAACACCACCATGGTTGGTCTTATAACCAGACATGAGTCGATCTACAGAAGGGAGAATTCAACACAGTAGAGAAAGTTCTTTCATAAGCAACTGAGAAAACGCATCTGGCAGCCCTGATGATTCAGAGTTACACTGATATCGTTGAAGCATTCCGTCAATGTGTAATTCAGTCCTTCCATATCACAGAGGCATCCAACATCCATCAAATCATCTGGGCAACTGAGAGGATTGTCAGATGTAGCCTGTCAATGCTCCACGACATCTACAATAGCAGGGTCATGAAACGTGCGGACAAGCTAACCCTTCTCACCCAGGATACCACCTCTCCTCCAGCCTCTACATCCTGGCAGGAGACTCACAACCATCAAAGTCAAAACCTCCAGACACAGGGACAGTTTCTTTTCCACAGCAGTGTCCCTTACCAGCAGTAATTAGTCTGCCAGCAACAAATACTTTATATCTATTCATTTATTTATTCCTTTACCCTTCTTCCATCCAGTGCTGGTAGATAGTCTAGTGTTAAAAGTATGGGTAAAAATTCATGTGACCATGCTTGTATATTGATTTGCATGTTGTATCTTATACTGAGAGCATTCCCACCAAGACAAATTCCTTGTATATTTAACATAATTGGCCAATAAAGATCTTTCTGATTCCGATTTGTAAAAGGAATATGGCTCTTTTATGTGGGAAAGTTGGTGGAAGGCAGATAAAGCGGCAGGGAAGGGAAGGGTATGAGCTTTGTAGGCCTCATATTTTCTGGGTACACAGTTAGGTAATTTGTTACCAGTTGCACAGTTGCAGCTGGGGAATAGGGTTTGTGGCTCTTTTAGGGGAGTGTATCTCACAGCGAACACCTGCAGGAGTCCAGGAATTGCTGTGCAAAGGGGTATTTTAGATCCAAAAACTTCCCTCAGATAACTTTGAAATCTCCTTCCTGTGCAACACCTGGGTCATCCATTGCAGCCTCAGACACACAGCAGCCCTCCGCTGAAAGACGTCAATAAATGTTTCCACATTGTGGTCACGTGCCATGAGCTGAATTTGCACAGGCAGCAGGGACAGGGAGCATGTAGAGTGGCAAGTAGTGTCCCTTAATGTGACACCTCACCTCGTGTGATTTAAAAAAATACTACAAATATTCCACAAAATATTTTGTGTATTAGTGCTTACTAGATAACAAATCTGCAGTATTTAAATACCATTACTTTGCAGAAGAAGCATTT
Organism: Stomatorhinus ivindoensis; assembly: GCA_019775895.2. Classification (NCBI taxonomy): domain Eukaryota; kingdom Metazoa; phylum Chordata; class Actinopteri; order Osteoglossiformes; family Mormyridae; genus Stomatorhinus; species Stomatorhinus ivindoensis. Next base: position 10,626,046 of record JABFEB020000060.1, read on the forward strand.
TCATTCTTCTTTATATGTCATTTGTACTGTATGATTATAATGACAAAACTGTACTTTAAAGAACTTTGATTTAAATCAGTTGAATATTTTCTGGGACAAATAATTTAATCTGGTTCACTGTTCATTGTTCTGTGTATGATGAAACGATATGCATCTGTATTAGTCATTTTTCTTTACCAGACAGTGGTTTGTCTAGTAAAAATGACCTTTACATGCTCTCTGTAGCAAAGGGCAAGATATTTCAGACATGTTCTTGAAATAATATCTCCACTAGATAGTGCCCCTGGAAACTGATTCTTTAGATTGTACACAGAAACTATTTTGTCAGTTTCAATTCTCCGGGAACAATCTGGAGTGTTAACCCCAGAAGGTTTCATAGTTTATTTATTATGTACTTCAAAGCTACAAACATTTTTCAAAAAAAACCTGGAGGAGGCTTTAAGCTCATCTTAAAGTGTGGTATCATTTATGTATGTGCAATATATCCTGGACATGATAGCAAAACTTCATTCATTGATGGTAGTATCATGAGACAGTCTAACTCCATCAACATAAACACAATTGCATTGAAATTGGTGGTTAAGTGCCCTGGGCCATTTGAGGTCACATGGCAAATTGGCTATTTAGGGTCAGGTCGGCAGATTGGGGATATCGACTATGAGGTTTGGTGAAACAACGTGTGTGGAGAGGAATTCACTCTATTTTGTCACTACAAGGTCCTGGACTTGGGAAGTTGAACCTGTTCTGTCATATTGGAACTAATCCTGTTCTGACCAGAAAAGTGCCCCAGATTCAATCCACTGGATGAACTTGCGTTAAGTCCAGGTTTTAGCTATTAGGACAGTACTTCATGCTGGCCACTTGTTGACATACTCTGACCTCCCTTCCCCTCATTTTCAGATAGGCTTTTTAGGGCAATCCTATTATGGGAGGTAGAGAGAATGAGCCGAACATCAGCTTGGGAAGCACAATACTGTTGAGAAGGAGTACTTTAGCTATCAAGTTGGCAGTCCTCAATCTCTTATATTGCCTCCCAGGATCAGCTGTTTCTGCTTGTTGTCATTATAGTCCGCGTTTCAGTTTGTTTCCCCAGTCCGGTCATTGTATTGTCCGTCTGTGTTTTGTCTGCATTGCTTGTAATTAAACCCTGTATTCCCCGATATCCTAACATCTGTGCCTTTGTCTCCATTCCGTCCCACTCAGCACAAAAATATTATTATAATAAAATGTATTAATGGTTTATATATTAATGATATTAAAATAATTAATAATAAATTTTTATTTTTATATGCACTGTATTATATAATTATAATTACTGTTACTGTCTATCATTGTCTAAATGTATTTTTACTGTCTAAATATATGTATTCAGCTAGTGTAAACATGAACTATGCTATCACAGCGAATGCGAGGCTGAGACTGAATCGTTACCCTTTGTTTTCGCTGAGAGACGTGACTCATTTCCCTGCGCATGCAAGTTATCTTAGGTCGGCGTTCACAGTTTGACTTCTGATATTCAGATCGAGTTCTAGATAAATTTTTTTCGAACTGGTTGGTTCGACTTTTAAGAAATTCGATTTCTAATGAGTTTTGAGGTACCACTGTAATTAGTCACTCGGAGAAGTACTTCAGTTCTCTTCTTAATGCATCCATACCTCACTGGGACATTGTTTTCAGGTCAGAATGTCATTAAATGATCATGTTTCATTAAGGCCTATTAACAATGATTACATATGCTAATGTATGTTTTGGCAAGCACATTTTTTATATATGTAAATTTGCTTTAATCATTTCAGCATAACTGTTAGGCCTACTGTTACTTGTTCTCTTATGTTTTCAATATTTAAAATATTTATAAATATAATATTTTTATATATACATACAAATAACTTTTTATGACTTAAATTGTTTGTTTGGTATATGGTTTTAAGCCGTAAGCCTACATGCAGGGTAAATACAACGAATCTGTCCTACAGTATATAAATATATAGTATAACCCTATTGTGGGTTATATAGCCAAGTTGAGAAAAATAACAGCAGGCTAAAGGTCACATAGTTATCTCATTAACATCATGTTTCAGTTGAAATGGCAGACTTCAGGGGAATGTCAAATCTATTTTCAGTAGCAATGTCTCAGTGACATTGTGCCAGTGAGCAAGCTTTACCGATGGATTTTAAAGCATTGCAGAGACATTCTACCTACGCATGTGTGCTGTCTGGGTAATTATATTATATTACGTAGTTATATATGAGTGCGAGACAATACAACTGTCAAATTTTATTTATCAGTGTACCTAATATCACCCATTCATCGAGCCACCGTAAGGTCAGATGGCGTTAGATCATAAACAGGAAATTAGGGGAATAGGCTGCATTTGTCTATTAATATTTTCACACGACAAAAGTAATGAGTAACAAGCCCATTTAAATTTAAGTACTTTTAATTGTGTTAATTTGGAACAATAATAAGTTACATTACTGGCTGCCATCAAAAGTAGTGGAATTATAGTAGCACATTACTTTGTAATATATTGCTACCAACATTGCTCAGGACACATTTGCACAAACTGCTTATCTATGTTTTTGTTTGCTCGTCTCTTTTCCAGTCCCTGTGTTATAGTTAATTTCCTGACCAAAAAACTGTTTAAAACAGTAAAATCTGACGAAAGTAGCTATCCAAATGGTTTAAGCAATAGTAAATGGTTAATAGTAAATATATTTTAAATTATATTACTGTTAAAGTGTGTTGCCTTACCAATTTCAAAACATCTCCAAAAGTAACTGCAGTATTTGCAATAGCCACTCAATATATCCATATATTTGTTTAAATCACTAACATGCCATGATTGACATCATTGTTATTTAACTAATTAAGTGAGCTGGAGGTGAAATTTAACAAAAACATGGAATAACTTCAGCCTGTCTGTCCATTCTTCTCTGAGCATTTATGGGCTGAATCTGTGTTTCCACCCACAGAATTGCTACTCACTATATGTTTTATTTTGTTTGTTTGTTTGTTTGTTCTTATACCATTCTGTGTGAAAATTAAAGGGAATCAGCAGTTTCTGAAATACATAACCACCTCATCTGGCTTAATATCAATGCTATGGCCAAAGTCACATTTCAAAATCGAAGCAAATGATATCCTTCAAAGGTCAGGGTAATTTTCCTTATAAATATTAAAATCACCAACTATCACAGCCAGATTACAGTCAGATTCTTCCGGAAGGATAAACAGCCCTGCATAAAAGTCCAGGAGATCAGTACACAGTAACGGAAGTGAAGAATTACAAGTGAGCCAGCAACATTAAGAAACCAAATTTAAAATGTGTCAAATCTGTAACCCAACTTCTCCGAGATTCCTAGATTCATCTGAAATACAGTAACAATGCCATTACCTCAGTGATTAGTATGACGATTATATTTATAAGTATACCCAGAGGGGACAGATTCATTAGGTACCATGAAGTCATTTTGTTTAAGCCAAGTTTCTCTTAGGCATAAGATATTGAGACTTATGTCAGTTAAGATACCATTAATAAGTAATGCCTTGGGAGTCAGTGATCCTACTTTCAAAGCCCAAACTTTAGCTTGACATCTCAGACTTGTGATAGAGGTTACAACTTTATTAAGTAATTATAGCAGATTTTGCTTTGGAATATACAAGTATGATTAACAGTGCAGGAAACAGACAGTATGAACTGTATGAACCCTAGGTGATGACTCTAAGCAGCTATCAGGCAGTCAGTTAAGCTGGTTCTTCTTAGCTTGTTTTCAATACAAGTACCAATCCATGAAGGGTGAATAAAAGGTTTAAGGCATATGACACCAACCTACATGGAAACTGCAGTGAAGGATTGTTCAACTGGTGGAGAAAGCAGCATCACCAGTTGCCGCAGAGAGCTTCTTGGTAAAGAACACAAAACCAAAACATGGCCTTCAAAGAAAATAACTGTTTCCCTTCCCAGTCAAACATAGAGTTTCACTGCCGTTTTGAGCTTGTTTAACTGCCTCTGGCATTGTGTACCTTGACTGTGTGTACAACATCATGAAGTAAGAAGAATATGAAGACATATTGGAGTGCAGTGTGCAAAGCTGTTTCAGAAAGCTGGGCCTCTGTCAAGGGTAATGGGTCTTTGATGAATGACAATGGCCCTAAAGACACTGAGGAATAGTTGATGGCAATATTGAGGATTTTTCTGTAGTTGTCATCAATGAGTCTACGTATAAATCCCAGTGAAACCAGTGAAGAGATCTAAATGTAATAGCTAGGAGAAGGGTCCCTTTAAATATGAAGAACTACAGAAGTTGGCATGTGAAGAATGGAGAAAACTTCCAGTACAGAGGTACAGGAAGCTCATTGATCATTTAGGGGAATTGCCTAATTATGACCGAAGACTGTGCTACCAGGGTCTAGGGTGTCAATACTTTTTCTCAATCCAACTTAATTTTATTGTCTAATTTAAGAGGATACACCAAGGACAAGATAAAAAGTTCTGCAGTCAGGGAAAGAATTGTGGAAAGCAAATTCTTCACTCAACATTAGCTTATTTGGGAAATTTATTAGGGAAAATTGTGTTCTTTTTGGCCAACACTGTATGCATATACTCCAGGGTGAACAGCCAGCATATCTAGCATATCTTTATGCAGCATATATAGTATATGGAGTTGCATAGTCAAAATGCATAATTTTTACAAACATACCTATACCCAATTCCAGCAGTATTATAATTTCCAAAGACCGAACAGATTTGAGGTCAAAATATGGGTAATATAGTAATACTCACCCATTCCAGATGACCTGGGGGCTGGGTCATTTCATTTTGCCAACAAATTAACTTAAAGATTTATAAGTATTTATACAAGACATATTCTCTAGTATGACCAGCACCCAAACCAGTAGCAGTTTCTTATTTGGCAGTCATCTTCTCAGGCAGTAGGGGAGGTCTGAGGTTATCCCATATCCCGGTGGGGGGGGTGTAAGGGGGGTATCTCACAGGTGCAGTTAATCACCAGGATCCTTGAAGAAGACAGACATGGGATAAGACCAGCAGTTCCAAGCCTAGGTCATGCTTGGAACAGAGTCAAATCGCTCCTTTTCAGGACAGACAAAGCCATGGCATATTTTGAACACCAAATTCCCAACTAATATGGCCAGGATACATGCTGTCTATTGTAAAAAAACAGCATGACCTACCTGTAGTATGAGGACCAAACTACAGCATATAATAAATTATATTTTATTTTTCAGGGAAACAGATAAAACTGATGAACATGCAAAGTATTTTGCCTGGTACATCAGATTTGAGATGCATCTTTGGTTTTAGTTGCTTTTTAACATACCTGCAATATTAGTACATCAATCTACTTCAATATCTAGCCTTGTAATCCAACCTTCTGAAATCCTACTTAATTTCATTAAATGTTTCTTGCAATATAGCTCACCAGATTCTCTTTGACTGACTATAAAATGTTGCTGGAAAATGTTCCCAGTTTATTGTAACTGGTACACAAACAGCCTCCAAATAGTGACTCTCATGGATGCATCTGTATACACACAGCACTCAGTCGGGGTCAAAAGGTTCATTTAATGCAATTCAATTTAGATTATTTTATATGGCACGTTTCACAACACAGCTGAGAGTTGGAGATTGGCTTGACTCGTTAAAGCTAACAGGTTTCAAGTGCAAAAATAACAGCTTACTATAACAGCAGTGTTAAGTCAGGCTTCTCTGAAAGCACAACCCTAACACCCTTGAAGTGATTCAGGAGGCAAATGTGAAATCTACCAGGTACTATCTAGGTGTATGTAATAAAGTGGCCATTGAAATACTGTGTTTTCTAAACTATTTGTTTTATGTTGATACAAATTGTTCAGGGAAATAGGTGTGATTAAAATATTAAGTCATGCTATAATACTATTCATTATCTGATGCACTTATCCATGATGTAGTACTAACTGCTCAACTCGGGTGATCATAAATAGACAACAGGCCTAACAAGCTTTATTCAGAAACTACCTCACACTTCTTTCCAGTTTTTCTGTAGCAGTTGTGGTCATAGACTTGCTCAAGAATGGTGGACTGTCCAAATAGGCATTATCCTGCTGGAAAGGTGTGCCTCTGAAGTATACTTTGCTAACCATGCTTGTTGAAATTGATTTGGTAAAGATCATTAGCTCTTTACCAATGCTATTTTGATTGAAACAATAAGAAATTTTTCAGTTTTTCTGATTTTCAGACCTCACTTGTAAATGACACATACTACTGATGTCTCAAAAATCATGACAGCAATCATGGACAGACTGCACTGTATAACCTCGAAACTTACCACTGATTTGAATCAACGTCACTCTTTCCTGCTCCCGTGGGGATATCAGGTGCAACCACTGATTTGCTGATGAGATGAAATTTGGGCTCCGTCAATTTTCAGTTCTTTAAGCATGAAATAATTTTGGGGACTAGATAACACAGAACCTTTTCCTTTTCATTTTTGATAAAATGGAAATGATGTAATGATATGGATAAGATGGAAATATTAATGGTCTCTAAAGTTATTGAAGCATATATTACCAGACTTTAATTTGAATCTGGATGGATTTTGGGTCAGTACAGATAGTTTGGTGATGGAGACCTAAAAGTGGACTACATATGATACAGTTTGACTAAAATGTCCGTCATTTATCGAATATAAGCATTTGTTGGAAATGCTGCGTATAAACGATGGAGAAAAGCCCAGCCGTTAATTCTTCTAATCAGGACTAGTCTGTTATCTGCTTAGACTCACTTTGAATTGCACAGGATGCTCATTGCAGGAATTGTTGTTAGAATGTGACAGTCTCATTCTACCATAAACTGGCGGCTTATTCGACGTAAATCGAATATAATTCACTTTTCTCACCTTTTGAGCCATATTTGGTGTTGTGTCTTTTTCTCCCACCTACTGATCTCCCATCCCTTCTTCTTATTGAGATTTCCTGTTATATGAAATATTATGCCAGTCCATATGCAGAATTAAATCACATTCTTTGCTTCAAAATACAGATAAAACTACTGAGACAAGGATCTTGGCTACAGAATTGGTTGTTGTCCATACAGTTAGTGCTGACACCATGATATTGAATTTTGAAATCCATATTATTCTGCTGCATTTATTGTTGCCCTGTCTCCAGTCTCCATAAGTTATGTATATGCTCTGCCTCAGTTATTTTTATGAAGTTGCATTAATTTGATTGCGATATCCTGCACTGCACTTGGTAAACTATATGTCATGATCCGTCCGTTCCAGCCTCATGTGCCACGCCCCCCTTGCTCCTCATGTGCGAATCCTGATTGTAATCACC
>JABFEB020000060.1:10659299-10677716 GCA_019775895.2 Stomatorhinus ivindoensis
CCCTACTTCGCGGAAATTCAGTTATCGCGGTCGGCCTTGGAACCTATCTCCCGCGATAAGTGAGGGATTACTGTAGTCTAAACACACTTTGACATTTTTGTACATTTTGTAGATCAGCAACCCCAAACAAGACATGTAAATGTGACTTTTTTGAGCATTCTTTGCACACAAGTAAAGCACAAATTTGGAGACTGTTGTGTAGTGAAGCTCTGTGCGAATTTACCCACTTCATTTACACCTTCATTCATTGCCTGCGATGTTTCTCTGAAAAATTGTCACTTTTTACAAAAACCGGTGGGTTTGCAGGAAACAAAGACCACATACACAACTTTTTTATTTACAACTGGCAGATGGAACACAAGAGACCGCAGACAATAATCCCTAAATAGATAATAAACAGAAATTTTGCTTGATATTTAAAATAACGGTCATGATTGTAGAAGACATGCATCAATGCCACATGCATCAATTCAGTCAAATCATACAATTATTGCAAACAATAAGCTTTATAATATATGTACAAAACAAAATGCTCACATAAGCATTTATGTGACCTGCTAGCATTTTACAAATGCCTCCCTGCACTGATGGCTACACAGGGATCATTTAAAAATTTTATTCCTTTGATGGACTGGTTAACACAATGACAATATTAAATAGCTCTTGGAAGCCGTTTCAATTTAAATTGTGAACAGATGGTCTCTGCATTAAATTAAATACTGTTCTTTTCCTTTTACTGTGAAGCACGAATTTGCAGGACTGTAGGGAAAAGATTTAGCTATGGCTGATACAGCCTTTTTTGGAGTTTCATGTGCAGCAAATGGCTCCCTTTAACTATAATCTCACGTTTCAAGTTAAAAATCATCCCAAGAAAAGCTGCCTAAAATGTATATGTTTAGGCAGCCAGTGGATATAATAAAGCAAAAAAAAAAAAAAAAAAACAAAGACCAACAACATCTAATCTATCAAATTAATGTTGGGTATTGTTAAACATTAAAGCAGTCATGATGTGACTGGGAATGGCACAGTGATGCAATGGTTAGCCCTATTGCCTGGGACCTGGTTTTCAGTCTCTGCCAGGGTTCCACGTGTGTGGAGTTTGCATGTGCTCCCTGAGTCGCTGAAGGGTTTCCTCTGGGTACTCCAGTTTGCCTCCACAGTCAAAAAACATGCTGAGGCTAATTGGAGTTATCTAATTGCCTGTAGAAGTGCATGTGTGAGTATCTGGTATATGAGTGTGCCCTGCAATGGGTTGGCGCCCCATCCTGGGTTGTTCCCTGCCTTGTGTCCGTAGCCTCCAGGATAGGCTCCGGACCCCCTGTGACCCTAAATAAGACAAGTTGTTTCAGAAAAATGGACTATGTGTCTGGTCATAATGCTGTCAAAGATAAAAATTTGCTGTGTATGGTGTTGCGTAGCCATAGGCTCTTCAAGGTGCCCTTACTGACCACTGTCCACTGCTGAAAGCACCTACAATAAGCACATTAGAACTGGACTATGGAGCGATGGAAGAAGGTGGTCTAGTCTAATAGGTCACATTTTCTTTACATCACGTGGATGGTCATTGTTTTTCTGGGGGGGGCGGCGGAGGCAGAGTGATGCTTTGGGCAATGTTCAGCTGGGAAACCTTGGGTGCTGGCATTTATGTGGATGTTAATTTGTCACATACTATCAACTTAAATATTGTTGCAGACCAAGTATGCCCCTTCATGGAAATGGTATCCTCAGGAGACAGTGGGTCCTTTAAGCAGAATAATGCACCCTGCCACACTGCAAAAAGATGTTCAGAAATGGTTTGAAGAACATGAAAAAAAGAGTTTAGGGTGTTGACTTGGCCTCCAAAATTTCCCAGATTGAACATTTGTGTGATGTGCTGGTCAAACAAGTCTGATCCATGGATTCCTCACCTAACAACTTACGGAATTTAAAGGGGCAGTTCATCCCAAAAGTGAAAAAAGATACATTTCAGAGGGACTTTAGTGCTATTTATCCATCTATTTTGTTCTGCTGGGAGTTGCCTAGTTTTGGAGATATCATCTGTAGAAATGTCAAATATAATGGGAATAAATTACATTTTTCTGTGGTGATTAAAGCGCCAGAAAAATACATTTGATGAATTCAACAGCAACGTCTCTTACCAGAAATCATGACTCGGTTATTGAAGATAATACATGGACTTTGTGCTGGTATCTTCAGGACATCCGATGCTTGGCAATGTGCTTGGTGATGTGAGGCTTGCATGCAGCTGCTTGGATATGAAAGCCCACTCCATGAAGCTTCTGGTGCACAGTTTTGGTGATGGGGTTAATGCCAGAAGACGTGTGAAATTTTACAGTTATTAGTAAATAGAGCATTGGTGACTTTTACATACTATGCGGCTCAGTACTTGGCAACCCCGCACTGTTACCTTACGCGGTTTGCATCTTCAGGCTGAGTTTCTGTTCTTCCCAAACACTTCCACTTTGCAATAATACCACTTACAGTTGACTGTGGAATTTCTAGCAGGGAAGGTGGCATCCCATGACAGTACCATGCTTGAATTCACTGAGCTCTTCAAAATGACCCATTCTTTTACAAGACCTAACTGCATGGTTAGGTGCTTGATTTTATACACCTGTGGCAAAAGGTCTAAATAAAACACCATGGTAACACTTATGCAATCATGGATGTTATCTATCATTAATGGCCACCAGAACCTGCAGGATAGGAGAAATAATGTTTGAGCGATGCTAGGGTGGCCAGAACCTAGTGAGGTGTGGACCTATTGCAAGAGTTGACCATCGATCGCTGAGGGTACATATTGTTTACCCAGTGGTATGTTGGGGGGCAGGGATACATCTGCAAGACCTCTTATACCAGCATACAGGGTCCACCACAATGGAGCTGGGCAGGATGGTCTCAGGGGTAGTTAGGTGGATCTTGCTGCCAGGACAGAGCATCTGCTTTGGTGTTCTTGGAGTTGGGTTGGTGGGTGATAGAAAACTGAAAATGGGTGAAAAATGTAGCTCACCTGGGTTAACCTTTAGAACCTGACAAATGTAAAATGTGTTGATTTTCTCGCCCATTAATCTTCTCGCCCATTAATCTCAGGCTCGTAACTTTAGATAGGTATAATACACAGACATGAATATTGTTGGAATCGAGAGAACTTACTCAATCTGGTCATCCAAGAGTTGCAGCATTGTGTAGTATTCCAGAGTAATCCTGTGCACAATGAAGCATATATTTTAAACATTTTCCACCAAAATGCACTCCAATAGTCCAGAAAACAATCATAATATTTACATTAGATGGAAAACATAGTGCAGATCTGCTTCCATAGTGACCTACGCAGCACTCTTTTGGAGGGGAAAAAATGATAATATATTTATTATAAACCTGTAAATGAAGGGATACAAAAACACTCAAACATTGGTTGGAGTTCTGCTACTAATAACAAAACACAGCATTCTGTTTATTAGGAAGACAACTCCTTGATATTTTCATAATATTTATTCACAAAAATTTGTATGTGTATGTTTGATTTCAAGTTCCGTCAAAACAGCTGAAATATAATGCTCCCGTCATGTAACTGGAACGCCTCGCATATGTAAACACGATGACGTGCTACAGTACTGGTATGTTGCTTGACAGCATATGTGACTAACTCATATACATACAACATAATAAAACTAAAATCAAAGGGATAGAAAAACAAAAATGGATAGGGTTGAAAGGGATAAGATGCTTGGCTTCATGGATGTATTCCAGGTTGCAGTAGTCAGCACTAAAAAGGGGTGTATAGACCCCTTTAGCCAAAGGTACCAGTCTTCTAAGGCTAGTACAACAGTCTACAGTAGCTTCTAGTTATCTGTATCATTATTACATTTGGTTAGGGACAGCTTATGTGAAAATTAAGCACATAGATGTCATTTTGAATGCAAACCATGCCATTGCAAGAGCACGGCTCCAACCCGTAACAATGACGCATCTACCTCCGATACAAAGGGCAGCATGGGATAGGGCTGTTTGAGGATTGGAGAATGGAGCCTCTTTAATTCTTGAAAGGCTGAGTGGGCTTCCACCCTCCAACTGACACAAAGCTGAGGAATCATTGGAGTGCCTTCATGGTGGAAGGGGTTGGCTATGCTTGTACCTTGCTCTCACCCAAACACACCTCCCGTAGGCCTAGGACATAATCCAAGAAGAAAATCATTTGGTGGAGGAATTCATACTTTTCTGCTTTAGCGAACTATTGGCATTCCCGGAGGCTCTGCAAAGCATGCTACATTACGTTTATGGAAAGCCCGGTAGGGAGAATATATCAGTAGATCTATGTAAATGAATAAAAAATCGTGTTTTTGGACACCTCATTCATGAGCAATTGAAAAACTGCCAGAGAATTGGATAAACGATAAGGCATAACAAGATACTCATAGCACCCTCTTGTGATCACAAACGTCTTCCTTTCATCACCTCCTTGGATTCGAATGTGGTCACATGTATTTTTCAGACCCAACTTAGTCAAGATAGTGGCCCTCTGGATGGGATTTAAAGCTGCGGGAATCAGTGTCAAGGGGTTCTGAACTACATTGTCATATTATTGAGAGCAAGATGACGCATGGATGAAGACCACCATGCTTTTTCTTGACATAAAATAGCCATATGCTACAGGAAAAGCTGACAGCAAAATGATGTCTAGAGCAAGTGCTTCTTCAATATTTTTATCCATGGCTTGCTCCTTGGGAACAGATCACATCAGGCAACAAGTCTATGCCGCTGTCCCAAGCCCGATGTAGTGATAAGCAGGATGCTTTGGTGAGACTGAATACATCACGGTATATGTTATACTTGGTGGGAATCAAGAGTGGGATCCAGGATTTGTGTGCTCTCTACCTGGATTGCACTGTATATAATGGATAAACAGCCCTACCAACAACAACCTCCCAAGCAAGCAATTCCCATTTGGTCATGTTTTAATAACCAGGGAAGCGCCAGGATGACTGAGTCCTGGGGAGATAGTGGCAGAAGAAATTCAATTTCATCTGGTCTGTATGATGACAGACTGGGTCAGCTGGTGAACAAGTCTTTTCCATCCAGCCCTCAGAAAGATGTCCGACAAATCAAGGCTTGAACAGCCGAGTGTGGGACCAGTCAGACCAGGCAAGTGGTGCAAAGATGTCCAGCCTATCCACAGTATAATTAGGGTCTGTAATGCATCTGTTTTTGGTGTTCTAGGCTGTGGGGTCTCCTTTCAAGTTGCATGGGCTCAGGCTTCTCCTCCTCAGTATTATATATCCATGGAGTGGAGGACAAAGTGGTTCACATGGGTCTTCTGTGTTCCTACACTAACTTGTCCCCCGCTACGGACATCTGGATAAATCTATCTACATCCCATTTCTCCCCAATGGGCACCTCCATTCAGAGGTATGGGTTTAACCCCTGGCAATATGAGGTTAACAAAACAGCATTGTTCCATCCAATTCCTGCTGCCACAATCCTGAACTCAAGAGTATATTGAAACATGGGGGGGTGGGGGGGTTACCTTGTTTAAGGGTGAATAGTTGTTCCCCCACTTCTCTTCCTGAGGAGGGGTGATCAAAAACCTGTTTAAGGCTTTGAAGAATCTGGCATAAGAACCCATTACAGGATTGTTTGAAGACCATAAAACAGTTCCCTACAATGAGGCTTTTCCAGTTAGTAAATATATGATAAATTGCACCACATGGTTCGCAGTAAGAAAACTTTCTGCATAATGGTCTAACTACGTCGCACATTTCATTAGGAAGCCCTTGCAATTATCAGGATGCCCATCAAATTTCTTGGGAGTGCAATGCACATCACTGTAATAGCGGCAGGTGGAACAGGTGCGGTGGTGGTTTGACTCAGCTAAGGAAGGCAGGCCATGCCTTCTCTATATATTTGACCATGTTGTCTCAGTTGTTCCTCTTGCCTTATCAGCCTCTGTTCCACCTCTACTCTATTCCATGGTTGTGGCTGAGTATCCTATAGTGAAAAGACTGAGAGGATTTAAGTGCAGGGTGATCTGGTGTTTAATTTGGAGGCTCATATTGAAGTTGACAACATGCATGGTCAAAACCTGAGAGGCAGAGAAACAAGCCAAAGGACAAAATGCAAGTACAGGGTCAATAATGAGAATCCAATCAGCAAGGCAACCAAATCCAGGCAAGAATCAGAAGGTTTTTGTGGTTGTTTTGTTTTTCTGTTTCAGTCCCATTTCCTGATATTTGTGTCCTGGGGTGTTTCTCAGTAGCAAGAATGCAAAGATCGTACTTGTGGTCTTAACGAGACGGGTCTTGCTAACTTGCTTCCCAAGTACGACCTTGAGGTGCAATGAATCATGGGATTGGTCTTGCTTGGCAAGCATGCAACCAGTGCGTCTTTGATATTTTGGACGGGGTAAGCGACATCCAGGGATTTTTACCGCCCTCTGTACTTCTGTATTTGAGTAGTGGAACTGGTCATCAACAATGGAAGATGATGTAAAATGGGCACATGAGAACACGAGTACGGTCAAGTATGCATATTAAGAAACAGATCCATCAGCAGCCATGAATCTGACTGATTACTTCTTTCCTGTGGTGTACTGTCCAAAAAGCTGGCATTACGGTGCTCTGTTCATCTGTTAACTGAGAACCCTGGGCTTTGGTCAAAACAGAAAAGATACAAAAAGCACTGCAGGAACATTTTTTTAACACCAGGAGCAACACTAACCTAGGACACTCTATTCACTGACTCTGGATCAGTTTGTACAGTACAATACCAATAATATTTTCAATCATTGCTGGAGAACAACATACAGTTGCAGTGCCATCCACCTCAGCAAGTTACATCTAGCAATGCAAATTGAATAATCAGTTTGTTAAGAATTTACATTTTATTTTAAAATGCAGTTATTTAAAAGTTGATCCAAGTTTCATACTAACTAACTTCAACCTGAGGTCATATCATGCAGACAGTAATCTTCTCAGATCAGGTGGAAAACAGATTTAAATTTTATTACAGTCCTTTGAAACATGCATCCATTGCCATTTTTTTTATTAATGACTTAAGCACCAGCATATATGCACAAAGACACAACTCTTTACAAAATCAGTATGCTCAATTTAGTGCATCCCACAAAAATTATAGACATTAAACTAAAAACAAACCCAAATAATTAATCAGCAAATAACCTTTTCCGCATGCAGTGTGGGAGCTCTGTTTAACTGTATTTCGTTACAGACACCCATCATCTTCCATCCTCTCGGAGGAACATTTATTTTTCATGAATCCATGAATTCTCAGAGCCAGCAGGAAATTAAGACAAACAGTAATTACTTAAACAAATAAGAATAAGATTGCTCACAAAGCAACTTCTTTAATAGAGAGATAAGAAGCAAAGATGGAGTGTAATGAGTAATGTAAGATGATCGTTATTCAGTCCTTATTTGTTTGTATTTTTCCTTGGCAAAAATAGCAATACTGAATTTTTTAGAATACTGTGCACAGATTTCAAGCATGATTCATCTGACCGTCTTCTAAACACTTAGAATAATAAGGATCCCCAGGAGCTTTATCAAGGCAGCATAGGGATCAAGATTAGGGCCTCTTGGACATCCTGCAAGTCCATCACGGGACATGTGGACACACAGTCTACACCAATTAGCCATAATGGATGCCTTTTGACTGCAGGAGGAAACTTATGTTATATGGGAAGAACATCTGTACACACTCATCATAGACGGGATTGGAACTCCCATGTATGTAAACGAAATTGAGCAAATGAATCACATCATTCAGCGAAGATTGTTGTGATATGTTAATATTTTCAATACATTAATTTTATGTTAAATTATACCACACCAATTTGTAGAAAGAACATTGTGTTTTCTTTTCAACATACTGTGAATATTTTACTGCTCTTCTTTTCATAGCTACCAGTTTTTGTGAACTTCAATTATGTATATTTGGCAATATTCGTAATACAATAGTGCATCTTAATCCAGTGCATAACTTGGGTGTGGTGAATTGGAAGAATTTCTGCATGAATGTGCAGCCAACAAATCTGCAGCAGTTACGTGCTGCAGTCATGTCAGCATGCACCAGAATTTCTACAAACACTTTGAGTGCTTTTAAAGATATATAAGCGCACACATTTTACACGTCATTTATACCAGGGGTGGGCAATCTAATCCGGAAAGGGCCGTTGTGTATGTGGGTTTTTACTGAAACTTACTAATTAGATTACTAATAGGAGGACTGATTGGCTGAAGAGTTCTTACACCTGGGTTTGAACAGCTGACCTAAAGGTTATCCCAAAAGCCTACATACACACCAGGCCATTGCAGATAAGATTGCCTACCCCTGATTTATGCATATAATTTTAAACATACATATTTTCATGTATAATGATGATAATGTTATTGTATTATGGTCTTAAGACCGAAGGGATCACTGTAGCTAATAATAATATAATGCTAAAACTTGACTCTTGACTTCTGCATGAACTCAAGACTCATCGGTTACATATTCATCATTCAGTCATATTGATGAAAGAACTCTTGGATATTTAAGGATAAACTTTGTAAATATCCTATTAATTTGGTTAGCTATAGTCCCAAAGGTCTGGCACTTATAAGTAAATTAAAACACCCTTTTGGGTACTCAAAATGCAATATTAAGTATTTGCACAATTTCTGCCTCTAGCTAAAATTTCACAGTTCTCCACATGATCCATCCACTATATAGCATAAATTAATTCTCAGTGCTAGGTATGGCAGAAATATTCTGTGTGGAATAGACCAGTGTTTATTTATGAATGTTTATATCATTTGCCCAAATAAGCAGCTCAAGTAAAGTGCTACTTCAATGGGGGAAATTCAAAAATATTTTTTTAAATAACTCTCACATGGCGCCTTAAGCAGAGAAAGGAATATGTGCCAGCGTACATTATACATTATATTAAACCAAATGCATTGCTGACATTATGTTCTTCTTAACCCTTGCAATGTTTGGCGGAAAAGAAAATCTTGGAATGAGACTTATGTAGTACATAGTTTATGAAACTAGGGACTGAGGAAAGGAGTATAAGAAGCCGTTGTGTACAGATTTTAACACAGATTTTCTTTGCAACTTACTAACTGCATACCTTGAACCTTGAAAATTCCATATGGTATTTTGATCTTATCCTTGAGGAAAAGGTTGCAATGTGAAGTCAAAGAAAACTCTACACAGATTCCTGTATCACAATCTTTACGAGGGCTGTGTATTCTTGTCCACATAATTTTTAACCAATTTTATTACTGTAGTAGTGCTCTCAAGTCAGCAACCCATACTTCACTGGGTTTGTGGTTGATATACCATGTATTGTTGTATAAATTTGTTGTGATTAAAACACTATTGTGCTTTATATGATCAGGAATATATTTTGTTGGCAGATTTGTTGATGACAAGATTTTCTTCACACCTGAAATTTTTGTAACATAATTTTAATAAAACCAAATTTTAATAGCATCAAAATACTACTAAGTCCAATAGCTCACAGCTTTACATCAGCTTTGAATAAATTGCCTTACCCACCATTAATGTATTTTATTAAGTATAGAAAGAAATTTTGCTAACTTTACGTGGAGTCAAATGACTGTAGGTAGTAATGTATGACTTCATTTTAATAATTAGAATTTTTTGATTGTAATCCTACCTATTTATTACTGTATAATGTCAGTCAGTTTGCAACCTTGAGAATTAACTGCTAATTTTTTATATGTGTTTGTGATTTTATATGTGTAGTTTATAAAATAGTAACTTTACCCTTCTGATCAGGAAAGCATTCCTATTTGCTCTTTTTTTCATATCCAGGAGAAATTAACTTGGGGGGGCAGGGGGGGGGGGGACTGCATAGCTCTCTGTTACATTCATCTATCTAAATATTTAAACCACATACCCACTGAAGTTCATGAAACTGCCATTCTGAAACCACTTGTATCCAAGGACAATGCATGCACAAACACACATAACCTGTTGTGATGAACACAAGGGCTGAACCCTTGAGCAACATAAATAAGGTTGCGTTGGAATGTTTTGGCAGTTCACCCTTTTACCAAAGACTGCTTAAATCCCCAAGGCCTGTTGACATGGGGCAGTGGTAGCCTCTTATAGTTATAAGGGAAGTGCACTTATAATTATAGAACGATTGCTGGTTTGAATCCCTGACCAGCAAAGTACCACCCCCAAGCACTGCTCCTAGGGCACTGAATTAGCTGCCCCCTGCTATGTCATATATGGGTCAAATGCAGAGGACACGTTTCATTGTCGTATGCTGTGGTGTGTAATCACTGATCACCAAATTCTAAATATGGGCAGACATCTCCTTTAATTGCTTGGTATGGCTATATAACAGCCAAAGAATATGAAGCCATTTTACAAGACCAGGTGTACTGTTGCCTTATGATATTTCTTTATTCCAAGATGTCCTCACAGACCCTGCTAAACCATTTCAAAACCAGGATGAAGTCGTCACCTTTCGTGGCCTCCCCAATCACCAAATCTAACCATCATTAAACCTTTATGGGAAGTTCAGGTGTGCTGACTGCAAACCAGATTTCCACTTCATCCATCTTTCATAGAAGCAGATGCTTTTCTTCTTTAAGAATCATCTACAACACATAGGCTAGTTGAGGACTTCTATGACAGTGGTCCAAGATGGACTGAAACTGTTCTGAAGGCAAAGTCTGACCTTAGTCCTAGATTTTGAAATAACTGTAGATATGCATGCTATTTTGTTCTTTCCGTGTATGATATTCGTTGAAGAAAAGTAAAATGACACTCATATTTAAACTAGTAACTAGACATTCCTAGAAAACATACAGCTTCCGGTTAAGATTTTTGCTATCAAAATGCCAGAACATTGTTCTGAGATTGTAGCTTATCTGTCATATTTGACTCAGGGTTACTTAAGTATTGTCTTGCAGTTTTTATTTTCTTTAATTTTGTTTCTCTCTCAATACAATGGCTTATTGATTTCTGATTACCAAAAGCATGTTAGGATGTTTCTTTCACCGCGAAACCAACTTTTCTTTTCATTTGAACCATATAATAGGATTGAATTTTTTAAAAAGGCTATTTCTTAAGTTATGTAGAATATGCAGGTCATGCCTGAAGTGCTTTGGCATATACAAGTTTGCTTTTTGCAACAAAACAAGAAAAAACCTGGCCTGCAGCAATCACAGAATTTTTGCAGTAACAAAGACAAAAGGTATTTTCAGCCTTTTAAGGCAGACATATTCTCTGCTCAAGGCATTCAAAGGGATTTAAAGATCAAGAAATGAGATATGGGGTGTGTTCTGAGTGTAACTCAACATACCGTAGGTTATACCTGCCAATACATTTATAAACAAATTCATAAATAGCACATTTTTAGATACAACAGGCAGGGTTTTAGATAAACTTCAATAGGATTTAGAGTCCTTGAATGTAAATCTGTGTCAGTTACAAATACAAGGCCTTTTCCATCCATACATTCTCAAACTGCTTATCATTTTCAGTATTGCTGGGGCGTGGAACCTATCCCAGGGAGGAAAGGGCACAGAGGGATGCTACTCCCTTGAAAGGCACACAGACCACCATAGTATGGGTGGACTGGACACACCAATTAGCCTAACTGCACATTTTAGAAATAAAAGAAATACTGTAGAATCTGACGCATGTCAAAAAAAAAAAAATGCAACCTGCAGTTGGCAGATAGAACTAGTCTTGTAACTGAGGTCTGTAGCTGAGGTTAGTGCCACACATTTTCTACACTTACTTATCGTAAACAGACCAATAACACTTTTGAGCACTGTTGTGGATGACTGAGTTTCATGATGAAATTACCTTTCTATCATAAGATATTGAAATTGAGCTTCATTGGTCACTGAATTTCCTACTAACATCAGAGCTCCAGTGTAACACCTCTTTTAAACTTAAGTCTTCTGTTATAATAATTATAGCTAAATAGGCTTCTTTGGGGGGGCAGCACGTTTGCCTCACACCTCTGGAGACCAGGGTTCGAGTCTCCACCCCACCTTGACGTGTGTGGAATTTTCATGTTCCCCTGATGTCGTTGTGTGAATGGTGTGTGTGCCTTGTGATGGGTTGGCACCTGTCCATAGTTTGTGATTTTGCAATTTTCTGTGTGTGAATTTGAATGTGAATGTATGCCTTGCAATGGATTAGCATCCTCTCTAAAGTGTCCCGTTTCCTGGGATAGGCTCCAGGCTCACTGCAACCCTGCACTTAATAAGCAGTAGTGGAAGATGACGGGATGGCTGTTGGTGAGGCTAGGGAAAAATCCTTGCTGTTGCTGGAAACTTCTAGTCATCTCTGGTTGTCTCATGCATAAATTGCAAAACATCTTCTACAATTGCATGTTAAATCAATGCTTCTACAAATGTGTAGCATCAAAGATCATTTGATTGAAACTGCAATTTATTAATCGGCCGTGGATTTCCTGCAATTTTCAATTAACTGGTTATTGAAGATCATTGAATAGATGTATTTCTCAATCAGATGTATTCCTAAGTTCTGAAATAGCATTTCTCAATTTAATTCCAAGAACTTTAGATATATTTCAAAAATTTTTATAAAATGTGTGATTTATTGTGATGTGTTTCTCATTCAGATACAGCAATATACAGTATATGAATGAAATGAACATATGAATTAAACCCTCATACACATCTGCTGTTCCTTATGTAACATTTACATTACATATTTACATGCAAAAATATACAAAAATCATTTCGGTATACCATTTTGCACAATATGAAATAATTATTACAGTATTTCCTAAGCAATTAAATTAAAATTCCACAAAAAATGCTATAATATATATCTATAGAAATCTTATATGTTGAAGTCACATGTAGCCCATGTTGCTCTTAGTTTCCCATCTTTTCTTGGCTTCAAATCTGAAATGATATTAAAAGAATAGCATTGATATTCATTTTCAGCTAGCCGCAATTGAAAATCGCTGAAAGAATAGCATTGACATTCATTTTTAGCTAGCCGCAATTGAAAATCGCTAAAAGAATAGCATTGACATTAATTTTCAGCTAGCCACAATTTAATAATAATAATAATAATAATCAATCCTTTATTTATCCCCATGGGGAAATTCCTTTTTATGCCTCCCTCAACTTGCTCTTTGTAGAATCGCTTAGTTATGCAACAATTTGGCAGGGTTGAGGGACACTGCCATATGATATAGAAATGTATGGTCGAGGTGATGGTTTATTAATAAATAATATTATGAATGATGATCTATTCTGACAGCAACTGTAATATCGAGACTGCATCTGCAGTAAAATTTTAATGACATGAAAACAAATAGCTAGGACATTGTAAACTGCCTTTTGGAACTGATTGCATCTAGATTAACCACTGACAGAGCATTTTTTTTCCAGAGACACTGGATTTTAAAAAGTGAAAACTAAAGAACTGCCACTGAGGCAGCCTTACGATAGTCATAAATGTGGTGTGTAAAATGTATTTTGATTTAATGAAACTGAAAAATAATCCGAGAAACATGACTAACCCCCAAGCTACTTGTTTCTTCTTTTTCTGGGCTTCCCCTGAAGCTGCTGCTTCCTGTTTGCTTTTCACAAAGTCACGGCAATCTGTGGCTTTTGCAATTTTCACGGCCAGCTATTGAGAAGGAGACAGAGACAAGGCCCATTAGCAAATGTAAACCAGTCATCCTGGAACACACACCTTCCTCAGTGCCCCTGGAACACAAAGCAATTCATAATGTTGCCACAATCTAGCATTATATTCCATCATTATGGAAAACAAAATGAGCTGAAAAGGAAGAACAAAAAAATCTTCATTACTAACAAATAAAAAACATTACAGCAGTCAAATAATGAATGTACTTCAACATCATTATGGGTTTTCGGGTAAAAATTAAAATGCTGAATAAAATAAGTCGGATGTGCTCAGAATTATCAGTTTGATTAATATTATGTGATAAGACTGGTACTTTGATTTCCAAAAAGAACATTAACGAAGACAATATTGCTTTCTCAAGCCAATAAGCCTCATCAAATTACCAAATCTCACTCCTCTCCACCAACAGACCTATGCTGCCTTTGACGGGGAAAATGATAAATTTGAATTGCGTGTCATTTGTTATATCATTGCATAGGTGATATGTGCTTTATTATAGCTGAATTCACACTGTACACCCTCAATGAAACCAACAGAAAAGACTGGAAAGGAAAAAAAAATACCAACACTGAAAAATACTAAACCTCATCTTTTTATAGATTTTGGAGGATAACAAGTGAATAAATGAAATTCTAACAATCACTAAATATTACTATAATTCAGCATAATTTTCACATATTCAGTATAATATCAAAAACAAATTGTAGATGGTTTACAGCATACAAAGAATGGGAAGTTCTTGGGGTAATAAAGAAATGGATCATAATTTCTCCACCTGAAAAAAACAGGGGAAAAAATAAATGTTTCAATAATAATTAACTGGGATAAACTTTATTAGAAAGACTGAAACTAAAATATCTTATAATGTATGCTGGGATTAAGCAGGTCAGAGCGCGTAGTCAGGAAAAATTAAACTCTAAAGGCTTTTTATCACCATATTTCAGGAACCAAGGGTGTAAAATGTTCTAATTTGGGATACATTAAAAGCCATAAAGGTCTTTCAAAAAGATTAATGGTACTTTGCTTGGATTTAAGATAAGGGCTTTAGCTGGCTGTAAGTGGCTGGCTCCGGCTGGGCCCTCGAGGCATTCATCTATAGAATCACTTGGAAGATTTGTAAAAGCATCTGCATAACCTGGAGCTAACTGTGGCAGTCGGTTAATTCTTCACATTTTTATAGGTTTAAAACCTGTAAATCATGTTTTCTAGTCAGATGTTGGTAAAAAAAAAAAAAGGCAAAGTTATAATGGCAGATCATGCTTATGTTAAGTGTAGATTAACGAAAAGATTTTTTGAAGGGGTCTTACTGAGAACTGTGCACTGTTGAAGGACTAAAACATCTATGGTGAAAGACGAAAAGAGATTTTTCCCCCAGATATTCTCACAGAAAATATCATATCCAGCAAAAACAAACAATCTAGAACATGCTAGATTACTTCAAATTTATTTCCTTTTTGTTCTACACAAGGATTACTCACATTATCGTGCTTATGTTTAAGGGATATTTCCTATGCAAATGTCTTCAAAACGTTCCATGCTAAACATTTCTTCAAATATTCCTCAAAATCAAAATAATAACCATTTCCCCCTCTTTCAAATATGGAGAACTGTAGCTATTTAAAGCAGTAAAGGTCTTTTTTAATCAGTTCTTGATTGTCTTTACCAGAGCACAACATTAATGTCAACCAAGTTACCTAGGAGACGGAACAGATCAAAGAGACAAAAAAAACACCCTCAAATGTCTGATTAATCAAGCCTGCAAACAGCTTATTTCTTTTAGCCTGCATGCAAGTATGAAAATGAGATTCTAAGCAGTACATTGTGCAGATTTGTTCATTCTTATCAGAACAAAGCCAGCGGCAGCTTATTTCATGGATCACTGGCACTGTCATCGCCGCTGCAGTGAGCAGGTGACGGCTCTTCTTTTTATGGCTGGAACAAAATTAGCAAAAAGTCGGGACAAATTAGCCTCTCATATTTTCAGTAATATGACATTATTTTTCATTTACTTTTTGATCCACTTTTCAGGATTTTTGCCCTCCCCTCTCATGCATACTTCTTAATGCCAAATCCTTTCATATCATAAACTGGCAAAGGAGAAACGGGGTGAATAATAATATATGTTCTCATATGTTCTTTGTTCAAGAGAAACACAGGGGCTACCCCAACATTTACGAAAGGCTGACGTAGTATCATTTTTATCTTTCCTTAAAGCTGTTTAAGATTGCTGATGACGAGTAGAACAAAAGAGCAGGTGGTACACAAGGCCAACATTAGCCGTGACCTAAAATCAGGTAACTCCTGCAAATATACTACTGCAGATTTTGTCCACTAGGGGTAGATAAATAGCATTCTCCTCTGAAAAACACTATAATCAACATTTTGTTGTTTACATATTTACTTTTTAAGTACTTTAACTTCATTTTGCACATATATGCAGCTATGTTTATTTCTACCCCAATCATGTCATTAATTAAAAAAATGTCTTGCTAACACATTTAAAAAGTATTTTCAGGGGGAAAAATTGATGAAAATGAGATTTTAAAAAAAGGGCATTAAAAAAGTAGTAAAATAAAAATAAATCAATTTCAAACTTCAAAAGAGCCATAAAATAAAAATTAAACCCTTATTTTTATATTAAGGGATCTTAAAACTTAGAAAACAAAATTTTAAGTAATTTACATTTTTACATTATTATTATCTAGTATGACTCTGCACATATCGTTACACAAATCAATGCTAATTTTTGCAATAAACTCCTACCCATGCACAAGTAATACAAATCCAACACAATGAGAATGTCAACTTAGAACCTTCTGCTATTTAGGTGCTATTCCATTTTGCAAACAACATTACTGACTACATGAAATAAGATGGAAAAAGAAACTCTTTCTGCTTCTAAACTTACAGGACATATTTAGGGAAAAGAAAAAAACTATGAAAGTTTTTCTGCTTTGTGCTCATCCATTTATCTTATTCTTCTGAGTAGGCACGGCTTATTAGAAAGCTTTGAACTCACACTTACAATAATGTGCCATCAACAGTTTTATAAGCTAATTAGAAAGCAGTTTAATTAATGACTGACTAGTAATAAAATGGCAATCATGAAAAACAAAACAGAAGGTGTTAAGCTTCCACTACCACCAATTAAAGAGTAATTACAAACAAATTATATGTTTTGCTATGGGCTTTAATTTAAAAATGCTTTAATTAAAAAAAAAGAAAACATGGTAATTAATTAAACAGCATAAATCTACATTGAAATGTATGGTTTTCTAAGTAATTAATGAAATACAATAATCCAAATTAGATTACACAGTTTTTGATAAAGCTTTGTATCAATTGATTTCAAAATTATTTTTTGCCACTCAGATATGTTGTTTTTTGTAAAGAAAAAAATCCATTCAAATTAAAAAATCTTTGGATTGATATAAAAATGAAACAAAATATGTGGGTATGTATTTAAACTCTTACCACAAAGAACTTAAAGTACAATGATTCTTATGCCTAGTACTCTGGATTTCACCCCACTAAGTATGAAGGACCAACCCAACAAGCTTTTAAGTAAAGTAGACATACAAAATATAGCCTATATCCAGGTTATAGTTAAAAATTAAAAGGTTACAGATTCCCTTTATTACAAATAAATAAAACTTGGTGAAACAGGTTTGGTGCATGTGGATGGCTGACCAGCAATGGACTGCCATACCATTAAGAGAATCTCCTGACCTTTGATGTATATTTTGTTTATTATGGTTTTTAATCACAGGTTTTACAATTCCTGCTCTTATAAACTGCAGTTACTCTACTACTCTACCTTACTCCCACTATACAATACTAGATGCATTTGGCAAGTATGCACACATTTTGATGGCTTTGCCCAGCATTGCTGGAGCTACTACAATGTAAAAATACATACAAGATAAGTATTTATTACAATGAAGCTGACACCTTTTTGGAAAGTTTTCCCCAAATATATAACTCCTTCTAAGTTACTCGTCCTCATCATAATCATAATCTCATAAATATAAATAAGATATAATGGACTGTGCTCTACAGGATCGGAAAAAATCAGACACTGATTATACTTAAGGAATCATTAAATGGTTGCACAAAAGACCTTAGTAATCACAGTAAGTAAAACAGCTTTCAACCTCGACATGGCCGAGTTCATGGCGATAAATGAAGAAAACATGCCAAAAAGAGTGGTCCGTGACTGGGAGAACCAAAGGATACGCAATTGGTTTTGCATTATAGTTTGGATTGATAGTCAATTTGTGATTTTATACAATGTTTATGTGCGCACTTCTCATTCACTAGCTCAGTTGTTGTTTACAGTCGCTGCTGGTGAACGGATACAGTGCAATTATTAATAAATACATATAAAGACACACAGAGAAAGTTACATGGTGTACATTTTCCCCATAGTTTAATGCTTATAGCACACCTAATGGGATATGTCTGTATTGTTTAGGATTATGCCGTAGTCCATTAATTCTATGCTTTGTATATTAAATGGACACAATACAGTAATTATTAGTGGCACAACACAGAACAGATCGTAAAGTATCATGGGTAAACGCAAAACTATTTCTCACCTCTCCTATGGGCTCTGTACAAATCTGATGTTGACGGGCTGTTGTAACTAAAAAGAATGATTCTGTGTTGCAGGTTTTTTCCAGTTTTTTTTTTTTGGGGGGGGGGGGGGGGGGCGGGGGGTACTGCTTTGGC
>JABFEB020000060.1:10677726-10691606 GCA_019775895.2 Stomatorhinus ivindoensis
GGGGGAGCAGGGTTACATGTATTCAATATGATAGCATATGTGTGCACATAATACAGCATAGATGTGCACTTCTCACTTAAGCGTGTTCTCCCATCAATGTATGACATGCGCTTAAGCTAGATGTGCAAAGTGTGTTGCATATAATGATCCTTATGCACATTTTGCCACTGACTTAAGTACTTGTAATTGTATTTTTCACTATGCACTCTGGAGGTCTGCATTAAGTTACATACATCTACATGGCCAAATGTAACACTGTAGTTTTCAGAAACCCAAGCAGGTAAAAAATGAAACTTTTGAAGTAACATACATTTTGAAGTAAACGTAATAATCCAAAGCACATGTGAATGATTATATAATTACATAAGAATTATATACCAGCCGCATACAGAAATGTTTACTCCTGGGCAAAAAAATGGGCCAAACCCAAACTCCACAACATTAAGGTATGGCCGATTGTCCAGGAGTGTATATACAAGTTTAGTACCATTAGGTAAGATTCAAATGACATCGTCCTCGTCAACACGCCTAGTAGGCTAAATGATTGGTCGATTAAAATATAATTCTTTCAATTAAAATGAGTAAAAGGTTCAGAGGAAGTGTTTATCCTTGTAATCCTAAGCAGAAGCGCATGTATTTGCGCTGCGGCAAGAGCGAGATAGAGATGCCCTCATCTTGATGTTCTTCAACTGACCAACACTGAATGCCCTGCATTCATTGTGGTTCATGAATTACTCCCGTATTTTCATACACAAACATACACTAGATCAGGCGTCCCCATTGTAATAAAGCTGAAAAACGATTTGCAATCTACTTTTGTTTTATATGGTCTTAACACTAGACATAATTCTGATTTACCTAACATGTGAAGGTAATGTTACAATGAAATGCAGTGTTTGAACTGACATTTCATTTTAGTCTAAAAATTAATGTTCAAAAGTACATGTAGCGCGTTTTTCTTCACCGACGGAGTAACTCCCTATTCACTCTTGACGAATTACTTAGACTTGCCTTCTTTTTTAGGTTAAGCGTGGTAGGCTTGACTGCACTCATAGTGAGAAAATATGGGCAACTCAAAATTGTGTAGCTTTTTAAGTGCTTTCTTGACTTACAGTAAGTGTTTGATGGGAGAATAGACAGAGAATAAATACAAGACATACAACATATATAAGAAAGAGGAGTAAATACTAAAATGTTATAGTGGCTTTGCTACCTTATGGTCATCAAAAGAAAGTTTTGATTTGTTTCTTCCTATGACCAGTCAAATGAGCTGTTTAAGCAGTACCAGGTCTTTGTAGGCTGCAGTACCTGCTTCGGATTAGACTTTGAGAAAGGTTGATACTTTCAGATTCACCGTCTTCACAAGATGGCTTCTGCAGTCTCCCTTTGCATCCTCTGCTGCCATTTAGCTTCAGTTTTGGGGCCATTTGTCTCAAGCCCCATAACAGGATAGTAATATATGTTTAGCTACAATTATGTATATCATTAAATCATGGCTTTTGGATACACAAATTGCAAAGCATATAAAAAGAGAAGAACTGAAAAGTTCAAGGAATGCAATGTGGCCATTAAAGATGCTGGTAATGCATAAATAATGACACTGTCATTCATAATGTCACTGAAACTCCATTCAGTCAGCATCATAACCAATGTTAGTTGGCTAAAGTTAATGGGTATGGTGCAGGGCTGGACAACAAACAATATATCGACTTATAGTCATATAAAATTCAAATTATAAGAAAATGAGAAACTTTGATAAACTGTGGATAAGGAACACTGTTAGACAGTACAGCCTATTGCATCACAGAAATGAAAGCAATTCCATGCCCAACCTACATAGAGCAAACAGACAGATAAGTGGTTCCTCAGGGGAAACGTTAAGTGTCAGTGAAGAAAGCAGCAGCTCAGGAGCCACAACATATTTTAAAAACTGTAAAAAAGACACTGGTGGTATGTCAGCACTTTTTAGGTTTAAAGTTCAACACAAAACAGACTGATACCGTGTACTACAAACTGTCGGAAAACTCATGCCAACGAAAATTGGAAATATAGCAAGCTTATTTCACTGCTTGAAGCACTGCCATGTTGTAGAACAAACAAAATGCAAGTGCTTACAGGCACAAACTAGGGATGCGTCAATTGATCAGTTAGTGACTGGAAATGGCTGATCGCTGCTGACTGGCAGTTGGTCAATCGGTCTAAATATGGCCGATTTTATGAGCCAATCAATTACATTTTATCCCAAGTTAGTCGTGACCGATATGGCACTACATTTACGTTTATTTAGCAGAAACCTTTATCTATGGCTATGTACAAGGCAAACTGCACATTACAAACACAGGTGCTATCTACCAATAATGTAATAAAATGCCATAACACCAATTCTTAGTGTAATAAATGCTGATAATGCAATAATTGGCCAATCACAATAATTTATTACATTATCGGTAAAAAGTTCACCACGTTATTGGTACAGAAAATGTATTATATTATTAGCCAGTTATTACATTATTGACTTATTAATAAGAATGGTAAAATTATTACGTTATTGGCAGTTATTGCATTACTGGCAGCTACAGTACTGCTTCCAGTGAATGCTCACTTACAAGTGCACTACTTAACACTATTATAACAACAGAACTGGCAAGCACATACCAGACACATATTGTTTAAGTTACTGAACAAAAATAGAGGGTCTGCACATGTCACAGTATGCAATTGTCACTGCAGTTGCACTCACTGAGTGGCAAAAAATGAACCTGAATGCTGCCAAAAAACATCTAAAATGGGAAAAAGCTGTTGTGCGACTGATTGTACAAATCGATGTAAAAAGAAATCCAAGCTCTCTTTTTAACAACCACTGAAAAATAAATAAAAGAGAAGCAAATGGATCACTGCAATCTGCAGAAACAACTGGAATCCAGACTGCAAAACATGGATCTGCAGCTGAAATTTCAAAATAAAAGTTGTAATAAAATTTTAAAAATTGTACAGAGCTGTCCACATGCAAGTGGAATATCCATTGGTCTCCTCCTCACTTTCATTTCGTCATCAAATCCCACCTTGAAGTAGAACCAAGCGTCAAGCCTTTTGTTTGCCCTCTGGCCTTGCTTTGTGCATTTCCCTGGCGTCAAAATCAGGTACATATAATTCAATTCAATTTAAATTTCAAAGGTTTTATTGTCATTCCTATACATCAACACACTGTACGGCAGACAGGAACTAAATGTGTTTCCTCAGGTCCTGGTGCACAGTACAAAAATACTGAAGGAAATATAACAAGTAAGTCAAAGAAATGGAATTCAAAGTAATAGGAAAAAAAACAGAAATAATAATAATGAATAATAAATATTTTAAAATACAACAAATTTAAAATATAAATAGGTAGTGGCTGCAAGGTGATAGTGCGGTCTGAGTGCAGTCATGTGCTAAATGACACACACAGTACACATATAAATGTCAGGAGACCTGATTCCTGGCTACATATTAATGTCTATGGTCCTTTGGGGAGTCGTATGGATCTCTGTTGGGTCCAACAGCTTAGAATTTAAGCAGATGAATGTTTTTTGTCAGTTTCCCTGACTAAAATACGGCATGTCACAGCTGGTTTTGCCACTCAGTCCATCTAAGGAGGGCATGGTCCAGTGGGCAGGTGACATCAGTGCATATGTTCTATAAAAAGTATTAGGGCTTAATTTACTAGGGTAGTTGCTATTTTAACAATTGTTGCTATTTAACATGCTGATTAGAATTAAGTTGCGTGTATCAAATTAGCAGTCTATTGGGTGGAGTTATATATTATATAGTGAAAAAAGCATTAAAATAGCATGGATTCAGAAATAAAATATAGCATACAGATATATACCACAGTCTGCTAAGACATGGAAACACTAGTGCATAAGAACTATTTTCGGGTGTACTTCATATTGGTGTGGCTAAATTTCCTTCAAAAACTGCATTTTATTATTATGTAGCTTTAATACTTTAGGCAAAGTAAATTGTATTTTCACAAATGATGATTCATACTTTTATCAGTTACCTTGAGTGCAATAAAAACATCATTAAAACAAATCTGGATAATGCTATTCTTCCAAAAAGATGACTGGAAAAAGACTCAAAACTGCTGATTTCCCCCCCCCCTTTAAAAAAAAAAAAAAACACAAAAAACAAAGACAGTATTTAGCTTTTTATTTACAAAGACAGGAAAATAGTCAATACTACCAGCTGCCATAATTCTAAGTACAGTTGGGTTTGCACTGGCATCTTATAAAACCTACCTCTCTAGTGGCAAGTCTATCACTCAGTTCCTCTGCTTTTCCATAGTCACCTTCTGTAATGGCCAGATCAATGCTGTTTTCTAGACCTGTCTGGGGGAAACAAATACAAGAAAACATATTTAATGCATACACTGTCGGTCTCATTTAAATCTATGTTTAAATGCTTGATTTTTTACAAACAGAAGTAGTAAAGTTCAGATGAACGGATGATCTCTGCAAGGGCCTGTTGTAAAGCGTAGAGGAAGAGGTATTCTGGTTCGGGGTGTTTTGCTAATGACAATGCAATATGTTTGGTAGGTATCTCGAACTTTTTCCGAAAAGTTACGCTATGGTAGACAACCTTTATGTTGTTTAGTAGCTGACTGGCGGTAACAATACTAGTTACATAACCTAATCTTGCTAGTGAAGCAAGGTGGTTTTTTGACAAAATTCTGATTTAACAGTTTTTGTATTGGTAATCTACACAGTGGTAAACCAATGGAATTAGGCAAATTTACAGGATAATTAGACATTGCAAAGAATGCATTAATGAGATTAATGGCTTATTTGTACAGAATTAGGTGGGTCTTCTAGTTGTAGTTATAAAGGCTGATCATTATATTGGTGGTGTGATGTTTACAGCTGATATTTAGCTGTATTGCAGTTGCAGGAGTTTCAGTAATGAGTGTAAACAATGACTGCAGGAGTGAGGCCCCTTTCCTGATCTCCATATATAATGCGAAGCTTTGTGATGTTATTTCATTAGCAGTGACTGTGGCCATAGGCAAGTTTTGCAATATTATTATCCAATGAATGTACGGTTTCCCAAAGCCAATTTTCTGTGGTTGCAAATAGAAATTTCTAATTTATTTTGTTGAAAGCCTTTTCTGCACCTAATAATTCAATTAATGTTTTCATTCTGTTTTGTTTTGAAAGGTTCAATTATCTGTGCATTTATTCAAGTAATGGTTTTTAATTAAACCAGTTTGAATGCATAATGAAAACTGTAATAATCTCAATTCAGGTGACGAATGATTTACTAAAAAGTTCACCATATTTATAAAGTCTGACCTCAAATCAAGATGAAGCTGATAGGCGGAAACATGTAATTTCTGAGCAATATCATACACTTTTAGGAAGAGTAAAAATGGCAATTAATTTACTATAGTATTATTTGACTGAAAAAATTAATTGAATCATTTCCATGTATCCAACTCATTGGAGTCGGGTCAAAAACAAAATCCATAAATATGGTACATTTGTACATATGTTATTTCATATAGGACTTATGTGCTTGAAACACAAGTGCAATATAGGAAAAAAACACTGTGTAAAGAATATTAAATGCCTATCAATATCTCCAACAAAGCAGACAATATTCTGCCGATGTAGGGTTGCAAAGGTCTGGATCTGATCACAGAACCCGTTGACGCAAGGCAGAGAATAACCCAGGTTGGGACACCCACCCATTACAGGGTACGTAAACACACCTATAAACAATATGGCAACTACAATTCACCTTGCATTTTTAATTTTTTTTTGGGGGTGGGGGGTGACCAGAGGAAACACCACAACAACACACGAAGCCACAACAGAGACTCAAACCTGGGTCCCACTGGTGTGAGGCAATAGTGCTAACCACTATGACATCCATAGCATACATTTTCATTAAATTAAACACTGAGGTTTCTTCAAGCACACAGGACTATGGAAGTAAAGGACACTAGTCTACTGAAGTATTTTAAACAATAATAGCTAGATCAACACGTGTTACATATGTGCTGAATTGTTTTAAATGTTCCAGGAATTTAGGATTTTGTGGCTGAAGTGCAGTTTTAAAAGGTCGGCTGTGGGACATAAACCCGTTGGGGCAGCACTGCACAAAAACTGACATTCAGCTCCGCTTTGGGGTCAGAAATCATTTTTAAAAATAAACTTTAATTTAAAAGCTTCCATTTTCAGAAACAGCAGATATGTTTTACTAATCAATAGCAAAGTGAGGGAATATTTAAATTCAACATTTCAATTTTTGGATGTCGTTGTAAATTTTAGTTGGAATAGCGCCCGAAGTTTCTGATTTTATTGTTTAGAAATAGTTAAATATTAGAAATAATATCAGAACAAAACTTTCCATCCATAAAGACCTGTGGATTTCAACTACTTCTTTTAGGCACAGTTATTCATGTTTGTTTGATGTCTTTATGAATTTCCATCCATCCATCTCCGAGCCATTCATTCTGGTCACCAATTAACCTCTCTCTGGCAGCATAAGCAATAAGCTGAGATTCCACACCCTGACAGCAAGCTTTTGGCCTGCAGAAGGCAGCGGGAGCACCTGGAGGAACACACAAGGGAAACATGCAATCCCCACACATACAGAGCGGAGTTGAAATTCGAACCCTCAGTACTGGAGGTATGAAACAGCAATGTAACTACACATAGAGTCACCAGGCCACAACATTTACATAGAAAGTTAAATCCATCAGTCCATCCATATTATCATTAACTTTGCTGAAGGCCCCAATAGTAAAATCACTATGCCTATGCTGGGATTTGAACCAGCAACCCTCCACTCACCTGCACAGGGTCATAGGAGGGCAAAGCCTATCCCAGACAGCAGAGGGCACATGACATAGGGACACCCTCGACAGGATGTCAGCCCACTGCAGACACAATCACACCCATGCAGACACAATCACACATTATACACAACTTACTCCTTATTAACAATAAACTAAATAACTTTCACAATTAAGCAAATGTACACCCATAACAAAACTACAAAAAAATTCTCAGGAATAATTTAGCAACATTTACAAAATGGTGTATACTGATATCAGTTTTATTTAATCAATTAATTTGTTCTCTTTGCTTGTGAAAAAAAATACTTCAGGAATCTCTACTTAAATTAATATATGAATAACTGTAAAATTTTTAATAAATTGTACAAATATATTTTGAGGTAACTTTAGTTACTTATGCTTTGCTAAGCAAAAAAAGCAATAAAACTTAATTTTATGCCTCAGTAAGATAATTTGGGCCCAGAACAACATTTCAAGAAACTATTTAAAAGGTTTTAATTGAATGTCAGACTTTATTTCCAAATAATTGCAGATAAAACACTTTCTAATATACCATTAAACTTGAACAGCTTACATTGAGAAATAGCCATTTCGACATTCACAATGGGATACTATAGAGGGAACTGGATTCTGCTGAAAATAGTACATTCATATTAAAAAGTTAAGTATAATTATGCTAGACATTAAGTCCTTACCACATTTCCTGCATTAAATATATTTCATATGCAAATCATCACTCTGACTCTATACTGGATAATTAAATATGAAAGACGGATGACCGTAAATCACATTTTTCTTTCAGTCAACAGCAGCACATTTACATGCTAACAGAAGCGTAGTAGATTAATTAGAAGTCAGTGCAGAAATGTGTAGAAACCAACCTCAAAAGGGATGCATGATTTAAGGATATGTACCTAATGTCACTACATACTTTTGCTTTACGCAGTTTATTCAATTAGATTGGCCAACATCGGTGCATTGTTTTACGTTAGTCAAAGTATGCAACGCAACATGGTTCTTGGAAGCCGCCGCAAAATTTAAGATAAAGTTATTGTTGAGATTACGGCTCCCCTTTTTGTCCAAGGTGAGCATGCCATCAAAAGAGATTCTTTTTTGCAGGGCTTTTTAGTCATCTGAGAAGAATTATATACAATGCTGCATGTGAAAGTAACCCCCGGCCAGCCTAGACAAATGATAACCAGACTCTCAGTGATTAGTGAAATTAATCAATTGTTTGTTATTCAACATTCACAAATTTTCAAAGTTCTGAAGGACTTTTCCCTATTTTCATTGATATACAGCAACCTGGAAAACCACACATTAGATCTCATTTAAAATATGGGACGATTCAAGCCTGATAAATAAGAGAGCAGGACAGGAGCAGGAAGCAAAGCGCGATGGTTGCACAGTACAAAGGGGGTGTCAGGGAAACATCTGCTCCGGTTTCAGAAACAGCAACAAATGTCATATAACAAAGGGATTAAATTACAGTGGGAGATGGAGAGCTGCTATTATTACCCATACTTAAATCAAACTTAATCAGTGGTCACAAGGTCTATTAGGGACATTTAGAGCCATTGAGAAGAATACACTGTAAATGTATCGCTTACACTTCAACCTCTTGTAGTGAAGGGCAGTATCTGGGGGGGCCACCAACGAATTCAGGGTAAACACCCCTAATCACAGCACTTCCCAGTAATCCCAGACAAAAACAATATTATCCCGTATAATTTTAGGGTTTTTCTTAACTGTTGAGTATGTTCCATTTCTATCCTTTGGAATTTTATCACATTCTACATACTGAACAGTAGCTGACATTAAATCGGAAGTATTAGTATTATTACATGTAAAACATCTGTGTGCCACTGTGTTAAATCAATTTACTCTAACTATGAAACAGGCCTAGTCTTTACAGGTATGGTTAGTGGGTTTTTTTTGCCACTTCTGTGACGTCAGGTATGTGTTGAAATAGGCTCCACGTTCACCTCCATAGCACTGACAGGAAAAATATGCTAAGAAGTTGGACAAACGGATACACAGTCTTCATATTTCATTCTCAACCAAGAACCAATAACATACACAGATCAATTTATAATAATTTTTTGTTTTTAATGAAATCAACATTTAATTTCTTGTTCAAGGAATAATGGTAATATACATTTTTTTTAAATAAAATGGTATAAATATTTACCTTTACACTGGATCTGTTACAAGGCGGAGGCTGGAATCTATCATTTATGGAAAAATATTGCTTAAGGTTATTCCACTGTTCTTCATGCTCAGCTTGAAGCTTTCTGGGAAAAAAGAATGTAAAAATTGTTAAAATGCCTTATAATAATTTTATTTAACACTGATAAATTACAAGAACGTCTTTAAACATTATTTTAACTCTCTAAATTTAAAGTACTACTGGTTGTAGGCATGTTAACCATCTATAACTTTACAAATATAATCATTCTATAACCTAAACAGAGACTGTCAAATGTAATGTTTACTTATCTTAAATATTACTAAGCAGAATCTTTTCCTCGGTACTTTCACAGTAAAATGCTAAACAATTTCAGTTAAAAGGTATGAGAATTGGTTACCACTGCCCCACTGACTAAGATATGTCAGCCTTTAAAGTCACAGAAACATACATAAATCCATCTATTTTACACAACAATTTATTCATTAAAGGGTTACTATGAACCAGGAAGCCCAGACAACAGGTCAGGAGAAACCAGGACACACGTTCAGTCTATGGCTCAAACGTTAAAGACAAGTTGTTTTCAGTTACATACGACAACCATAACATCCAGAAAGACAAAAAGCATGACAATGTATAAAAATTGTGTCTGTATGTCTCATTACAATGAGACATACAGTTAGGCTGTTAATATACAATAAGACCATTAACATATCATACTCAATTACATATATTTTCGTAATGATCATTACCTTTTTTTCTCCGATTCCAATTCACAGGCAGCTTTATCACCTGTTTTAGGAATATAAAGACAAAAAGGGTGAATTATATACATGGTGAAACTTTTTTTATTTATTGAAAAATCTGAAAGAAATCATAGTCATACATTTTAGGCCAAATGCAAAGCTACGACTTCTCATACCTTAGTGTTTTTGCATTGCTGGTTAATTTTGAAATAACCCTGTTGATGTCAATTCAAAACAACGTACTACACCGATATTACTGGCATAACTGAACCATGGAACTGAACACGGAAATGTGGGTTAGAATGTTACACCTACATTTCAAATTTGTCTTTGCATTTCAGTTAAGCAAGTTAATTTATGATTTAATGATTTAAGTTGCATCACTACCAGTATGATAGACTGTGACAGTGTTTGAAGTAAACTCAAAGTTATTGATCATACACTAATATGAAATTTAAGCTAATGCAACATCTACAACCAAAGGGTGTATGACTGCCCAAAATGTATTCTTACTTCACCTCCTGAGACCCCACCCATTCATTTATGTCCATATAGTGGACATGTTGTTTTTGCATCTATCATTTTACTGATGTAAAGAAACGCATTTATTCCTGTTGTACACTAAAGAGGACATGGTGTGAAATCAAAAATAATAATAAATTTGAAAAAATCTAAATTGTAAGATGTCTTACAAGTCATTGAAAATCACAATTAACCTAAACTGAAGGACACTTTTTTCCTTGGGTCTGGAAAGGATATATTTGGTTTAAACAATGGTTGTAAGTTGCATAGGCTGTAAGTTGAAGACAGTCTGTATGTAAGATATTGTGGGGTGACAACCTGACTCAAAAATGAGGACTGCTATTAAACAAACAGTATACCAACTACAAAGCATTCAATCATATTCCTCACAGCTACCAAACGTATGAATGATGACAGTAAACCCCCAATTCCATAAAAAAAAAAAAAATACTGCAAGGAATAAAATCAACGCATGTATAAAACAAGTCTTGAAGAGGTAGGAAATACAGATAACACTCTATACATTAAAACATTTTTTGATAAAAGATTTAATTAATACCAAAGTGAAAATATTGCAGTTCCCGGGGGGAGGGGCTTGGAAACTCCCATATTTGTATATATCTAATTTGTTTAAAAGCAGAGACTTTAATTCTGCAGACTTAAAACTTAGGCACCATTACAAACCGGTGTACATCTGCAAGTTTACAGTTACAGTTCAAAAATGATCCAGAAAAATATGCCACATACAGCAGAAACTTAAACACCACTGCTGTGCTGCATCTGCCTCACAATGCACTCTAGAGTTCAATACATTGTGCAAACATGTCTGTGACAAGAATGTCAAAAAGACATTCAATTCCATCTATTAATGTAGAATTTTTTATTACCAAAAAACTATTACATTCCCATATAATAAATAAAATATATGGTAATCAGACTACCAATAATCATGTGTTGCTAAATAGTTTTCCATTCACAAATCGCAATCTTTTATATATGTTAATGCTCATAAGTATTTTCAAATGAGCAGTTTTGCTGGAATTGAAATGATTATACCTTTTTTATTCCTCTTTCGTCTTCTACATTTCACTTCAAGTAGCTTCTGCTCCTGGTTTTTTTTCTTAAGTTCTTTAAATTTCTGGTTAAAAAAAGACAAGATAATATACGCAGGTTTAAATACATATAGGTCCAGCGTTATAACAATAGCACATGTATGAAACCTGCTTTACTCAACTAACAAAAGAAATCTGCTCTACATTTGGTGCAATTCATGTGATAATGAGATAACTGCCAATAAAAATTACTACTACACCAAAATGTCAATATATATTAGTCACACAAACCCCTTTAAACTACCTCTGCATTCCAAAAATACCATTTTATTTATATCAATTAAAGCACAGTACTGCTAATATACTAAGAGATTCTTTAAAGAGCTAAAATGTTTTGATATTAATCAAAATTGACAAATTCAAAGAATAAATATGACACTTACGGTGAAAATGAGCAGTTCAAATAAATGCATAACTTTTTGGCTTAACACTAAGTAGTTATTAAAAGTGTAGTTGAGTACAATAATGCTATACACAAAATGGGGGGGGGGGGGGTCAGGGTTTTAATATACTCAATTAGACACCACAATGTTGGTTTTATGGTATGGGTGAATTACTAACATCATGTCTCTTATCTGTGCACAGACGTAGATGGATACAAGCACAGCAAACATCGCGAACAGGCTAATCAATTACTTGGGCAATTCTTATATCTAAAATATCCATTTAAAACAATTAATAAAACAAGGGCTCATTTCCAACACAATGCACATAGCAACAATATACACATCAAGCAAGGCTAAATTTTACAAAAAACGCAGAATTATATGCAGTTTTTTAAATAAACAAAAGTCATATGCAGAAAGTCACAGGGTCATTCAAATCTAATATAATTTCAGACATTATTTTCCTTTCAAAAGGAAAATTTCCCTGTATAGACTTCAGCAGAATTGAGATCTTAGTGCGCTTTCACTCTGTGTCCTTTAGGCTGCGACACTGCACGGTCCCGACCTTCATACGACAACGATGGATAACAAATTATACAAACAAGAAACATGCCGTCTTAGGTCAAGAATGGAATTTTCATCAAGCCATCCCCTATGACAGCTTATCCAAAACAGGGTGGTGGTGGGAATTATTTTCAAATGTCCCATGCTTGTAAAAATTTAACATAATCCACCGTAATAAAAGGGCTGACACTGGCTGTTTCACAACCCAATCTGCTTACCACAATTAACAGAATCAACACCAAAACAGATTGCATGGGCAGTGACTGAATGGCAAAACCATGTCTAATTTTTTTAGAAAGTGACCAAGTCTTCAATTAATTGTTAATCATTAGCAATAATCTTCAGTGTTTTTTCTACAAAAAATGTATTCAAGGCAGGTCGTAAGTTTAAGATTCAACTGAAATATGTAACATAAAAGTAAACATTTATAATAACTAAAAAAAATCACGTAACTATCAAAAAATTAGGAGGAAAAAAAGAAGCCATTTATTGTTTGACGCTGGAGAAGGAAAAAATATTTTATAGGTTAAGATCAATACATACATCGGCATTTTTCCATTTCCTTTTTGAGTTAATCTTTCTCCAAGGCTAATTCAAAATATTATAACTAGCCAGCTCTAAATTATACAGAGAATTGATACTGTACATTTCAGTTATCACAGAAAATTCCTTTGGTCTACTCCGTAAAGGCTTAATTTTAAATTAGACCACCACTTATTTCAGTTTTGTTATCTAGTAATACATTTGACATACATATAAAAAATAAACTGAAAATTATAGAAGATACTACATGCATATTTAAACAGTTATATATTGTTCAACAATTTAAGAATTTTTCAAATCTTCAGACTACTCTGTTAACTTTATCAGTTATCTTTTAGTTTTGTTTTTAATTTCTACGATCAATAGTATTTCCCTTTATTTAACTAATGTTTTGGCATTAAGAAATAAGCTGCAATAAAACCGCAGCTTAGCGAAGGTCTGCAATTGGTTCGCTATGCTTAGTATGCATGATATAAAAATATACATCATAATGCCCTCTATTAACAGATTCCAGTCAGTCAGTCTCAATTTCAGTCCCACTGTTCTGCAACAACCTCCTGGACGTGTAACTTCACAAGCAGTACTTTTAAACCAAAGTGGCCTATGGTAGCAGAACACACTTTAACAGGTTTACATTTACACACAGAGGCCTGAAATGTAATACTGCAGGAATCCCTTCAGTCAGAATGTAAAATAAATGCATGTGACAAGGAAATCATTTTATTATGTATTTAGTATAGTGTGGGATGGGGGCATGATCAACTCCACACAAAACATAGCACAAGATCTGGAGAATAAAATATTATGCTTAAGTCAATTTAGAATCTATGTAAAAAGCTGTGCAACTAAACAAAGTATAAAAACAGCATACACATGCACCATGCCTAATATGCAGATTAATTATTTAAGTATTTAAACCCAAAATGCAGTTAGGGTTAATTGGCGATTCTGAATTGTGTTGCAGTGTCAATATTCTTGTGT
>JABFEB020000060.1:10697400-10714898 GCA_019775895.2 Stomatorhinus ivindoensis
TGCTTCTTTCTGCAGTAAAAAACATGCGATTAGGTGATTTGGGATCTTTGAAATGCCCATAGTGTGTGACTGTGCGGTTCCCTGTGATAAACTGGATTAAAAATAAAATTTTAGGCAGCTATCTTTGCTGGGTTCGGGAAGTATTTTTTGAGTTTCTCTTAATCAGTTCTAGGTACACAGAAAATATTTCTTTCATCTACTTCAGAGCTGTACATCCACAGTAATAAGAAACAAAGTTGGATTTGATAAAAAAGAGGTAATCTTTATGAAAGAAAAATTATTTACAGTTCAGAGTGAATCAAAAGACCTATTTTAACAAAAAAAATAAGCATTATAAGTACCTTTATACTCGGAAAGGTAGAATGAGACCCTGTTTTGAAAGTGAATACGGGTTATATAAATCATCACATTCATTAAATGGAATTCCTACCTCTGCAATACTATATGTTTAAAAACTTGAAGTTTTAGCTATGGCCGTAAATGATATAACTGCAGAAAGATAAGCTAATCATTGTAAAACCCTAATTATAAGTATCTTAGCATGACAGTCTGTTTATTGGAACCCGTTGAATTGAGTCTCAAATGAGGAAAAGCATATCTCTGTTAGAGCTAATAATTTAAATAATCTCTGCTTGGCTCGGGGTGGTAGAATTCATTAGCACAGATTAACAGAATATATACAAAGTGTATGCGATCTCTTAGCAAAAGCAGAAGTCCAGGAACAATTAATTTGCTGCTGAATTTGATGAATAATGTCAAGAGCTGAACTTCCAGTTGTGTATATGGGAGAATACTTGAAGTATGTGCTGTCAAATAAAATCTAAGATTATAAGGCAAGAAAAAAAATCAGATTGCAGTATTGGCCTAACATGTCAGACATTTGAAAATATTTTGAGTGGACATGAAGAAAGCTAATTATGTTTGTAAGAAAAAAACTGAGAAAATAATAAGATTACAAAGAATAATTTGCTGATATAATTACACCAAAATTGGGTACACACAATCATCAAATACATGTATTGCTTGACCTTGGTGAGCCAGAGAAATAAATCCTTCTTCTATAGCCTTTGTTAATTTGTTTTTATCATCTCCAAGTGGTGTTTGTGCAGGCAGTGCAATTTGCATGTGTAATTTTGCTGTGCAAATTGACAACAAGTAGATAATTCTGGAAAATAGCTTAGTCCTGCAACCAGTCTATCTTCCAAAGCTCATTCATTTTGAGGAACTGCTGAGGCATGAAACTTATACATCAACTAATTTCCGACAATGCTCAGACTTATTGTCTCCTTAAATGTCATTACAGGTATTATTTGTGAAGCTAATTCATTTATTAAGTTATATTTAATTCAGACGGAATTTGAAATAATTTAAACATTTCTATAGTGGACTGATTGTGATTGTATTTTATAATTTTATTCATTTTTTTAAGTGTTATGTCCTGTCCGCCCGACCCTCCTGTCTCTTCCCTAATGTGGCCCTGATGAGCCACGCCTGTTGCTTGATATCCCTCGTTAGTATTTGTATTTAAGTACTTGTTTGTCTCATCATCCCCAGTCCGATCATTAAGATCAATCCGCCTGTTGCCGGTGCCTGTCCCTGAGTCAGTCCTCTTGTTTTGACCCCTCACAGTCCTATTTGTTTTTCTACTCCTGTTTTGTTAATAAAGCCCCTTTTGTTCTCCTGATGCCTGCCCTCGAGTCCCTCATCCCTCGCAATGTGACATTAAGATATGGTTGCGTTATTCTGTTAGGATTTTTTCCTCTGAAAAATGGTTATCGACTTTGCAAATCAGTGTTATAATACAAGCAATTATGAAATCTAAAAAGTATGTTACCTAAAGGTCGTCAAACCGAATAAATAATTCAGATTGTAATATAAGGTCTTAATTTTTTAATATTTACTGCATAATTTAATTATGTTATATTAAGATCTTTGTAAATTCATTGGTGGTTTTAAAATCAGACTGGAATTTAATTTAATGCTTGGAGCAATTTGGAATAGCTGACATTCTAAACATACAAATAGCTTTTCAGACAGTAACTCTGCCATGAATCCCCACTATTTGTATTTAAAATGTGATTAACGGTATGAAAATGGAAGGGTGTGACTGTTGTACTATTTTGAAAAGTGAAATCCGTGCCCAATATGATTCAGATTTGGTGAATGACTGGTCTAGTTTAAAAGAATCCACTTTCACTGCCTTCTGAACATCTCTATTAGATCTATAGTATGTTTCAGGCCATTGATCTGGTGCATAGTCAACTGCAAGTTTCACAGGTCTATTTGTATACTTCTAAATTCATTCAATGATGTGCAGTTACATCACTAATCAAACCATTAACCTCAATCCAAAAGCAACCCAAGACATGATAATCCCTCAGCCATGCTTTATTGAAGAAGTATTGTGCTTATTATTTTATTGTTGTTGTACTGTATATGCCTGTTTTTTTATTCGTTCCATCACTTTGATAGATCTATGATTTGATCATAGATGTTCATAAACTTTATTGACTAATTCCAGAGGGGCATGTTTGTTCCTTCAACTTACACTTGACAGTGTAGCTTCTGTATTTTGACAAAGTCTTTAATATTTGGTAATAAGTTAAAAGCACTCAATATTTGCATGGCCATTAGATAACTATTCCTGATTTCACTAACAGTTTTACAGTTATGGACCTTTTCTGTAATACATGAAATTTATTATCCTTTTATGAGCAATTTGCTTTCAAACCTGATCTGAACCTATCCTTTGACATGTCATAAATCAGGAAAAAAGAAAACATATGACAATTAAGTTTTGAATACCTTATAATAAATAATTTTTAATTACAGAATGAATATTTACATAGTAAAGTTTCTGGTAAAAGGCTTAACAAAACAGTTCTTTCAAGGTGACAAAGATGTAATGGTGCATTTATACTAAACGGAAAAATCAAATAATCAATATTATAAACACATAGGCAGTTTTGCTGCAAGGTGAGATGCGTTAGACTCATTATGAAAGCCTCATAAAGCACTTTCACAGTGAGCTTCTTACAAAGGTCAAGAAGCACAGAAAGATGCGGCTTAAGGCATGTAACATGCTACTCTCGCTTCTCCAAGTCGACTCCAGCAGGCTACCCTTGTAATTCTATTAAATAAAATATCACATTGCGCTGACAATAAAAATGCTTGAAAGAAAATAAACTGAATTACATATACTGGACATGATTAGCAACAAATTGATGATTTTATTGCTTTCAGAAAATGTTATATGTGGTGTCCTCATCCAGTAACTAACTATAGCCAGTCTGTTTTGATATTCATTCTTTTAATCATTGTAAGTACACTAAGCTACCAAAGAGCCAATATGGGTCTGTGAGATTAAGGAATCATTGTGGGATATTTTATTATTAAAATATTTAAAAGAATAGCTTAATACAATAAAATGCATATGCGCAGTAAATTTGACATTGTAAACAGTTTGGTAGATGGATATTTCAGTTGTGGATAAATTCGGTTTGGGTGAAAGCCATATGATTAAATCTATTATTACCATGTGATTGTACTTTATAGCTGTATTTACAAAGTCTTACACGAACAATAATTGTGATCAGACAAATCACAGATTTTTTATTAACTC
This sequence comes from Stomatorhinus ivindoensis, assembly GCA_019775895.2. Taxonomy (NCBI): domain Eukaryota; kingdom Metazoa; phylum Chordata; class Actinopteri; order Osteoglossiformes; family Mormyridae; genus Stomatorhinus; species Stomatorhinus ivindoensis. Next base: position 10,701,023 of record JABFEB020000060.1, read on the forward strand.
TTGATCAATTGGTGAGTATATAAAGCATATTTTTTGTGCACATATTGTGCTTGCAGTTCATTTTATTTTGGTTATGTTAGGTTTCAGATTTACTAAAGTAAGTGCCTTGTTTTTGTTTTCCTTTTGTTGTTTAGTGCTGTTACTTGTTGACTGGTCCTGAAGAGGGAAACAGGGTTGTATAGTCTGTTGTCGATCCCAGATGCCCCTTATGACCTACGATCTGACCTGAAGTCCTATCAGTTAACAAGGGTAAACAGCCTGTCCCATCATTAAGCCTTTAGTGTCTCATCGCAAGCATTATTTAGTGGATTTCTAATCTGTTGTCAATCTTTTTAGACTCATTAACCAGCATTGCACCCCTCCCTCACTGATATTAACCCAATCCGCACCTGGATTCAGTCTTGTACACTGTGTGTCTGGCCATACAATACGTTGAGGTCTAACTGACTGGGTAGGATGGTTGGATAGGTAATCAATATTGATCACATTAGGCTCTCTAAGTCCCTCTGCTACCCTGAAGGTGATAAGCAGTTAGGTTGATAGGTGTGGATGCTTTTCTTTGCAGGACTCTTTAGGATAGTCCAAGGATCTCTAAGTTTCCAGATGAGCTACTCCTGGAAACCCAATACATGCTGAATAGGTAAGAACCAGGCCAGAAAAACGGGCAATAGGCAAATACAAAGCCCTGCAACAGACTACTGGATCTGTTGGTTTTGGCTTGCTTACAATTATTACTGGATGTAGCCAATGGCTATTACAGATTCCCATACTGAGTCTAAGGGAAAAAATGGCTTTCTTTCTGGACTGCATCAAGATTTCTGTTTTCTGTTTCTGTGTGGAGTCATTCATTTTCAGCAGCTAATTGATCGTATCTTTGGCCTTCGTGTTGCCTGTGCCACAGCATACCTGGGCAACACTGTAGAGATGACTGTTCATCACATTCGCAGTACCAGTGGGGCACTGAGGGGGGCAGGGCTAATGTGTTAGTCTGGTAAGGCGTGCAGTTAGTACGTGGAAGGATCCGTGTTTGCTGTTAGAAATGAATAAGACAGCGACAGCCTGTTAGCCAAACAAGGCCAAAAATCAGGACAGGTAATTTCTGGGACAGACTAATTTCTATAGCCGATTATTTCTTAGCTATGACTCGCATGCTTATGGATCTCGCACCAAAGAGCCCTATATTCCATCCAGTGGACGGAGTCCTGACAGGTGGTGACTATTAAGCAAGTTCTCTACAGAGTAACATTGGTAATGTCTGGTTCCTTTATTTCCAGATAGATGGTGCAGACAGACAGAGTTATGAAGTTTGGAAGTAGGTCTGATTTCACTACCATTTTCTGTCCCAGTTGTAGAAACATTGAAAATATACATCATCATTATGTGTTACATGTTGGTATTGATGAGATAATGAATTAAGTAGGATCCTTGCATTGTACTGTTTGGAGGAATAATATAATTCTATTCAAGTCATGTTGAAAAATCACTATTACAGTCATAAGCATAAGTAAGAAGCTTTTTTTTCAGATTCAAGGGAAAATGGCACTTTTTAATGAGCTGTCAGATTATCTACATTATTATTAAAAATAATCATTTTGAGGGTTACAGTCACTCTGAACATCTTGTTGCAGAATAGCTGATTTGTTATGAGAATGGAACTGTCATACATCTCTGTCAATGTGATCATTGTACTTCAATAGAAAATAAATAAATCAGATAAAAAATGATCAGAACCTTAATTTTAGTACTCTTGTTTCACAAATACTCTATTTGTCAGTGAAGTATAACATTTACATTTAACAAAACACAATATTAATATTAGGGGCAGTGGAGACTCCCTTGACCCCTGGAGACCATATAGATGGTGCCCCTCCAGAATTTTCTGTCTTCCGTCCAGGTCTTCAGGCTTCTCAACGATATGCTCATTGGTATTGATGAGATAATGAATTATCTCAATTTTGAAATGAAGCTGTCATACTCGTTCTCTTTTACCTTCAGGTTTTCGAAGCACAGCATGTCCAAAACAAGACAGCTTCATCCAGTCGTTTGGGCCTCAACTGAAAGTTTGGACTTGATTTTATCAGAAAATCCTCTTGTTTGTTTACCTTGCAGATTATGACATTCTTAAAAATCTTCATGAATGGTAGCATTTAAAGGGATCAGCACTATTCCTGACCCGCTTCTTTAATTAAAAAAAGACCATCTTCTGAACAATTCTGATCTCTGTTCTTCTAGGCGCTGGGTGATTTGATGTGGTCGATAATGATGAGACGAAGGCTACCCATAACCTTTATGTCTCTCATCAACACTAAAATTAGCTCCCCATCATGTGATCATAAACTTTTATTCATATTTAGCCATAGACCAATCACTCAGTTCTTATGTGCATAAATTTTCTATTCTAATGTCTTTCTCCTATCTTGAGTCCACAGTTTTCTTGTTTTATTCTCCCATCTTCCCTCATTTTATATTCGGTGTAGCAGTTGAAATGGTATGGTAATAATATGCATCCTTGTGTGACTCCTTTACCAATCTGGAACCATTTAGTTTCTTCATATTGTGTACTGACTGCGACTTCTTTAAGGACAGTAAGATGCTCTGGTACACTTATTTTCCTGATAACATTGTTTTTTGAGACATGTCAACATAAAGCCTTTGTTGTAATTTATAAAGCACGTTGACCCTTCTGGTGCATCAATGATATATTTTGTTCCTCTGCCTTTTCTAAATATATCTTGTATATATCAAGTAACATTCTTTCTATTTAATCTGAATCTAAAATAGAACAAATGGTAATTATGCACAGCTCAGAAACCCACCTAGGAGTTGGGAGCCTTCAGTCCAGGAAGATGTTCTGTGGTCTTCATATACAGTCTCAGCTACAAATGAAACAAGTGAAGGTAATAATGATGGAATTGGGTTGAGATTGCGGTTAGTAGAGCAGTGATGCAAAGCGACACCAAACCGGCACAGAATGACACAATGTGAATGAGGGTGTGACATTTGCTTTATCTTTGTGCCATCAGATATTATTTGCATGTTAATGTCCTTCATAATACTCATTTAAAGCTTGAAATTCCTTTTTATCTCATTGATCTTCTGAAAAACAGTTTTGCTATTCCATGTTTATTTCCTTCTTTAATAACTTTGCAAGTTTGGTTGTAATATTCTGACTTCGTCTTTCCTTTATGGAATTTAGTGGTTTTAAAAGATCTTTATCTTTCTCAATTTTGGCTCCTCTTCACAATTTCGACTATGCCTTCTTTCGTCCGTTTTGATTTCTTTGCCTGCTTTATTTTGACCAGCTTTTTCTTGAATTTCTCTGTGCTGATTTCTTTGAATTCCATCCACAGTCTGGTTGTCTATCAGTTAAGTCCAGCATCTCCAGTTGTTTTCCGTTGATATGGGTGGACATCGTCTTGAATTAAAAAAGCATACTTTATATTATTATGCTTAAGAATATTTTAGTGCCAGGATTACTCTTGGCTAGGGAAACATTTGATCATATTGCACTGTGCTTTCCAAAGTCTTACATGTATTTAATTGAATTTGAATTAAGTATAGTTATTGCAACAAAATCTGTTAGCATTAACTTTTAATAAACCCGTTAAGTTGTACTTTATTGAATGTTGAATTAGAAAGACAATGATCCTGACAAATTGAGCCTGCTATGTTTTGCTTACATGTTTCTCTAAAAGGCTGATGGTTATTAGAGATGTAGGAAACATGCAAACAGACGACTACAGACTGACAGATATCACCATTTACATCAGTAAAAGCAATTATGCTCAATTATTTTTAGTGTATCTTTACTATTTTATCTTTATGTTTATATGATAGTAAATTAGATCTTATTGCATGACCAGGAGCATGTAATTTAATTATCTTAACAAATATGCACACAAAAAAACAAATATTTGTTGTACATCGTCCCACTTGCCATCAGGACAGTGTTGCTCTGCCAAACCAAATATCAGCTTATAGATTTCCTTTTTTTTTTGAGGGGTACAAAAGATTTTTTTAATGTTCTCCGTGCTCCAGTATTCAGGTAAGCTTACCATCTTAGCTCAAAAAGACTCAAATTGTGTAAATCCCTGACCATAAAAAAGGAGTGGAAATGCCTTCCTCATTACATTGCTGTCATTTGCTCTTCATCCCCTGTACTCTTCAGTGGCATTAAGACTGGATGTAAATTTGACAGTTAATGCTGTTAGAAAATGGATAGTTCAAGAAGGGCAGGAATTAGAGATCGGCATTAGGTACTGATAAGCTCTATTTCCTCTGCAGTGCCGGCTGCTTAGCATTCATGGAAAAGTCATCATCAAGCAACATTATCAGAGTTCTGTTGACGGCTGAAGAACATCATCACTATGATAATTTTTTTTATTGCTGTGAGCCAAAAAGCCCCTTTTATTTCTCCTGTCTGTTAATGAGATAGGAACTTGTTGGAAGGCAAATGCAAACTTGCTATTTTACAGCATTTGCTTGAGTTCCCCTCCTCTATGACAGTATGTTGAATGTTGCAGGAAGCCTTTAATGTTTTCAAAGAGTGCCTGGCTGCTCTGAAACTGAATATGAGGTTGCACCGTCGCTAAGTCTTTAAGACTGCCTTGCATATATAAATAAGCATGCGCTACACAGGGGGTATTCTACTGTTTCACACAATGTGGTAATTAGTGTTTCAAAGAAAATAACAGTTAACATGCTATGAGAAATTTATAGACACCAGTGCAGCTCTCCACATGCTTTTTGACCAACAGAGAGAAAGCAGGCAAAACTGAATCCTCAACTTTGGAAGATGTGATGCTATGGTGCTATCACTGAATGGCCTTCTATTAAGCTATATTCCATATACTCATATTTGCATTTATATTTTCTTTTGGCCATCTCCAATACAATGGCGTTTCTTTTTCCTTCATGATCAGAAGCTTCTGTTGACTGTAGACATTGATTGGCAAAAAATGTAGTACTGATAGTATCCATTGAGTTTGTTGTGACGATTTTCGCAATTATACAAACCTCCATTTTTCACAGTACACCATCAATGCAATCAGTTTTACGAGCTGTAAATCACTCTCACACCAGGTCCCTGACCACAAATTCAGCATTTCAGTCCTGATAGCCCAGATATCGGTATGATTCTTTGCCAAGTCCAACTTCAGTCTTGTTTTCTCTGCCCGTTTCGCTTTTGGTTTTGCTTAAGTTTCACCCCTCTTGGCAAATCTATTATACCAAAAATGTCCTCTTTCTTACCCCTAGTTCCATGTCACACGGATCAGTTCACCACCCTAGATGAAGCAAATCTTATTCTCATTATTGCTTAAGGGGTTCATAATAGATAAAAGTGTTGTGTGAAATTTACTTATGAACCCTTATATCCTGAGTCGGATAATCATGAAGTATAGTTACAAATGATGACACCCCAGGGCACAGTGTGGTGTGGTGACATTTTCATCCATTCACCTGTGCATAGTTATTGATAATATGAAATGAGATTTTGCTTTTTTGGAATTAATACATTATGAGAGAGGATCTGTGATCACCCACAAATAAATGGCTTAGTCAAATTCCGAATAAAATGAGAAGAGGGACAAGTCGATGGATAGTTTCTGTTGTTCTGGCAGTACCTTACTCCTCTGCTGACTCTTATATACGCAGAGGTGCAAGTCTATCTAAAGGCAAAATTCCGAGTGTCCTGGATCCAAGAGAAAACCCCTGAAATCACAAGCGCATTTTCTTACATACATGACAGGAGCTAAATCGTGTGCTTTCAGAATGTGCCTTCACATTGCTCATTTTTCTGTCTTCTTCATCTAGATCTAATTTGCCGGGTAAGTGGCCAGAACTGTTTGGCAGATTGGGGATGCAGACTGTAAGGTTCAGCGGATTATTCAGTAGAATGCACTCCAAGTTTATCCACCAGAACTGATTATCTAGTAGAGGGTTTTGGATTTTTGGTCTTCCATACCTGGATACACTAACCTCCTAAAATAGCTCGTACAGACCCCCACCAAGCAGGGTGCTTGGGCCTCCCATACTGTCTTCCCGAGAACAACAAAATCATGGTTTGGGAAAAGATGACTAAGATGCTTCACTTCACAGGTTATCCACTGTAGGTGTGGTCTTAATCGCAATAGTTATTAGCATTTTTTTGTGATTATTAGCATTTGTAGCATCCTTTTTTAATTTACACAAAACTTCAATTCTTTAAATGATCCCATTAGTAGTTTACAGAATAGAAAATTATTATTGTTAAACAAGGATGCTGTTTTTCGTTCCATAAGACATTTTCTTCCATCCAACAGTTGCCATTATATCACTGTATATAACATTACATATAACACCACCATAAGTTTTGCTATGTATAAATTTATGAGGGCACTGGTTTTTCTGGCACGGAAGCATGTGGTGTTTGAATGGTATTTCTGTGAGACTTCTCTAATCCCCCTCCTCCCCCCAAGGACTAATTGTCCATAGGTGTGAATGATGGGACGCCCTGTGATGTGTCGGTGCCCCATCCTGGGTTATTCCCTGTCTTGCACCTGTAGCTTCCAAGATAAGCTCAGGACCCTCGTGACCCTGCATAGGACTACTGGGTATGGAAAATGGATGGAGATGTATTACTCTTGCATAAGTTTTATCTTGAGTTGTCTGGTAAGCATATCATAAGCAGGATTTGTAAATGGAAAAATGAAATTATCATCTTTTCCTCACTTGCAATAACTTATAGCATAGATACACATGCTGGTGATCCAAGAGATTTAGATTTGGTTTAGATTCTATCAATTTGGTGTGTAGTTCCATAGCAGATTGTGATATTTTAGCTTAAATTTTTTTATTGACCCTCAGAAACATATCATTTTAGTTCTGTACTTTCTAATTTTTTCAATTACCTAATGAAACTGATGGAGTTTGTCACATTATGAAAACTGCAAGATAACAGAACTTGCAACCCAATGTCTAATCTTTATGTTTAAGATTTCTGGATGATGTGAACTACAACAATTATTTCTTGTGTCAAACAGATTAACGTAACTGCTAACGTTGGGACCAGTGAATGCAGAAACTTGTTTCAGCTTCCTCTGAAAGGTCTGAATCACAGTTATTCAATGACACTGTTAACAGCAACAATGTTCCCAAAGTGAAGTCTTTGTCTGCCATGAACTATAATCCTCCTGACTAACAGCACACATAAACCGTAAGCAGCTGCAATACACTTTAAAAAAGGCCAACAAACTCTTTCATTTCAAAGTGCAATGTTCAACTTCTTTTAGAGAGAGATGACTACAGATTAGCGAGGGTTTTCTTTTTATTAATTCTACACAACCCCCACCAGTGTTTCGATCTTAGCATCATTTTAGTTATTTATGTAAATAGAAATGGTTTCTAACTGCACATGACTCTTAGGATCAGTGCAAATTTGAGCCATTTTCCCAATACTCGGCCATATATGACAAACCAACTTGTTAAACTTTTTGATGAGGAACATGATTTCCAACAACATTTACTATTTCACTATTTAGACCTCTTATTCAATTATATTTCATTAACACGACATTCCAGTGACAATTTCTTTGTGTGTGGACAAGGAACCTGCAAAATTCCCAAATTTGGTAAAAATAGGTAGTAATCCAGACATTTAATGTATGTGGCAACTGCTATAAAATAATGTTACTTTCCATGTAAGCTAGAAGTATTTGCTAGCTAACTAGTTATTACAGCTATCAATTTTATAGACAGCTATGGCACCTGGCTAGCTTAAAACTGTAAGCTCTACAATATCCTTTTAAGTAGCAAACAATCTGGAGAAATATAAGATTAATAGGTAGTCCATTAAAATCTAATACACCAGAATAATTAGGAAAGAAAAAAAAACAAAAAAAGAGACTAGATAATGGCTTTCATTTACCCCACAATTCTTCTGGGCTTATGCAAACAAAAATGCAATTATATCTGCCAACATGTGGCTGTTCAGAGTTTTTTTCCCTGTTGAAAGGAAAGTTCTTCTTTTCCCCCCCAATTACTGGTACCCAGTAATTTAACCCCCAGAATTGTTACAGAGCTGTGATTGTGTCTGCCAGGATACTGCCCTAACTGAAAAGCCCAATAAACTTTGTGTGTTTTATTAGTAACATGCTCATGAAATTCTTTTGCATTAAAATTTATTAACCTAATGAACATATACTGGCTATGTGGCTAGAACATGGATGGATGGATGGATAGATGGATGGATGGATGGATGGATGGATGGATGGAATTTAATGAATAAATATAGCTTACATATAACAGTACTGTACATTCCAGTTTTTTACTTTAAACAAGTCCCAGTAATAAGGCCAATAATTAACTAGCATTTATATGGCTTTAATATTTTATTAACCTTATGTGTGGTTGTGGCACAGCAAGGATTATGCCTGGGCGCCTACTGTAGACTGTACCCCACTTAAACTGAAATGCCATTTAATTATCTTCCAAAGTACAGGTAATGTTATGTCATATTTCTGGCAGCTAAACAGAGACTTCCAATATATTATGATATATACAGTACATTTAATATTAGTATAAACCAGATATATTACATATATTAATCAATAAGGTAACTTTCTAATTCCTTTGCAGTTTCAGTTTTAGCACCAGAACCAGAGCTAATTTCTGTGTCTTAGGGGCTGGGAAGCAATAATTAACACCAGTGTGTCTGCTGTGGGCTATCAAAGAACATACTTTACATTTGATGGCAGTTTTACACACCTCAGGCTGATAAAATGGACAATTTAGCAATACCAGACTTCAAACAGATGCCATCATACTGCAGATAATTATACAGTTGCTATTTTAGTGGCACGTTGTGGGTTACATATAGCAGCACTGCCCACAAGTGTCAGCAATGAGCATTGCAGACCAGTTTCTTGTATTTCAACTATTATTGTATTACAACTATTTAAACTGTACATTCATTTTACAGAGAGCAGGCTCCTTAGTATGAGAGTAATGGTAGAAAAATATCTTCTGATATACACAAATATCTGTAAAAAATTAATTAAAATGCATTCAAGAATTTCATTGTCTTTGTGTCACGGTGAGTGACCACAATCTATAATGGAGTGCAAAAAAATGGGATGTAACAATGTGAATGCTTTTTCTGTAAAGGTGCATTCAGGTAAATATAAGCTGTTTTAACTGAGAGGAAATAGTATAGGAAGTATTTAATCTAATAATCAAAATTCAAAGAGCAGCAGACATTAGGAAAGAAAAGTTTCATGGTTGGTGACTAAATTTATTATCGATAAATTTGAAAAAGTATTCACTGTCATAAGCTGTATTTTCCATCTTAACTGAGCATTCCGTAATGGTATTCTGAATGGTATTGTGGAATATCTTATTAATATGTGAAATAAATGAATTGATTTTGCTCATGATCTATTTCCACTTCTATTCATTTCTAGAGGATTTCGAAAAGGAGTTACCTTATAAATATGAACCATAATATCATACAAGCTATCAGCTAATAGTAAATGTTATATAATGGCAAATATAAAAAAAATGTAAAATGATAGAACATACAGTGCATCAAATGTTTACAGACCCTTATCGAAACTTTAACACTTAAACATAAGCACTATATTTGACTTGATTAAGACTATAATGTTTTCCCTCGGTTATGACCCCATCCCCCAGTGGTCTCAGGTACTGGGAGCCTTACTAAACTGGAGCCCTACCTGTACAAACTCTGGTTTCCCTGTAGGTGTCAGCATGGGTAGAATCAAGTTCACTTCCTACTCTTTAGATTCTTCTGGTAAATTCATGCCATTATCGTGATTTAGTAGAGGTTTTCAGCAAAGAGCCATGCTAATTGTTTGACCCAAGATTTACATATAGCCGAAAAGGGTATAGAAGGGGGTTTAAGATACCATTTTTAATGCAATATTGGTATATATCCATTTAACACAAAAACATAACTTCAAAACGCTGTTTTTTTCTTAGTTGCCATCTAGCAGTTCGGGGGGTATGGGGGCATGACAGTTTTAAATCACTTGAACACATAACAGCGCAAAGGTGACTAATATTGCAACACAGTTCAGTTGCGTAGTGACAATCTTCACCCTCACCACTCCTTTCTTGAATAAAGTTCATTTGGCTCTGCAGTCGTCTGCCCTTCATTCTCTACTTCACTACTGTAACTGTGCTGACCGAGCAGTGCAAAATGTATTCACCAATCTGAACTCAGCTGGCTATAATATGTAAATTGGAGAAAAGATAATAACATTTACAAATACCTGGGAAGGCGTGGGGACGATTTACTATGAAAAGTATAAGAAAGAATTAGGAAACCCAATAAACACTGAAGTGTCCATCCAATCTCGGGTACTGTAGAAAACTCCGTAAAGCATGTCATTTAACAGGAAACATAATCTCTTTGAAGATAATTACTTTGAAGAAGATGTAGATGATACATTTAAGATGTCACAATTGTGTGCGACAGACCTCCCAATTCACATATAGCTAAAGAAATATCTAAATGAAAACCAACAATATTAACCCATTAATACTTTTGTAGAGATAAATTATTATCAAATAATATGTTAAGGCATGAAAATGTGAATGCGTCTGCGAGAAGTGCCGCCCGCAGCCACGTGGTCAAAGAGCTGCATGCCGCTCATGGGCCGCAGGTTACCGACCCCTGATATATACTACTGTGCTATTGATCTGCTTCTAGGCACTACTCTGCCCACGGGGCAGCTTTATTCATTGTTTGAGATTAGGGAGAAGAGTAAATTCCACCTCACCAGCCGGAGCTGAATTTTTCTTCGCTAGTAAAAGAGACAGCCAGCTAAGATTACAATCAAAACAAATATCCTTTACTTTTGATATCTACGACCTTAGAGAGACTGAGTGAGGCTAGTCTTTCAAAGATCGATGTATACAATTTTTATAATCTTGTTAGCATCTGACAGGTAGATAAGTGGAAGATGGTCTTTAACCCCCTTAGTGGACATTATGAATACCCTGTGTTGCTGTTTGGCCTGTCCAATTGTCCATGAATCTTCCCAAACACTGGTTAATGACATGTTGAGAGATATGCCTGAAAACTTTGTTTTTGTCTGCCCTGATTATATCCTATTTTTTTCCCAAGACAGAGCTCATTCTACATGTGGGACTGATACATGAATACAGGCTACAGAACAACCTCTATGTGAACTTAGAGACGGCAAAGTTTCATATGTCTCAGGCCTCATTCTTCGTTTATTACATCTACTCTGCAAGAATATCCATATATATTGTCAAGGTCAAGGTGATTACAGCGTGACTAATCCCCGTCACAGTAAGACAAGTTCAGTATTTTATAGGATAGGCAAAATTCTTTAGGCTTTTAAAGGGATCTCCTTTTAAGTATGAGGAACGGAGTTACTGGCCAGCATCGTTAAACTAACATGTCAACCTAGATTAGAATAAACACTTGGAAGATGGATAGTTGGATCAATGGATGCTGCAGTAATGTTGTTTTAACACTGCTGTGGAATAAATGATGGTGAGATAATCGATTCCATTATGCATATTTTCTGAGGTGAGATATGTGTAGATGTACTTCGACGCTCCTATTGCCTGCACACACTTTTATAGTGAATTAGAGCAGTGATGAAACATTCCGGCTCTCAAGATTTGCGAGTTGCACAGCCCACATTTCTGCAGATGTGAAAGGTGACCAAAGGCAAGCAGGAACATAGACCTGAAAGTGACAGGAAATGCACTTGAAAACCAAGGGGTGGAGCCTGTTAGCCCATTCAGCAGCCTGTTTGTTTTATTCATCTGCATCATGTTATTCTCTTATGTATAGCACAGTTTAGTTGTAACTTTTTGTAGTTAGAAAACTATCAAAAATACAGGGGACAGATTTGGACCCATAGTCTTGCGAGTTACTACTTGTGGTTCCTACCTCGTAACAGTTTCAGGTAGCAAGAAGCTACTCGCCTGCTTTAATGGGCTGAGGCACAATTATCCCAATGTTTGTAATGTTTTATTAGTGATGATCTAGCTGTGGTTCTTTTTTGCTCCTGAATAAGCTGCTTATGTACTGTCATATGAGGCAGGAACATGGGCCTTTACTGCACAGTGGATATGGGTCAGATTTGGGTAGTAAAAGATTTGCTATGTGGGTCAACTCCATGTCAGCGGCTGAGATTACAACAGGGGGCATATTACCTTGTACAACCATTTTTACCCATCTATCCATCATTCAACCACTGATCCAGCACACTGTCGTGGTAACCATTACCAAAAATTACTATTACTTAATAATGGAAATTATTATTCTCTTCTGCAGCCACAGTCACTTTCACAGGAACATTGGCTCAGCCATGCACAGAGTATGTATACCGTGTGCTTTGGAACGGGTCTATCAGTAAGTTTCCCTTTGTCAGGCAATGTCTGGCACAGATTGTTCTCATCTACCTCATTGTTTATTAGAAACCAAAACAACCGTCGCTAAACTTTTAAGTCACAATGATTTTATCAACTGGAAGGACAACACAGGACATCTTCATGGGGAATGGATGGTTCACCAGCGACTATACCTCATTAGACATCTCAACGACTTCAGGCTTCCCCTCCCAATACTAAAGAATCTCTACAGCCACCATCAAAAGCATCCTGCCAGGGAGCATCACCACCTGGTTCAGGAACAGCACACTGCAAGGGATCCAGTTTCACTGCACATTGAACTCTTATTTCTATATGCGACAAATAACACTTTAATGCATTTCCTCTCTTTGCAGAGGCATACAAGACATGGTAGGCTAATGCTAGTTAAAAGCTGGTCAACAGATACCAGCTCAAATAAATCAACTGGCCCAACTGGCTCAAAGCCAACATTACCGACACACCTAGTAATAGACTGCAGAGTAGTAACTGCTGGCATTTTTAGTCATTATAGACAAGGGCTGATGATTGATTTCATTAGCTGAAATATAATTCTAATTTTGCATCATTTGTCATTAAACACTCCAGATGTGTATTCTGAACCATACCTTTATATACTAAAAAGTGATATCTATCACAGATTATCTCAGCAATGGCAACAAACTCTCCTTTCTGCTAACCAGAAACCATATCATCATTCCATAATTGTTTGGGTCAGGGAACAGACAGTTTTACCTCCTTGAAAAGGTTGCATTTTTTCCAGAGGTGTTTAACATTTGAGTACAGCTGAAACCTACAATCACAGGTATGACAGTTACCGTAATCATTCAAGGACTCCACAGTTTCATTATGCAGATGTTTCACCAAATGACTTTACTGTTTTGTTGAGCTACAACATAACATCTTCCTACAAATGAGCCTTTCATCTGTCTGAAGGAAATGCATTAAATACAAATTTAAAAGTACTGCCATTATAACCAATCGTATTTCCATGTAATACTTCTATGAGTCAGGTTGCTGGCCCAGACAGTTTCATGCATAGGTATGAATTTAGGTGGTTACCAAGCCTACGCTTTGCAGGACAGAAGAGAAAATGCTTAACCTCTTTCTAGTACACAAAATAAAAACAGAACTACAAGAAATGTGTCATAGCAAATGCAAAGTTATGCAATAGACCTAAATAATTTACGGTATAAGCCCACAGTTTTCGGAAGTGAAGTTTCTGTTCTGGTTTTAGTATTATTATTATTATTATTATTATTGTCACGCCCTGAGGGGTGGGATCCGACAGGTGTCGCGATCCTTCCATCAATCAGATCACGATTATACGTGCTGCAGTCAGCACGGACCGGTGCGAAGTATTGCGCTCCCGATGAAAGCCTTTACCAAGCATTCTTTTGTCTTCCGTGTTCCCTCATTCCCGTACCCGTTCAGTCTGCCTTGTGTATCTGCCCTGATCTCTTCC
>JABFEB020000060.1:10714998-10729408 GCA_019775895.2 Stomatorhinus ivindoensis
CTCGCCCGATCCCCGAAAGACCTCTGCCTCGCCTCTCCCTCCAGAGGAGCGGCCCCCCTCCGAAGACCCACAGCCCCCCAGCTCCTCGTCCCATTCTAACCCGCTCCCGCATCTCCGACCCCAGTCCAATAAAGCCTGCTTCTTCACCCGCATATCTGGGTCCTTACCTGTTTGTGCTTGTGACAATTATTATTATTATTATTATTACTATACCATACAAAGCATTTTTAGTATTGTTCTCCACTGTGTTTAAATTTAATTTAATGACATTTAACAGGCCCAATTTTATAATCCAATCTAAGTTTATCAGTTCCAGCCTGTCTTTCTCAGAAAACACTCAAGTGCTATATGGAAAGATAAGCATCTTGCATTTTTGTGAATAAGCAAGATGCCAAAGTCAGTTTTCTGCATATCTAGCTTTATTAAGATGTGACTAGATGCAACAGATTTTGAAGTTTGTCTTACACACACACATACTATTGAAATGTGAAATTCCTCCTTTCTTGTATAACAAATGCTTTTTCTGGCATATTTGGGGCATTAATGCACACCGATGCAATGATGAGATTGCTCTCATTGGAAAAAAAATCAAAACCACACTTTCAGTTTGGCCTAATAACAGCAATAAGCATAACATTCCTTCCCTAAACAAATCCTGTTCTCGAAAACTATAAATCTGCAATTAACTGGGTTATAAATTCACCAGTGTCTTCTACCTGCTTCATTATGGTTGAATCAGATATTTGCCACCTTTTGATTTGCTTTATAATTGTGCCTCTGTTACTGAAATCTGCATTCAATACATGTGTTAAGGTCTCCATCAAAAAAAATGCCTGTACTGCATTTGTCTACCTCTGTTGATATTTTCTGCATTTGTTGTGCACTTCTTACATCTATTTCTTCTTGGCAGCATGCGTGCTTTGATTAGCTTACAATAATACACTCACCTCCTTCTCTCCATAGATGGATAGATCTCAGATAGTTCATTAGTTGTGGATGCTTTGTTGTCCAAACAAAAAGAAGCAGCGTGTGTGTGTGTGTGTGTGCGTGTGTGTGTGTGGTTCAGGTTCACCTTACATTTTGGGGACCAAACTTCCCCACAATGTGATAAAAATGTGTTATTTAGCCATTGTCAGGACCATTTTTATAAAAATCTGTGACTGCAATCAAAAATCTAAAAATGCCAATAGTCTTGTGTTTTGCTTGGTTACGTATGGTTAAGGTTAGGGCTGGGTAGGGGTTGAGGTTGTCATTGTTGGGATTAGAGTCAAAGACTCTTGTTTTTGGGATTAAAATGTAATAATTAAGTCCTACTCAAATTGTTCCAAGGTAGGGATCTTATGTTGCAGTCAATGGCATTGTGCTTATCAATTTAGGCATGTGCCTACCCAATGTTTTGTAAAAATGTAATTTAAATTAATTATTTAGTCAACCAATAACATGCTTACATTGTTTGTGAATAACACGTTATTAAACTGGCAGTAAAATTGCAGCCTGGGTAATCTGGCAAATGAGCGTGCTTCTGCCATCAGATTGTATCTCTCTTCTATCAATAAATCTACCCATCATCAATGAGTAGTCACATCATGACATTCATACCTTACATCTCAGTGTATGTGTATTTTATGTCATATATACGTGTGGTTATGAAATGGTGCCTACCCACAAATTTGGTTCACACAATGCCCCTGGTTGCAGTGAATTACACTGACCTGTTTCAAAGATAGAAGCAGTTTTGCACAGGACGGTGAAGTTATGCCTGTTGCTTCTTCTTTGAGTTGAACAAAACCTCAGGAGGAAGTTACATAACCTGAAATTTTTTAAAGTGTAGATTTTCTTGATGTTAGTCATTGACAAACACATAAGAAAACAGTACAAGAAAACAGAACTTACCTTTGAAAGTAGAACACAAGAAGACAACTTAAGATAGCTTAAGCATAAATGGGTCAAAGGTATTAACACAGAACAATTAAAAGAAACTATCCAGTGTTAGTCCAAACATTTGATTGCATCAGAGAACGAGATCCTGGTTCAAAACCAATCTTTTTCAAGAAAAGGCTTACAACTGTAACTGTAAGGTCGGCATACAGGTCCTTCCTCCAGGCAGCTTACTTAGTCGGTCAGGAACCATCGCATGCAGCAATGACATGAAACAAAGCAAAAGCGATAACTCTGAGTGGCTTCTATACCAGAAGGGAAGTCACGACAAACACATACAGTAGCATAGTGATAATTTGACACAGACTTGTCCTTTAACACTCATGTTAATTTTTTTATCCAATATGCATTGCCTGCAGCTCAGCAATATTGCAAAACTAAGTCAATTTCATACTTTTCAAAATGAATACATGCATTTGTCTGAACTGAATACATGCTTTACTTTCAGAGAGTACAAACTGTGCACCTTCTGCCCTACAGTAAATTTAAATTGCTTCTACAAGGACATGTAACTTGAAGAAGAAAACCTGATGCATCTGATGCCTCTTCACTGGTTTCCTGTGAAGACCACACTTCTTCCTCTGATTTATAAACCTTGCCCTTGCTTATCTGACTGAGCTGTTTGTGTGCTATTTAGATTATACTCCTGATCTTGTTCTAATTTCTCAAATGAATAAAATCTGATGGTGGTTAGGCTTTCAGCTGTTGGAATCTTACCTTCTGGAGTTGTCAGCCATCCGTTGTAATGGATGCCCCCTTAAATCATAGTACTGTATATAAATCTCAGAGCTGAATGAACTGCCAAATGACAACATTGCCTAATACTAGTTCAGGATATCTTTATACCAATTGGCTTATAGTGTGGTCTCACAGACCAAAGTTTTAAGCTGAGGAAAATAATATTATTTTTGAAATCCATTTTCCCCTGGATCTTGACTTGTGATAACAACAGATATTCTAACTATTGATGCAATTGTTCATAACAAACTTATCAAAGGCTCATTTGGAGTGGAAATTATACTTATTTCAGCAAACTATTGTGTAAGTTCTTCTTTCTTTTGTAACATTTCCTTAAATGCTATGAGAAGAATTAAATTTACCCATAATAAATTTATGCTATTTAAATAATAGCTTTTCTGTTTTCTGCAAATTCATGAGAATTTCCACCAGTTACTTGTATATTGCTTCTATTAGCGTTACTCCTAAAACAAATTCCCTGTTTTTCTGGCTATGGTGATTATAATGAGTATGGGGCTGGGAAGTTGTTAGCTATTTAGGGATTGAGGGATCATTGCTGTGTGAAATTAATCACCATTGCTGGTTGTAAAGCATATGGTACAGTTGGTCGCCTTCTATGGGTGGCAACTAGAGTCCCTGGTATCCGGTTTGGACTGAAATGAGCTGTTACCTTGCTACCTCTTATGTCAGCTGCTAGTCTACAGCTATCTCTTAGTTTACATCATTGGATGGATGTCTCCTGTGGGTTCCTGTGTTCCTCTTCCCAGTACATTGCATTTTCACTTCCCAAAATCTCTGTAATTGAGAGATGCAATAGCGATGCCAGTTTTCATCTAAGATATAAAGCAAGATACCTCTTCCAGGCTCTTATTACTATTATAGCTTAAGCCTAGGGTGGCCAATCTCATCCAAAGGGCCATTGTATATGCAAGTTTCTGGGATAACCTGTAGGTCAGCTGTTCAAACCCAGATATGAGGACTCTTCAGCCAATCAGTCCTCTAACTGGTAATCTAATTAGGTAGTCGCAGCAAGAATCCATACACACAACGACCCTTTTTGGATAAGATTGGGCACTCCTGGCTTATGCAATACTCTGCAACATGATGGCCCCCCTCCAACTGCTATATACCATACTGTCCCCTCCCCCCCCCCACCCCCGCTTCAGTTTAAATAAGGCCTCTGTGTTCAATTACGCTATTCCCTGCTCTCACTCCCCTCTCTATCGTAACACTAAGTAAATAAACACTACAGAGATCTACATGAATAAAAATGATATGCAGTACAAATGATAAAATGATGCTTTTGATGTATGAGTTTCGCAATCCCTTCATTTCCGATCAGTATTACAACTAAATGGTACTAACAGTTTTATTAGTTATATATTTTTAAAGACACAAAATCATTTAAAACACATAGCCATCAACAAACAAAAGAAATACCGCCATCAAAATGAAATGTTCTGAAACTTAATGTCTTGCAAACATATTCAAGTTATTTCCATTTTGCCTTATGGAATTGTTTAAAAAAACACTTCTTAAATTAATATTGTGCTGTGAGGTATGTAGGCTTTTCCATTTCTTAACTTTGAAGTACGCTTAAAATATACAGGTAGAAGGGGCACCATCAAATCATCTAAAAACTTCAAACAGCAAGCTGCCACTCATCATCCTCACTGCTAATATCCCCAAGACATTTAAATGTAAATTATTCAAATTCATTTAGTGGAGGAAAATTGGTCTAAGTTCAATATGAAAAGTGTCAGAGAACAAGAAGTGCTGCCTAATTGTCACTTGTTTGTTAAATTTCATTTGGATGGGATGGAACCTTCCAGACAATTCTTTTAAGGTGACCTGTGGTTGTATTATCAGCTAAGTGCAGTAAAATCCGTAATCATGTGGTGATAATGAAAATGGTGCTGTATTAACCTTTAGGCTTGAGTATCCACAGGGCACACAGTAATAAAACACAAGTACTATAGTGGCTTCACCAAAGGACCATTGCAGTGTGGAAAATGTCAGTATAAAAACACTGGAGTTGAGGTGAGACTTTATTAATTGGAAAAGTATCGCTTTTTACATTGTAGCGATGTTAAGACAATGAATGTATAATCGTTTTGTTTAGTTAGCTGACATTTTTTGTTATTGTGAAACTTACAAAATGTAATTGTGCAAGACGTTAAAATATCTTAATGTATATTGGCATCCAAACATCCACTTACCCCGGAAAAGCTAATATATGCAGTGCATGCTTTGTTAATGTATTGATCAATCATTTTCAATACGCACGCCAGAGCTTAAGCCAGGAGTGGGCAATCTTATCCGCAAAGGGCCGGTGTGTGTGCAGGTTTTTGGGATAACCAGTAGGTCAGCTGTTCAAACCCAGGTGTGAGGACTCCTCAGCCAATCAGTCCTCTAATTAACAATATACCATGATCATCTTTTAATCTCTTTCATGAAATTTAAGAGCAATCTCCTTTTGTTATAAAGTGCTGTGATTTCATATGTGCAGTATTTGCTCTAGAGTGCTGTAGATTAATTACAGTATGGTCCATAATGTCTTGCCTCACCCCTATAACTATCAGGATAAGCCGGAATTGATGTGCGAACGCAAGTCAACGCATTAGTATGTGTTACCTGTCTCCATGCTAGGTCGTTCTCTTTCTTTGCCCGACCACTGGTAAAGCTGTCAGACAATACCAATTTTTTCTACTAGGTCTGGCAAAACTTCCTCCTCATCACCTGCTTCTCGGTGAAGTTCCGTTTTTCATCAGCTATATTTCTTAATAGGAAAATACAGTTACAAAACAACAAGTGCAAAAATATATTACAAGCAGTAGTGAGGACACAGTATGGAGGACTAAATATGACATAAGCAATTAATCACAAAATATATAAACAAATACATGAAAAACTGCCTAATACAAAACAATTTGTTGTTGTGCTTATTCAAAGAAAAAATATCTTCTTGTCTCGAAATAACGAGATTTGTTATCTTAGGAGCATAAAAACGTAATTGCAAGCATGACCATTTTCGTTTTCCATAATTGATACATCATCCTCTTGCTATATCCTCTCTTGAGAATTAGGCTGAAATGTCAGAATCCTGTTCATTCAAGAGAGTTCAGTACTGTATAATAATGTATGATGTATTATATTACTATATTTAATGCTGGTATCGTCTTACTGTGCGTAATTTATCAATTACACTTGACCATATCTATGTGCACGAAAATCATGTTATATATGAGGCCATGAGCTGACTGTGACGTGTGAAAGGTGCGAGAGGCTCAGTCCGTGACTGAGCCTGTAGAAAAACAGAGACGTGAAGGCCTGTCTTTTTGAAGACATTAATAAAAGAGCATCCTTTTTATCCATACAGTGTTTCCTCCATTTGTTCCACCTGCCTCACCTCCTTCCTGCCACCGTGAAATCTAAGTCTGTCAACCGGCACATTTGCTAACCGTACATACCTCTACCTTCCTACCGGCTCAGCCACAAGCTGAGGTCCTCACACCTTTCACACCTCACAGGGCTCTCTCACCTTTCACCCCCTGGGAGACAAGTGGCTTATGCCTGGCAGCCCGCCTAGACAGTGTCATCATCCACTCTAAGAGCTGCGCAGCGCAAAATGTCCAAGTCCAAGGAGGATGAACACTTTCTAAAGGCACTATACTATACAAACCAACACCATTAATCCGTAGCACTTTAACTGTACATGTCAAAATTTCTGTATGTTTACCAGTTATTACCCATTTGGAAGTGTGTTATGTTCATTAAACAGTGTTTTGAAGGGATTATAGTACATTGATTATGTAGTGACTTCAAAAACAGCAAAGAATCACAGAGAGGCTGAGTAAGGGAGTGTTGTACTGTATGATGTGTATCCAAAACACTTTGCAAACATTAATGCTACTGTATCATCATTCCTTCACGCTCTTCACATACAAAACAGATAGTGACAAAGTATCAAAATAATGCAATAATATTCATTAGCGGTACTTAATTGCGGTCAACAAAAAAATAAAGCTTCACTCACCCCCTCCCAAACCATGTGGCTATATGCCTCACAATTACATTGATCACATGACCTACATACCATAAAGCATAAAGTAAATGAGCAAGACATGAAAAAGAAACAATACGAAAAATATTACAAACCATGGGTAATTTTGAAATAATGATCCCGCAACACAAAGAGGCAACAGTGTTACCACTGAGGCACCTTACTGCCCGCCGTTTTGAACTGCCATAGTTATTGCAGTTCAGGTTAGGTTCAAGTTTGCTGGAATGTACACCTAGAATAGGTTGATACCGTGCCGTTCAGGATTTGTTTTGATATGAGGAAGTTGTGGAAGATGTGGCAGTACCCAGGTAACTGCACTAGAGGGTACTATAGCACCAATAGTAGTGATGCCAGGTCATGCTGAAATTCATCAGGAAGAAAACTGGCATTTTATCACCCTTTTATTGTGTCAATGATTTGCCAGTCATTTAATGAGATAGTAGTGGTCTGTTTTAAGCTTCCTCTTCCTTTCGCCACTTCTAGTTCCGTCATCCTTCTACTCTTAACTTTTGTGCAATATCTTTGACTGGGGCTCACTCAGTTAAGGTCCCAGCATTTCCCCATCCCTGCCACAAAGTTCTCCAGTGCCGCAGCAGTAGTATGGAACAAAGTCACTGGTGTTGTAAGGCATTCAGTTACAACTGGGGCGTCTCGCCCACCTGCCAACATGCCACACGTGAAATGAGGCATTTTTTTGCCAAAGTGTTTATATCATGAGCTGATAGTCGTGTGTTTTTTAATGCATTGCAAAAAATAGTCTATTGTAGTAAATTTAGTGTTTGAAATAGTAATATGAAATTAAAACACGGCAATGATTAATAATTAAAAATGATTATTAACCAGAGCAGTAACAACACCTTACATCAGTTGGGTTTATATAAATGATCACTTATAATATTTATAAATGCAACAGTCAGTATACTGTTCATTTATGTTATAAAATATATAAGATTTATTGTCATTAGATTTAACTGGGTTGCTATAGATAATTTGCCAAATATATGTCGAATATATAGACCTTGTCTTCAGCCACTTGTTTCTTAGAACAGACAATGTGTTTCAGGAAGTAACAAGCTGTCAGCCAACTCCAGGAAGCGGTTGCTATTAATACAATATCAAAGAGATGGTGACAGAGGGCGAAGATCTGTTTCTCACAAAAACAGCTAAATAGAACTAACTAGAACTTACTAGATGCCCATGTTTTGGACAGGGTATAACTGAAAAATCTGAATTGTGAAAGTCTGGTTTAAAATAAGTTTTATACTTACAGTGGCATTTAAAATCTGAAATTGACTGCATTGTGGATATATGGGTGCATGAGCACTGCACCATGATGTCAGCATCATGTGAGTAATATGTACTAATCCCATTTTGTTTTATTATTTTGAAAATAAAGCAAGTGAAGTACAGATTTGTTGCAGTACAAAGATGGACCTCAATTTCAAAAGAAAGTAGCATTTTAATCAGTCTTGCTCTGTTCACCAATACCTTATTAATTATAACAATTATTCTATGTGCTGATTTTGTGTATTTTTAAGTAAAATAAAAGTTTTTATTTACTTCGCTTTTAATCAGATATTTCTACTGAAGGGAAACATGTCTGCAAAAACAGGATGTAGAATTTCTCAACTCTGTCAGCTTAAACATGCGTGCTTGCTCAGCCTGTGTGGCCATCAAAACTCAAATAAAATATTGATTATACTTTACTGAGAAAAATTTATTTAGAATCAGTGTTAATATAATGCATGCTATAAAATTTCAGTGCTAAAATTCCCTTTATATGGCCATGAAGATAAAATCAAATACACGGCAGCTAACATTAAACATTGGCGCATAATGTTTAAGCTGACATATTAAATAGCATAAAATATGCAGTGGTGTTTTGCTCATTTTTATGAAACTGTAATGTGACCAGTATGTTACAAGGAGAACTGAGAAAAAGCTGCCAGACATATTCTGTATCCCAGACATTTTGGAAAAGCACGTGTATATTTATTTTCCTAATTCCATAATTATAATTGGTTGTATTCAGGTATTCAGTGAAAAATCTGGTCTACTTATGTGCAAACCCTTTACAGACAGAACCTGAGAGAAAGTGTCCCTGGACGGGATAAAAGACAGACAAAGAAAATTTGCTGCATATTGTTAAATGGAACTTAGCGTCGTATCTGACCTCACAGGTTAACATTTAAAATAAGGAGAAGTTAGTCATTTTGCGTTAAATGCAATTTTGAACTAGAATAGAATAGGAAGTTGGATATCATCCAAGCTTTCATATCACTTTTTAATTTTCAGTTCACTGACAGCATTACAGATTAGCATTACAAAATGTAATATCCAAAAACACCTTTTTAATGTTTAAAGAAACATTTCTTCACATATTCTGCAACTACCACTGAAGATAATGAAAGTAGTTTTATGTGATAATTTTGGTAAACTGCATTGGATTTGTATGAGAATTATACAACGATCAGTGAATAATAGATTTACTAAACTGATCAGTCCCAAGTCAAATAACATTTAGGTATGCAACATTTGGTTTGGAGACTCATTTTGACGCTTGGGAACTTACAAGTTTTGTCCAAAGTACGTTCAACTCTCTGTGTACTGATGCAAGAGTAATGAAACCAAGGTAAAGCAACATTACTATATTAATACAAAAAATATTCAGCTTGGCGCAGTCAGACTTGGGCATATTTCATCATGCAGGCACTACCAGACCAGTCTGTTTTTAATTTAACATAAAAAAATACTAAATAAGTACATTAACTAAAAAGTATATCTTATAAGGTGGTACGTTAATGCGTATTTAACACATGATCATGATGAATTTTGAAACATTTGCATAAAAAATGCAAATTGCCAACTTAAAATACATAAAACAACATATTTTAAACAAGAAGTTAGAAATAAAAAAGGTGTTATTGCTTCCGGGCCGATTGTAATTAATTTCTTTGTCAATTTACAAAAAAAAATTCCTTTGTCCATAAAAAACCTCATCAAAAGGACAATAGTAATTTGACACTAAATCCAATACCTAGGGACAGAACTTGGGGGCAAACTCAGAAAAAAATCACTGTCCCAAAACTTCTCAAACCATTCTTGTTTTTTTAGTGTACATTAGGACCCTTGGGTGGGGGAAGAGGGAATCTAGTTATTTTTTTCTTTTTTTTCAGATAGCATTTTTCAGGATCTCAAAGACACGTACTGAGAATAAGGTAAACAGATAAAAAATAAAACATATTATGTATAGGGAAGGTTATCCGCTTGAACCAAGAAAAAGGTTTTTATCTTTTTAAAAGGTTTTGAAATCAGAGACAGAGCTCAACTGACGCATAGTGGTAGGGAAGGAGGTCCAAAGTCGCGGAGCCAAGCAGGAAAACGTGCGGACATTGTAGCTGTGTGGAAGGCGGGAGGAGATGAGAGGATCCAAGAGTGAGGAGAGGCTGGTCAGTGAGAAGACGTGACGGGGCTTGGTTATTAAGAGCTTTGAACGTTAGAAGTACTTTAAAGTGGATGCAAAGTTTTATAGGGAACCAGTGAAGGCTCTGAAGTATGAGCGTGATGCACTGGTACAGTAGGAGCGTAAAAGCGTATGAGATACTAAGTTGAAATGATGAGATTGTAAGTCATAATTATCAGATAGTAAGTCGAAATTATGAGATACTTGGTTGAAATTATGAGATACTATGTCACAATTATGAGATATTAGGCCATAATTTTGAGAAACTAAGTTTAAATTATTAGATACAAAGTCAAAATTAGGAGATACTAAACCATAATTATGAGATACTAAGCTTAAATTATGAGATACAGCATACATTAGTGTCCCATAATTTTGACTTACTGTCTTGTTTTCGATGGCGGAAACAGGCTTCCATATACATCCAATAATTTGCAAAGTTTTTTCTTATTTTTTACAATCACTATTACAATCACTGTCATTGTGTTACGACGCATGGCAGTTTTCGGGTTACGCCCTGCATATAGGCTCCAGGATGGTCCTCGGGCTACACTAATCCCGCAACATACCCAGAGTGCAGGCATAAGCTGACAATGGTGAGGGGGAGCTTAGAGAGAGCTGATAAAGATTCCACAGACGGTTTAGTGGAACCTGGGTCCATTGGATGGGTAGTGGGTTTAGTTTTCGAAATCCATGACCTCAATTCTTCCTCACTAAATAAACGGAAGTTACAAAGGCAATGCTGGGGGAAGGTATGCTGATCAACGATTTCAGAATTTAATAGTTACTAATACTAATGATTACTAATACTAATAGTTAATAGAAATGTAACTAATATAAATTCTGTAGGTCATTGGTGGGAGGTGGGAGATGAAACCTGCATTTTATGATCAATGGGCCAATGGCGCAGGAGAGATTTCAAAGGTGGGGGGGGTCAAAACAGTGAGCAGAAGGTCTCACTTCTTAAGTTTATCCAGCCACACTTGATGTGGCATTCGGCGTGATTTAAGATACTAAACATTTTTATTGACACTGGCGGACATGCATACAATGTTACAGTGTTGTCTGATATGGGATCACGCAAAAATGGCCTATTAATCAACAGCATAAACAATAGATTTCTCTACTGAACCCCGGTATACTCTAATGTTACATTTTATGTGAGGACACATTCATAGATTTATATATTTACTCTAATAGCCATAATTTAACATTAGATAAAATTTGGATGAAGTCGTTTTCTTTGTTGCAATAACATAAATCAGCCTGTCAAAGATATTAGTACTGCTATTTGAAAGAACACTGTGAGAGATCTTTGTTTTGTTCTGGGTTACTTTTATTCTGTATTGCACACTGCTTTGGTCTGTACAGAAGAGGATTAGGGCCCCCATGAAAATATTATTTGAATTCTGACTTTTTCTCAGAATTCTGACTTTAATCTCACAATTCTGACTTTTTTCAGGATGTGATAGTAGTCTAGTTAGACAAAATGTTACACGCTTTATTTTTACAGTATTTCATATGGCCACAACATTACTGGATAAACCGTTTGAAGGTGCCTTGGCACCCTATCCTGGGTTGTTCCCCAACTTGCTCCCTTAGCCTCCAGGATAAACTCTGGACCCCCAGTGACCCTGAATAGAAGAAGTGGTTTCAGAAAATGGATGGATGGATGGATGTAGCAAGCATAGGGATTATTTTAATGAATGACATGATAGCTTGTTATAAACTGAGCATTTCTCCCCTTATCGACAGCCAGTACTGGTCTAAAATTTGCAGCGGTGCCTGGCACTCACATCAATGCAAATAGACACACTTGATGGTTAAACATTTCATGGTTACATATATATATAAACACACACTGTGCAAAAATCTTGGACAGTCAAAGGTGATGATGTTTAAAAGATCTTCACATTGGTGTAAAACTATGATGTCTGTCAATGTCTGCCAGCTTTCCATTTCAAATCCTAAAATCTTCCCAGGATTTGCAGCAACCATTCACTATATCCATGTATTTTTTTACTTGACCACTACCCCAATTTAATTGGCTTATCACTATCTCATTAACTTAGCTAATTTGATTGATTGGTTGATTGATTGATTGATTGATTAGTAAAAATTTAATGAATACATGGAATAGCTAATATGGGGCTCACATACATGTTCTTAATTTTCTCCTTCCTCATAATAATATGTTTCTCGATATATGTCTATAAAATCTTAGGGGAAAATGGTATTTTTTATTAAATATATGTGCACATACATTCTTTTACGGTAAATTAATATGATCAAATGAATTGTAAATGTTTTGTTTTTCAGTTATCTTTCCAACTATTTCCACGTACAACTACCAAGTGTTGATTATTTACACAAGGGAGGCTGAAGAATGGGCCACATATCTTCAAAGTGTCCTAAGCTCTTCTCAGAAGTTTCCTTCCAAGTCAATTCTCTTGTATCCAGTCAATGCCGACGTTTCTTTGCAAGAGGATGAGTTTGCTATTTTTAATGCCAGCAGATGTATTGTGCTTTTGCTATCCATGGAATTTTTGGACATGCAGTGCAACCCAGGAGTGCTTGAGACTTATAAGAATGTTTTTCATCCTCCTAATAAAATGGTATTGTTCTTCTGTGGGGTGTCAGAAAGTGAGTTGCTAAATGAACATTTTGGACACTGGCATTTCTGGAGGAAACTCTACCCTGATGACGACCCAGCAATATACATTTCTACTGTTCTTGAATCTATTTCTGATGGTATGTATGCATTTTCTATATTTGCATTCATTTCAAATATTGTGCTGCTGGAAAGACAATTGGAAAGACAAATACTGTTACTATTACCCGATTGAAAACCGCCATAAAATGAATATTCAAAGTAAATATTTACATGTTCAGTACATTGTGGAATTTGGCGTCTTTTTCTGTTTTACCATTTGTTAATATATTACATAACCAGATGTAATCTAAATGTTTTGCCTTCTTTAATATTTAGCTAAAGCCGAACATCTAAGTATAGTAACATGCAAATTAAAGCTGCATCAAAGGATATTGTTGATTCTACTTTAGGATCTCTGATTTCCTTCAGTAAACTGAAGAGGTGCCCCCTAAAATGCCAGTAGAGTATGACTGTGTGCATCGTTTGCCTTGTGAAGTACGGGCATTTTTTGCAGTCCATAAGAACTCTGCAGTCAGTGCTCTCACTCTTGTTTAACTCGCGGCCTCTTCTTGCTAGCATAGACCTCATGTCTTTTCCCACCCGCCTCTCCTTCCTATTAAAACTGTCATTGCGAGACTTGCCACAACTTCTTTATTTCATCCACCCTGCCATCTTGCCTCCTCACTTTTCTGTGTCCTTATCGCCTCCCCTCTACCAGGATGAACCATTCCAAGGTCCAGAAATCAGGAAATGCCCTGTCTGCCTGGTTGTTTTTGTTGGTCGCATGACCTCACATTGCTTGCTAGCCTTCTGCCTAAGCCAGTATACCTGCCCATCTGCCTGCTCGCCAGGGACATAGCCAGACATTGTACAATGGGCTGGCCAGACTAGACCCAATGATTTCACTGGGGTGGAAATAGGGTAATATTTAGCCCACTACGTGGGGTCCTTGGTTTGTTTTGCTCACCCGGAAGCATGTGCATTTTGCAATCATTATCCATTATCATCTCACAATGGAGTTGGAGACATGCCACAATCAAAATATGGAGTTAAATGCTCCATATTTCATTTTTATTTTCCGGTGCGGAGTGGCCACATATTTACTTGGGGGGGTCCATAGCCACCCTTAGATCCACCCCTGCTGCTTGCCTGTGCTGTCCTGCCACCTGCCCGAATTTACCCGACACTAAATTGCATAAACTTTTGCTGCCGGTGCCCACTAATGGAAGACAGAATTAAACACGTGTCCATGAGGGACTGGCATCCTGTGCAGGGTATACCACGTCCTTGTGTCCTACTCTGCCTGTGGTAGTCTCTAACTGCACTGTAAACATGTGTCCATGAGGGACTGGTATCCTGTCCAGGGTATACCATGTCCTTGTGTCCTACTCTGCCTGTGGTAGTCTCTAACTGCACTGTAAACATGTGTCCATGAGGGAGTGGTATCCTGTCCAGGGTATACCATGTCCTTGTGTCCTACTCTGCCTGTGGTAGTCTCTAACTGCACTGTAAACATGTGTCCATGAGGGAGTGGTATCCTGTCCAGGGTATACCA